>CAMTZB010000003.1:16627500-16990000 GCA_947086495.1 Morpho achilles | reverse complement strand
ACTGGTATGCAAAATATGAATTTACTAATATATAGAATTAGGCGTTTCTTTGCGGAGTTTTATAATACAGAAAAAAATAAATTATGTTGCTACAGACACACACACACACACTACTACATGATTGTAGAATTCTAAATTCGGCAAACGCTAAATCTGTATCAAAAAATTACTAAGAATTTGTAGTAAAATTTTGTATCCCGAAGTACGTGTATCAGCTGGCGCCATAAAAGATTCGAAAAAACGAATCAAATAATTTACTTTAGTACGCCAGAGTTCGAGCCAAAAGCGGGACTCGCAAAAAACTGGATATCTATGATAAATGACTTTGGACTGCACATAAAAAAATACCAATATTTTTTGTAAAAGATAACATTTAGAAAATGTACAGGATACATCTATGAACACTGTATTGAAAACTCAATTAAACGTCCTGAAATCTATGGTTTATTAATCCGAAATAGAAATCTTTTGGAGCTTTCTGTTTAAATTCAAATTCATAATATTCTTTATTCAAATAAATTTGTAAACAAGTGCTTTTCAATCGTCAACTCTACTGCTGGTTCGGAAAGCTGTTCCTACCGAGAAGAGCCAGCAAGAAACTCGGCGGTTGTTCTTTTAAAAATATAATTCTTAATACTATTTACATTAAGTCGTTACTGTCTTGTACAGGTTCAAAGAGAGCTATATCCACACATTCTTATCTTCCAAATAATCTTCAAGAGTATAGTAGGCTTTCCGTATCAGCCTCTTTTTAACTCTTTTTAACAGCTTAAGACTTCTTAAGCAGGAGTGATTAGAATAGTAGTCTAGAGAAGTTGATCAAACGAATTTAATTAATAAAAAATTATTTTTAAAACCTACTTAAATTGTAACATGCGAAAGTTTGTGAGTATGGATGTTTGTTTGTTACTGTTTCACGACGAATTCGCTGAATATATATTAGATAAAGTTTGTCACATCTATTCCTTATACACCTAGGTAAGATATAGGCTATAAAAAATTCTGTAATTTCTACGGGAATAGGATCGAAAGCTAGGTAGCACCGATAAGCTGTGGTAGCCCAGCGGTAGCACCGTGCGCCTCTTTCGAGGAGGTCTATGGTTCAAACCCCGGGCAAGCACCAATGAGTTTTCTAGTAAAACTTATGTGTCTAATTGATAATTGCAATTTATCACACGCTTTTCGGAGAAGGAAAACATCGTGAGGAAACCTGCATATCTCTAGAGAATTTTGGAGATATGTGTAACCTACCAATCCGCATTGGAGCAGCGTGGTAGGTCTCAGCTCCAATCCTTCTCTCCAAAAACGGAGAGAAGAGGCCTATGCCCAGCAGTGGGATAGTAACAGGCCGTTACTTACTTACTTAGGATCGAAAAGCGCCATCTATTATCAACCTATCACGCGACAACATTCCACGCGAACGGAGTTGCGGGTAAAAGCTAGTATATGTTACTTTCGAAATGCAATACGAGACGTTTATATTTATCTACTGAAATAAACAGAGAATATATACAATTATCATCATCCTTCTGCCTTTAACCCACTCTAAGTGGGGTCGGCACAACATATCATAAACAACCAACCGGCCTCTTACGACCGGCCGCCTGCTCAACCGGATACCACACGGTGGTTCGACTTACCTTAGTCGCCTTTTACGACACCTCAGTAACAAATGAGGACGGTCTATTCTACTCAGCCGGATACCACTCAGTTACTCAGTTGCCTTTTACGATACCTCGGCAAGAAATGAAGGTGGTCTGTTCTAATCAGCTGGATACCACACGGTAGGTAGACTTACCTTAGGCACCTTTTACGACACCTCAGTAAGCAACGAGGGTGGTCTATGCAACTCAGCCGGATACCACACGGTACAAACTTTCACATAATATTATGAATTTATGTCATACTTTTTCATATTTTTTTTACTTTGTCATATTTTTACTGATACAACTGGCTGGCGAGTTCAAACTCCGAAATGGCACTAACGAATTTTTCTATCTTTATATTTAAATGAGTTAATCTTGTATATATATATATATTTTCCGAATCTCGGAAACGGCTCCAACGATTTTCCTGAAATTCAGCATGTAGGAGGTTTTGGGGGAGAAAAATTGATCTAGCTAGGTTTTGTGTAAAAAAAAAATTGTTTCATCCCTGTTTTTGGGCATTAAAAAACACCAACATTTATATTGAATTGAATTTTCGCCATTAACTGTCAAGTCGGCGTAGCCTTTTCGGGTAACGGGCAGCCTTGAGAAATGTGAATGCCAAGGATCGATCCCCAACTAAATAATTGTTTTTTCTTTTTTTTTTAAGTTTTTAATTTTTTTTGTTAAAAATTCCCGAGCGAAGCTCGGTCACCCAGATATTTAAAACTTATGCGTGTGATTGATACTTGCAATTTATCACACGCTTTTCGGTGAAGGAAAATATCGTGAGGAAACCTGTATATAGTGACTTCTGGGGATGTTTGTAGCCTACCAATTCGTATTGGAGCAGCGTCGTAGGCCTTAGCTCCAACCCATCTCTCCAAAAACGGTGAGATGAGGCCTATGCCCAATAGTGGGATAGTAACAGGCCGTTATGAATGTAAGTGGACATGAGTGTGGTATCCGGCTGAGTAGAATAGTACCACCCTCTTTTCTTACCGAGGTGTCGTAAAAGGCGATTAAGGTAAGTCGACCCGCCGTGTGGTATCCGGCTGAGTAGAATAGACCAACCTCATTTCTTACCGAGGTGTCGTAAAAGGCGACTAAGGTAAGATGACCCACCGTGTGGTATCCGGTTTAGTAGAATAGACCACCCTCTTTCTTACCGAGGTGTCGTGAAATACGACAGAGGTAAGTTGACGTCAGGCAGGCGGCCGGTCGTAAAAACGCAGCCAAATCATGTTACAGCATGTTTATAACAAGTTGTGCCGACCCCACTTAGAGGGGGATAAGGGCAGGAAGATGATGAAGATGATGAGTTCAGTTTACATTTGCATGTATTCTACTATTCAAATGAAAATATATCTATTCAATACTAGACCTAGATCTGCCTTGTATAACCACATGTTGCAGACTCACTGAGCGGTTTGATATCATTATAGAGTTCTTCAAGGCATAAGCGGTAGCGAGTTTAATATCCAATATCTAGGTGACTGGTAATTTTTTACAAAAAAAAAACTTAAAAAAAAAAAACAATTATTTAGTTGGGATCGATCCTTGGCATTCAAATTTCTCGAGGCTGCCCTTTACCCAAATAAGCTACGTCGACTTGACAGTTAATGGCGAAAAATCAATTCAATATAAATGTTAGTGTTTTTAATGCCCAAAAACAGGGATAAAACAATATTTTTTTTACATAAAACCTAGCTAGATCAATTTTTCTCCCCCAAAACTCCCTACATGCTGAATTTCGGGAAAATCGTTGGAGCCGTTCCCGAGATTCAGAAAATATATATATATATACAATATTAACTCATTTTAATATAAAGATATTAAGATTAAAAATGCGATTTTTTTTCGGTTTGTCTGATACGCTTTCAAGGCTAAACCGCGAAAGAAATATTGATAAAATTTATTTCATTTAAAGCTCATAGGCTATTATACAGAATTTTGCCGTGTGGTATCCGGCTGATTAGAATAGACCACCCTCATTTCTTATCGAGATGTCGTAAAAGGCGACTAAGATAATTAGACTCGCTGTGTGGTATTCGGCTGAGTAGAATAGCATCACTTAGCACACTGAGTTAGAATACCATCCTTATTTTTACCGAGGTGTCGTAAAAAGCGACTAACGCGTGTGGTATCCGGCTGAGTAGAATAGACCAATCTCATTTTTTACCGAGGTAACGTAAAAGGCGAGTAAAGTAAGTTAACCAGCCGCGTGGTATCCGGCTGAGTAGAATACACCATCCTCATATCTTATCGAGCCGTCGTAAAAGGCGACTAAGGTAATTTGACTCGCGTTGTATCCGGGTGAGTAAAATACACCACCCTATTTTTTAACGAGATGGAAAAGGCGACTAAGGTAAGTTGACGTCATGCAGGCGGCTAGTCGTAAAATACCTAGCGAAATCATGTGTCAACATGTTTATAACATGTTGTGCCGACCCCATGTAAAGTAGGATAAGGGCAGGAGAAAGATGATGTGACAGTGAATGTGTATTATGATGGTGGTGGCGATGGTGGTGGTTATAGTGCATGTGTTTTCCGAAACATGTAACAGCATGTTTAAGCCATGTTGTGAGAATGATGAAGTAAAATGTGTGATGAAGTAAAGAATACTACAATTCCCGCTGCGAAATACACTTCTCTTGAATAATGAACAAAGACTGAATGTCACTGAAACGTTTTACCAATAGGAAGACTCCACTGGAAACAACAACGGCACAGTGTTGCCACCATTTTAATCAAAATGGGCGCGATACTCTTGTTTGATGACTGTGTTGCTATAAAATACAAAGCATTTGGGATTTGTTATACGTATGTCAAAAAACTTTTTCAGACCTAATACAAAAATTCTACTTTATAACAGTTTCGTTAGAAGTATCTTAGAGTATGGTAGTGTCGTTTGGCGTCCACATTATGCGACTCATACGCTACGTATAGAACATTTACAAAAGCGTTTCATGAGGCACCTTACATTTTCTATAGGGGCAACTAGGCGCTTAAATTCTTATAATAAAAGACAAGTACTTTAACATGTGACCGTGTGTAGCGGTGCGACCGTGTGAATCTCTAGAGACGATCATGGGTTCAAACCCGGGCAGACACCAATGAGTTTTTCTAATAAAACTTATGTGTCTAATTGATAATTGCAATTTATCACACGCTTTTCGGTGAAGGAAAACATCGTGAGGAAACCTGCATATCTCTAGAGAATCCTAGCGATTTGTGTAACCTACCAATCCGCATTGGAGCAGCGTGGTAGGTCTTAGCTCCAACCCTTCTCTCCAAAAATGGAGAGAGGAGGCCTATGCCCAGCAGTGGGATAGTAACAGGCCGTTACTTTTATAAGCTGTGGTAGCCCAGCGGTATCACCGTGCGCCTCTTTCGAGAAGGTCTAGGGTTCAAACCCCGGGCAGGCACCAATGAGTTTTCTAGTAAAACTTATGTGTCTAATTGATAATTGCAATTAATTACACGCTTTTCGGTGAAGGAAAACATCGTGAGGAAACCTGCATATCCCTAGAAACTTCTGGGGATATGTGTAACCTACCAATCCGCATTGGAGCAGCGTGGTAGGTCTTAGCTCCAATCCTTCTCTCCAAAAAAACGAAGAGAAGAGGCCTATGCCCAGCAGTGGGATAGTAACAGGCCGTTACTTACTTACTTTAACATATTAACACTAAACTCTCGATGTTATCTTTTGGATGTTATGTTTTTATACAAAATATTGCGTAATAAAATCGACTGTCCACATCTTTTAAAATGCTTTAGTTTCGTGTCCCTCGAAAGTATCCGCGAAGCCAAATCTTGCCACTATCCATACCATTTCGCCGCACTGTGCTAGGGGCTAACTCTACTATTCCGCGCCTAGGTCGCCTAGTAAACGAGTTTAGTGGAAAAGTAGACATTTTCGGTGATTCTTTTGTTACCTTTAAGAATAAAATCAGTCGACAACTCTAATACTTTGTCTCACAAAAAAAAAAGAAAGCATTGCATGTTGTGTTTACCTTAATATATTTAAGTAATTAGCATAAATTTAGTATATATTATTAAAAATATGTAAGATTATATTAACTGCTGGTAAGCCTAATAAAGAGAAAAAAAAAGCAGAAGTCATTGGTTTTTACAAATGTTTTTACAATCTATCTTCATGCTACTTTATCATCAGATAATTAAATGTAGTAGATATTATTTATATACAATAATTGTAAGGGTATGTTGTTAGGGTATTTAAATTCAGATCGTTAAAGATAAAAAACCGTTAGAAATATGAGAATAATTTAACATTCTTATTAGATCTAATTTAGACAACATTTATGATAATTTACCCTCGTTAGGGAAAACACTCAAACGTTTAGAGACTCGAATAGTATAAGAGAAAAGAAATTAAGCTTTCAGAAATACTTTTATTTGATTTTGAAAGGCGAAAATTTTATTAGACTCGATTTGTAAGTCGAATCTTTTCGTAAAAACAGGATTCGTGATTCAGATGAAGCATGTAATTTGTTCAAACTCTTCTTGATAAACTTAGAATAGTTTGATTAGTCAAGTTTTAGGGTATAATAGTAGTGTAAAAGTCCTTTAATTAGAGAATTAAAAAAAAGGATTGGTAAAAAACACGTGCACAAACATCCACCACCACCACCACAATACACAAGCTGGCTCGTTGGAGCAGTGGGTAGTGACCCTGCCTTCGGCTCCACGGGTCGCGGGTTCGATTCCCGCCGAGGACCAACATTTTCTTTAAAATGAATTTGTCGGTCTTTGAGCCTGGGTGTATATTTGTATTTAAGTATGTATTTAAAAAATATATAAGTATATATTCACCAGTTCTCTGTCTACCATAACACAAGTATTAAGTTACTTACTTTGGGGACGGACGACCGTGTGTGTAAGTGTCAAAAAAAAATATATTATTAAACAATAAACAATAAACACAAGCACCACACACGGACTCTTGTTCTTGTTGAGTTTGTGATAGTGAACATGTGCTTGTGTGTGCAGTGCATGTGTTTTATACGAATCCTGCATGAATCATGTATGAAAACGAAAGTAAAATAGAATACATTAAATGTATTCTATTTTACTTCATCGCGGATTATAGCAAAATAATTTTATTATTACTTTTGTTTGAGCTTCAAAAATGTTACTATTGGCGTCTGAGGGGGAAGGGAGCAGATTATTTTTTGAGGTTACAGAGGTTTTTAAGTTATCGACATTCTACTATATATATTTTTGTATCGAGTACCATTAACAGCTAGTAAAATTAATTTGGTATATGAATTGATTTGTACCATACCCCAGTATCATGCATGATGTGCCTTTGATATAACGCCTCTTTGATCCTCGCCCGTTTGTATAACAGATAAATTAGTTTATTATCACTGTTTGTAATATATATAGAGCTCTAATCAATCAATGCATGTCCTATTTTGTATGTGGAATGTTCGAAGCACAATGCAGAATGTAATACTTGAATGCAGCTCGTCTTCTTGGTAACATGATTCTTCACTACATAGTACTTATAAAACAAAGTCGCTTTGTCTGATCCTTTGTCCCTATATCCCTATTTATGCTTAAATCTTTAAAACTACGCAACAGATTTTTATGCGTTTTTTCTTAATAGATAGAGTGATTGAAGAGGAAGGTTTACATGTATAATAACATTCAATATGGATTACAGAAAAACTGTAATTTTTTAAGGTTTCTATTGTGATGTCGTAAAAAATTACATTTTTTTCCCGCTTACATTGGAAACGCAGGGTGAATCCTACGAGATTTGTGAAAATAATTTACTAAGTATTTGTACACCTTGAAAAGGTCCACAGAAAAGTCCGCGATGGTATATGTCTATCTCTTGTAGATGACCCACAATAGCATTTTTTTATAATTTTTCTTTTTACGAAAAAAATTAAAAAAAAGAATGGGCAATAATGAATAAATCAAAATTATTAATTAGTTATTTTATATTAGTTTCACCTGTATGTATGTTTGTCGTTAACTGACTACTTTAAATTTAAATTGGACCGTCTCGTTAGCGCAGTTGGCAGTGACCCTGCTTTCAGGTCTACGGATCACGGTTTCGATTCCCGCCGAAGACCAACGCGTTCTAAAGACAATTTGTTGGTCCTTCGAGTCTGGGTGTATTTATACATATAAAATTATATGTACCTATATGTTTTAAATAAGTTTTTTTTACAAAATATGTAACAAAATGCTTTAAATATGTTGTTACATGTTTTAGCTAAATATTTTACGACAAGCCGCTTGCCTTACATCAACTAACCTTAGAAGCCTTTTACGATACCTTCATATACCTTTACCTTTTGACTGGCCCGTTGGCGTAGTGGGTAGTGACCCTGCCTTCAGCTCCACGGGTCGCGGGTTCGATTCCCGCCGAGGGCCAACATTTTCTATAAATGAATTTGTTGGTCTTTGAGCCTGGGTGTATATTTGTATTTAAGTATGTATTCAAAAAATATATAAGTATATATTCACCAGCTGTCTGTCACCCATAACACAAGTATTAAGTTACTTACTTTGGGGACGGACAACCGTGTGTGTAAGTGTCCCATATATTTATTTATTTATTATTTTATATCTTTGAATTAAGCCCTAAAAAGCGGGCTAGACACTAGTTGATAACAAAGACTTATAGAAAAGAAACCTTTCTTAAAAAAAATGTAGAGACGACAAAAAAATTAATCAATTACTATAGTACAAATAGGCTTTTTCCAGACGAGTTATTTTAATATGCCTTCATAATAGTGAATGAAGCCGAATAAAGTGATTACAGTAATAGTAGTAATTTCTTACAGAGCCAAGTAAGAGAGCTGACTACAGACTTGGCTTTTTGAAATTGCGCAGACATTCGTGTGAATTGAAACGAGAAAATCTGTGGGTAATATTAATTTATTTTCTACGCCAATTCCTTTCTTAAGTATGATACAAATTCAAATTCAAAATATTCTTTATTCAAATAAACTTGTAAACAAGTGCTTTTGAATCATAACTCTACTGCTGGTTCGGAAAGCTGTTCCTACCGAGAAGAGCCAGCAAGAAACTCGGCGGTTCAATTTTCTACTTTGAAACACTTGTTTACCTATTATATTAAGGTATTTTACGACTAATACTTTAACTCTACTTAATACTTTAATAAAACAGGTAAATAAGTGTTTCAAAGTAGAAAATTGTACCATACATCATCATTTTCCTGCCCTTATCCCACTCTAAGTGGAGTCGGCACAACATGTTATAAACATGTTGTCACATGATCGGGCTACGTATTTTACGACCGGCCGCCTGCCTAACAACAACTTACCATAGACGTATTTCACGACACGGGAGTGTATTGTAGTGTAGTGTTGTGTGTTTTCATCGGTAAGAAAGAGTGGAGTCGATTCTACTTAGCCGGATACAACGTCAGGTCAATTTACGGTAGTCGCCTTTTACGACAGCTTGATAAGAAATGAGGGTGGTCTATTCCACTCAACCGGATACTACACAGCTTTATATATTCTATATACGGTGATAATCAATAAGGTAGAAGTTACAATATAATTATTTTGCTGTAATCCGCGTATGTTAAGAGAATACACGCAATGTCTAAGTTTATGAAGCAGGCTACAATCACATACCACATACATGCAGGACAAGTCACCACACATATCACGAGACGCCGCCAACATCAACACTCCATACAAGCACTACACACACTCATTCCCACAATCTCCACGATCGTTTCGCCCCGTAACCGAAACATCATCAGGAGGATAGACTCCACGAACAAAATCGTAATGCTCATTACGTTATGTGATTGTTGCCTGATTCATACCTTTAGCATTGCATGTATTCTCTAATAAACGCGGATTAAAGCAAAGTAATTTTATTGTAACTTCTGTACTATGGAGTAAAGCAAAGTAACGCCTTCTTCTATACAAGCTCTACACACACTCATTACCTTTTAAAGATTCCACGCGGATGCGTAATTATAATAGCAAATACGATGAGTCTAATTGTCGCTAATTATGTCATTACACATCGTGCAAAATACCTCAGTGCTTGAAGCCTAAGGTCTTCGAACAGTGCGTGTTACCAATGATAACTTACGGATCAGAAACGTGGTCGCTGACTATGGGCCTCATAAGAAAGCTCAGAGTCACTCAGCGGGCGATGAAACGGGCTATGCTCGGAGTATTTCTACGTGATCAAATCAGAAATGAGGAGATCCGTAGAAGAACCAAAGTTACCGACATAGCTCATCTTATCGGGAATCTGAAGTGGCAATGGGAGGGGCACGTAGTACGTAGAACTGATGGGCGTTGAGTTCCTAAGGTTCTGGAATGGCGACCTCGCACTGGAAAGCGCAGCGTTGGTAGACCCCCAACGAGATGGACCAACGGCCTCAAAAAGGTCGCGGGGAGTCGGTCCATCCATCCAGCGGATCCAAGCGGCACAAAATCGTGAATTGTGGCGATCCCTTAAGGAGACCTATGTTCAGCAGTGGACGTCCACCGGTTGAGAAAGAAGAGAAGAAGACGTCGTGCGAACACCTAACAATTTTTTTCATTATCCTTTTTATATTTTCAAAATATTACCGTAATTATTATCCCCTACATGGTCCTGGATCAAAGCCGGATTACTATTTGTGTATCAATTTCGAAAGATCCAGTGACTTTCCCGAAATTTACGTATAATTACGCATGAACAATTATGAAATAATCGCATAACCTTCATCGACGGTAAAGGTCAATTAGTTAAGTTGGACAATTGAACATTAAAATCAATGTTTTTAAAGTTTTTGTAACCCAACAATCTCAACGATCGTTTCGCACCAAAACCGAAGCATCATCAGGAGAATAGGCTCCACGAACAAAGTCGTAATGATGAACGATAATCAATGAATAAATACTCGTTAATTTAATAGCTTTAGAAAAGAAGTACCTCCCTTTGATAATGCCTGTCTTATAAAATTGATTGTCTCGTTATTAAATCTACAAGGGGCTTTGGAAGGATTCACTTTGTACCGTTCAGCCATAAAATCGTTTGCCGGCGTTGCTTTGTTCATCGAACTGCGCCCCAGTGCTATGCTTATTAATTATAGAGCAGTTCGCTTGTAAGATAGCACCTGCTAGAGTGCTTTAAATAACAGACCAGAAAGTGCTATTAATGTTTATTAGTTAATTTTGTATGTAAATATATAAAATAATGATAATGCAATAAAAAAGCGCCAGTATATTTTAGTAGTTTTTTTAATGCCCAAAATCAGAGCTAAAAGAATATTTTTAAAATTAAACCTAGCTCGATCGGTTTTAATCCTCCAAATCTTTATATCATTTACCAGATTCCGAAAATACACACACACACACACACCCATATATATATATATATATATATATATATATATATATATATATATATATATATATATATATATATATATATATATATATATATATATATATATATATTTGTAGATCTGTGTGTGCGTATTAAGCCGGATACCACACGACGGGTCAACTTGCCTTAGTCGCCTTTTACAACACCTTGGCAAGAAATGAGTGTGACCCATTCTACTAAGCCGGATACCTCACGGCGGGTCAACTTACCTTAGTCACCGCTTACGACACCTCGGTGAGGGTATATAGAAATAAGGAATATACAAAATGTTTCTTTCACTCAATTTAATTGAAAGTTCTGTTTAATATCTAAGACGGTAAACTTGTTGTATTCAAAACTGGCTTTCATGTTTTCAATTACCCTTCTTGAAGTTTGTTAGTAATTAAATTTTTTTCCAGCATACTTGTTTTAATTAAGACCTCTTTGAGAGACTATAAAGTTTTCATTATTCTTTAAAATATTCTACGTCGTAAAATTTAAAACTGAAAAGCTATTGTGATGAAAATCTTGGTGTGTAATTTGAAACCTCATTTCAGTATGTCTCTTCAAATACGAAACGCACTTATCATCCAACAAAGAAACTCATGAGTCTTTTCTAACTAATATATATACTAATATATCAAGCTGAAGAGTTGAAGAAACTAGTCTTCATATTATGGCTGAGTGCCCTATGTACTCGCTGGTAAGATGGGAGATACTAGCTAAGGATGAAATCGAAGTTGAGGATCTGACAAATATCCCCTTCAGGGATATTATCGGGTTCGTAAGAGCTACGGGTAGATTAGAGCAGGTGACACTGTCGGGACAGCAGTGAAACCCTTGTCCCAACATGGGGAAATAGGTGGAATAGTCCGGAATAGGAGCTGACCACCTGCCCTGCCCCAACAGGCGTCCCCGAAATTAGATAGATAGAAGCTGAAGAGTTTGTTTGTTTGCTTGCTTGAACGAGCTGATCTCAGGAACTACTGGACCAATTTGAAAATTCTTTGAATGTACGATATTCCATCTATAGAGTAAACACTATATAACATGACGCTAAGATTTATAAGAGTGGAGCAGCAATAAAAAAATTGCAAAAATCGGAAAATTTTAAGCTATCCTTGCGTGGGCTGAGTAAACAGTAATAGTTATTAAAAAATCATGTATTAAAAAACTGTTCCCCTCTAAAAGTTCTAAATAAAAGTCCGTGACAGCATATGTCTAGCTTTTAAGGTTAACCCACTATAACCATTTTTGAGGAGCAGCAATAAAAAAAATACGAAAATGGGAAAAATTAAAGCTATCGTTGCGTGGGCTAAGTAAACGGTAATAGTTATTCAAAAATCATGTATTACAAAATTGTTCCTCTCTGAAAGTTCTAAGTAAAAGTCCGTGACAGCATATGTCTAGCTTTTAACGTTAACCCACTATAACCATTTTTATGTTTAACTAAATTTTATATTACGGTTTTAATCTTTCCACGCGGGCGGAGCCGCAGGCAATTGCTAGTAAGTATAGATAACAAAAACAGGTATCACAATTAATTATTTAAGCCAGTTACTTCGCCGACTTAATTAATGCGTTCTTCGCAATTCAACAGAACAAAGCGTCGTAACTGTAATTAAATTCAGTTATATATGAAAACACAGGTTAAATCAATTGAATAATAAATGAACCTTTTACTGAATCAGTTAATAATTAATTGCGCCCACCACATTTTGTCTCGGGGCGTGTTAAATTAGCTGTATACTGTCTTTATAGTATTATTTCAGTACAATACTTTTTGGAACAACTTGGGATAATAAAAAATAACAATGGCCACCTAATTAGCAAGCGAATAAATCTGTCTAATTCCGGTTTGTTACATGTGTTTGGAGGGGAAATCAATGGTGGGGGTTGAACTAATCTATACTAATATATAAAACTGAAGAGTTTGTATGTTTGTTTGATTGTTTAAACGTGCTAATCTTAGGAACTATTGGACCGATTTAAAAAATTCTTTCAGTGTAAGATAGTCTATATATCGAGAATAGCTATATGCTATATAACATCACGCTAAGATGAATAGGAGGGGAGCAGCATTAAAAAATAGTACGGTGCGCTGAGTAAACGGTAATAGTTATTAATAAAACTATGTATGACAAAATTGTTCCCCTGTAAAAGTTCTAAAAAAAAGTTTGCGACAGCATATAAATAGTTTTTAAGTTTATCCCATTTTAAACATTTTTATGGTTGTCAAAAGCCTATTACGGTTTTAATCTTAACACGCGGGCGTAGCCGCTTGCAAAGCGTTAGTTCAATACTAAATTATTACACACCATACACACACACACGCACGCACGTACGCACACACACACACACACGCACACGAACAAACGCGAGCGTGCGTGTGTAAGTTTAGTACTTAATTACCGTTCATTTTTTCGTAGTATAATAATTATTTCAAGACCCAACCCTTGATAAGTCGAAGGTCGTCGAGCTTTGAAATGTTTAATTTTCCTTATCCAAGATAAAATCAGAAACCAGATAAAACTGATAATTACACAAAACTTTGGACGAACGCTTTTTGTTTGAGGTAAAATAAACGGACGGCTGAATAACCTAAAGCCATTAAGGATAAATTGATAGAGCTAATACGAAAGTAATGATAAAATTATTTTGCTATAATCTGCGATAAAGTAAATGGAAAATAAATATAATGCTAAATGTAAAGAGTACTATCTGTTCTCATATCTGATACACGCAGGATTCGCAAAAATACATACACTACAAATCTTCACCACAGCCACCTCAATACACATTCACTATCACATCCTGCCCACTCTAAATGGAGTTCGCCCAACATGTTATAAACATGTTGTCACCTAATTTGGTTAGGTATTTTACGACCCGCCATCAACTTACCTAAGTCGCGTCGTCGTAAATTAGTCGCCTTTTACGACACATCCGTAAGAACTGATAATGGTATATTCTACTCAGCCGGATACTACATGGCTGGTCAACTTACCTTAGTCGTATTTTCGACACCTTTATAAGAAATTAGGATGGCCTATTCTACACATCCGGGTACCACACGGCAGGTCAACTTCCCTTAGTCGCCTTTTACTTGAAATGAGGTTGGTCTATTCTACTCATTCGTATACCACACGGAAGGTCAACTTACCTTAGTCTAATTTTACGACACCTTGGTAAGAAATGAGGGTGGTCTATTCTTATTCTACTAATCCCTATACCACACGGCATTACACATTCACTATCACAAAATCAACAATCGAATCAGGTACTTATCTGAACGAATAGTCAACCTTAAACCTTAGTTAAGAATCTTGAAGCAAAACCATATAAAAACCCTTTCAGTAGATTTTGAGAAAATTGATCGCATACAGACAAACAGCTTTTGTAAACTTTATTTTATAATATGTATAGATTGTTAAGCATAAAATAAATCCTATACAACAACAAAATTCAAAACATTTTAACAATAGAAATATGAAAGGAAATCTTTTTTTAAAGACTTATAGAGTTTAGTCGTTCTGAAAGAATATAAAGTGAAGCCTGATGCTGCAAAGATGTCTCTTGATTATCGGCAACATCAATAATTGTCAGGGGAATATTGAATCTTTGAAGTTATGTAGATATTGAAATATAATAAGAATGAACGCGAAAACGGTTTTCCGACGATAGCCAGTGCGGCATAAATAGAAATTCCCAACCTCAATAGAAACATATCTGTGAGGAATATTTCTGCAATTCCTCTTGCATCGACTCGTCTATTTTTGTATTGTATGGAAAAAACACGTTGTCAGTGCACATATTTTTGTTAACTTTGCTATGTGCTTATAATAATAAATATCTGGGTGACCGAGCTTTTCCCGGTATTTTTTTAAAGATATAAAAAAGGTGCAATATGAAAAAAGGGCTGATTTCATCCGGGGAATTTTCACGTCTTTAGTCCGCCAGTTCCAAACTCATTATTACTTTGCAACCTTATTCTATTCAGGCGGATACCACACAGCGGATTAACTTACCTTAGTCGCCTTTTACGACACCTCGGCAAGAGACGAAGGTGGTCTATTATATTCGGCACTTAGTCGCTTTTTACGACACCTCGGCAAGAGATGAGGGTGGTCTATTATACTCGGCAGTTAGTCGCTTTTTACGACACCTTGGTAAGAAATGACGTGAGTTTATTCTACTCAGCTGGATAGCACACGGCGGGTCAACTTACCTTAGTCTCTTTTTACGAGTATTTGGTAAGAAATGAGTCTATTTTATTCCGCCGGATACCACACGGCGGAAAATATATTAACTTCTATATCTTGACGTCATTTATAATTTACTAACCAAGTAATTTCTCTAAGGACTTCCTTTACTACCTTTGATACATATTATCTCTCAGCCCCGACTTTATACAGAGTTCGTTAATTTGATCAAACAATATAGAAGCTTTGAGAAACTAATCCTAAAGATATAGTTTAAGCAAGAAAGTTTTAACGCGGGCCACATAGTTACGATTAAATCAGTGAACGATGTCTTGAACCTGATATCCTTTTGGCGTTTGACTCATAATTCAGGTAAATGGTTGATAACATAATGTTACGACGTGTGGTATCCGGCTGAATAGAATAGTACCTACCTTATTTCTTACCGAGGTATCGTAAAAGGCGACTAAGGTAAGACGACCCGCCGTGTGGTATCCGGCTGAGTAGAATAGACCAACCTTATTTCTTACCGAGGTGTCGTAAAAGGCGACTAAGGTAAGACGACCCGCCGTGTGGTATCCGGCTGAGTAGAATAGACCAACCTTATTTCTTACCGAGGTATCGTAAAAGGCGACTAAGGTAAGTTGACCCACTGTGTGGTATCCGGCTTAGTAGAATAAGTAAGTAGGGGCCTGTTACTATCCCACTGCTGAGAATAGGCCTCTTCTCTCCGTTTTTGGAGAGAAGGTTGGAGCTAAGACCTACCACGCTGCTCCAATGCGGATTGGTAGGTTACACATATCTCCAGAATTCTCTAGAGATATGCAGGTTTCCTCACGATGTTTTCCTTTACCGAAAAGCGTGTGATAAATTGCAATTATCAATTAGTAGAATAGACCAACCTTATTTTTTACCAAGGTGTCGTAAAATACGACCGAAGTAAGTTGACGTCAGGCCTGTCATAAAAACGCAGCCAAATCATGTGACAGCATGTTTATAACATGTTGTGCCGACCCCACTTAGAGTGGGATAAGGGCAGGAAGATGATGGTTGAAATATTGTATTTGTATTTAAGTATGTATTTCAAATTGTATATGTATATATTCACCAGTTGTCTCTCACCCATAACACAAGTATTAAATTACTTTGGGGACGGACGACCGCGTGTGTAAGTGTCCCATATATTTATTTATTTATTTAATTTTGAAAAGAGTGTCCGCCGAGTTTCTTGCTGGTTCTTCTCAGTAAGAGCACCTTTCCGAACCACGCACCTTTCCATTGTAATTTGACGATTTAAAAGTGCTTGTAAAAGCCATTTTTATAAATAACTATTTAAATTTTGAACAACGTAATGTTAGTAATTAAGGTTGAAGAAGCGGTAGTATTAACCAGATAAATAACCAGTAGCGTGCTGTGATAGCTTAACTGTTAGACTGTGCTACGCTTTCCAAAGGGTTACCTGTTCAAACCCCGGGCAGTCTCCAATGAGTTTTCTTATTCGTTTTATTGACAATAGCAATTTATATCACCATTTTGGTTGAAAGAGAACATCGTGAGGAATCTCTACAGGTTATGGGGATATGTCCTACCGATCCGAATTGGAGCAGCGTGATAGGTTTAGCTGTTTTCTCTCCAAAGATGGAGAAAGGAGGCCTGTATAAAGCAGCAGGATAATAACAGGCTTAACAGCCTCTTATTATTTTGGTAAGATTGCTTTACTTTTTTACTAGATTGCTTGCAGAAAAAAAATCACATTCATTCATATTCACAGGTGCATTTTGTTATCAATTTCAAATTGAAAATTTATATGTTACACTTTACTAAATTTCCTCACATAATAACCACAAAGTTTAAATTATATTGGTAACTATTCCTTTTTGTTTACGTAGTTAAGTTTTGGTTTTGTATTTAGTCAACCCAAATAAAAAGTTTTAGATTTGATTCACACTATCGCGGTATTTAAATACTTAAGTAGTGCTTTCTTTATGCTTTTAAAGTAAGTTGTATTTATGAAAGAAATTATTAGTAATCTAAGTTTAAGTTAAACGCTTCAAGTGTTTCCATTTTGATTGTATAATAAAATTTCGCAATCAATTTTAGCTTTGCCATTACAGCAGTTGAAAAACACTGTTAAAAAGAGGCTGATACAGAAAACCTATTATACTGTTGAGGATTACTTAGAAGATAAGAATATGTGGATATAGCTACTCTTCGACCCTGTACAAGACAGTAATGATTAATTGTAAATAGTAATAATAATTATATTTTTAAAAGAGCAACCGAATTTCTTACTGGCTCTTCTCGGTAGGAACAGCTTTCCGAAACAGCAGTAGAGTTGACGATTCAAAAGCACTTATTCACAAGTTTATTTGAATAAAGAATATTATGAATTTGAATTTGATCTTTTCACATCAGTAAAACGCGCCCGACAGAAGAATCTTCAGACAGAAAATCACATCAATTTTGTGATTGGGTGGAATAAATAAAAAAAGCATTCTTTTCCAATAATATTAGTATGAATTACAAAGGTGTACTTGAAGTTCGCTTTGGAAACTTCACAATCGGGCAATCAATCAGAAAGTTTTGTATTCTCGTCGTTTTCCAACAAATCTAAAAACGTACTATTGAGAGTCTTTTCCGCTCTCCCGGATACAACTTTGTTCGGTTTATCTCGTATTGTTCCTCTTCAAACTTTTGCAAATTGAAATGTAAATAAAATTTGGTAATATTACTTTTTATGATATTCTAAGGGAAATAGAAAAATGTGTTCTTTATAATTTTGCATTGTTGAAATCGAAAATAGTCTAATGTCATTTTTATTTTTTACGATATCAAGAGTACAGGTTGACAATAAACTCAAGGAAAGCAACAATGCGCTTTTCTGTTGAAACTTATGTGTCTAATAGATATATGCAATTTATGTTTTCGGAGTAGTAGTTCAAGGTAAGTCGACCCGCCGTGTGGTATTCTGCTACGTAGAATAGACCACCCTCATTTCTTTACGAGGTGTCGTTAAAGGCGACTAAGGTAAGTTGACCCACAATGTGGTATCCGGCTGCGTAGAATAGACCACCCTCATTTCTTAACGAGGTGTCGTAAAAGGCGACTAAGGTAGGTTGACCAGTCGTGTGGTTTTAAGTTGAGTAGAGTAGACCATCCTCTTTCTTACCAAGCTGTCACAAAAGGGAACGCAGGTACGTTGACCCACCGTGTGGTATTGGGTTGAGTACAATAGACCACTCTTTCTTACCAAGGTGTCGCCAAAGGCGGCTAAGGTAAGTTGACGTCAGGCAGGCGGCCGGTCGTTAATTACGTAGCCAGATCATGTGACAACATGTTGTGTCAACCTCACTTAGAGTGGGATAAAAGCAGGAGGATGATAACATCCAAATTAGTCTGTATTTCCCTATTATGTAGCTTTTTCCTACATACGAGTATATCTAAATAAATTGATAGCCAATTTCATATGATAAATATAAATCACTGCAAAATTTACTACCAAGAAGCACATCTTGATAATGACTTTTGCGACAGTCTCGAAATTTAGTTGCAAAGCAAATTCGCGTTCACAAAGTTGAACTAAGTTACTTTGTGTCTTTAAATGCAGTGAAATTATTTTAAGATTCGCGCACTAGATATTTTGCGCACATGTCATCTTTGACTTGAATAAGTTATATTAACTTTAGGCTGTCCCGTTAGCGCAGTGAGTAGTGAACCTGATGAAGCTTCGCGGGTCGTGGGTTCGATTCCCCTCACAGGCCAACATTTTCTATAAATGATTTGTTGGTCTTCGAGTGTGGGTGTATATTTGTATTTAATTATATATTTGAAAAATATATAACTATAGATATGTCACCGACACCGTGTGGTATCCAGCTGAATAGAATAGTATCACCCTCTTTTCTTACCGAGGTGTCGTAAAAGGCGACTAAGGTAAGTCGACCCGCCGTGTGGTATCCGGCTGAGTAGAATAGACCAACCTCATTTCTTACCGAGGTGTCGTAAAAGGCGACTAAGGTAAGTTGATCCACCGTGTGGTATCCGGTTTAGTAGAATAGACCACCCTCTTGCTTACCGAAGTGTCGTAAAATACGACTGAGGTAAGTTGACGTCAGGCCGGTCGTAAAAACGCAGCCAAATCATTTGACAGCATGTTTATAACATGATGTGCCGACCCCACTTAGAGTGGGATAAGGGCAGGGTGATATATATGTCACCAGTCACCAGTTGTCTGTATATATATATATATATATATATATATATATATATATATATATATATATATATATATATATATATATATATATATATATATATATATATATATATATATATATATATTTATATTTAACGCTGTATATTTTTGTGTTCAGTGAAAGCCTACTTTACTATTGAGGATTACTTAGATGATAAGAACGAGTGGATATAGCTACTCTAAGTCCCAATGCAAGACAGTAATTACTAAATGTAACTCCGCCGTGTGTAATCCGGCTGAGTAGAATAGACCACCCTTATTTCTTACCTAGGTGTTAAAAGCGACTAAAGTAAATTGACAGGCAGGCGGTCAATCGTAAAATACGTAGCCAAATTATATCATCATTTATAACATGTTGTACTGACTTAGACTGACCCGGCTTAGAGTGGGAAATGGCAGTAGAATGATGAACAATGAATATATCACTAGCATAATAATATTGATACGTTGCATAAGAAGAAAATGAAATAAAAAAATCATGTCTTAGCAACGTTAGACTATAAACAAGTCATTAAAAAAAATCTTTTAACAAATTTCATGTTGCTGTTCACCGCTGAAGAGTTCCCTCGTCCTGAGGTAATCCTTGCAAAATAATAAAGTCATGCTTATCATCGATCCTGGACAAGTATGTACAATTTCAGCTTAATTAAAGCTCAGATCTCGGGAAGTGTTTCAAATTTAACTTACAAGCTTCCTTCACATAATCACACGGCAAGTTTAAATGAAAGCTTTTAACAAATACAAGTAAATAGAAGCCAGAAACTAAACAATCGTTATATCTGTTTATCTTATAGCTAAAACCAATTACTGTCCGTTCCAGCAGACTCGGTCATGCTCTAAAAGCTCTCAGAAGTACTTCAGACAAGGGTGAGAGCTTTTACGGTCGATTAATCGTGAATCAAATGTAAAGGAACGATCGCCTTCGATTGACCGATTACAGACAGGCTGTTTTTGTCGATTAAAATCTGTTGATTTATGATCAAATATTATAGGAATTGGAGGAATATTATTGAAGATTTAATATTGAACAAACAAGGTGAATAAATGAAGAGATAAGCCTGTAGGTATTGTTTTTCAATTTGTTTTAAGACTTTGCCCGCATTGAAATCAATGTAGTTTAGTTCAGTAAAGTAAAGTCACTCGCTGAAGTTAGGTCCCCGAGGCGTTCGATGCATCTGGTGCTCCCGACGCATCGTCCAGCGGAGGGAGGGGCCACTTTCAGAAAGGCCCTGACCCAGAGGTGGCGCACTCTGGCTGCTGGCGGGGATGGGGGGCAATGTCTTAATAGGTACTCTATCCCCGCCAACAGCAGCGTAGTGGAGCACACAGGTTATTTTAGTCGGTGCGAGTCCGACATAACCGTCGCCTGTCCATAAGGGAACCTGTCGCCATAAGGGGGTTTTCCTGTATAAAAAAAAGAAAGTAAAGTAAAGTAAAGTAGTGGTCTATAACTCTGCCATTGCTTGGAATAGGCCTCTTCTCTCCGTTTTTGGAGAGAAGGATTGGAGCTAAGATATACCAAGCTCCAATACGGATTGGTAGGTTACACATATCTCCAAAATCTCTAGAGTTATGTAGATTTCCTCGTGATGTTTTCTTTCACTGAGCATGTGATAAATTGCAATTCAGCTTTATATAATAGCATAGATGTGTTAAAATATCTTCTAAAACACATTCAAAAAATAATTTGAAAATGTTATTATAACTGGACGTTCACTAGTTCTTAAATAATTGTTAAATAACATCTTTAAAGTTCGTCTGCGAAAGTTAAATACGATTGTTATTGTTAACAAAAACGCCTGTAGGCTTCTTGAGAATATCTCAAGAAATTTTACTTTGCTACAGGGCGACGCGGGACCGCCCAAGGGCAAACATGGCGTCTTGACAGCTTAGTTTTGTATCTGTACAAATGTGGGTAGCACCAAGGAGATCTTAGTTTAAGAATTACGTACTCAAAAAAAAAATGGAGGCGTGGAGGTATCCGTTTGAGTAGAATAAAAGACCCGCTTTCTTACCGAAGTGTCACAAAATACGACAAAGTTAAGTTGACGTCTGGCAGGCGGCCGGTCGTAAAATACGTAGCCAAATCATGTTGTACCATGTTAATAACATATAGTGCTGATTCCACTTAAAGTGGGATAAGGACGAATGATGAAAAGTAAAGTAATTTATAGAAGTAGGCGTTACTTTGTGGATTTTCATGGTTATGATAGAGTTATTATACCATAATTCGCGTTTATTAGGAAAATCCATGTAATGCACAGTGTAGGAAGTAAAACCGTTCTCATGCCTTATACATGCAGTATTAGTTACCACACGTATCACAAGACACCACCACCAACAGCACACTAGCTAAGTACTACACACATTCACAACGACAATCTCAACGATCGTTTCACCCTGTAACCGAAGCATCGTCAGGAGATAGGCTCCGCGATAAAATTGCAAATCTGACTCTATATTATCTGATATAAGCAGACGGTCAAAGTAGATCTTTATTATGCAGTTATTAGATAGTCACAGTTTCCATTCACAAACGCCGAACCGCAAGATCTGCGGCAGATACACTAAAGTAAAGCTTTTAGTGCGATTTACATTGTAAACGATTGCAAACTAAATTATTTGCATTTCAAGCGTACACAAATGCATTGAAATATTATGTATAAGCTGTGGTAGTCCTGCGGTAACACCGTGCGACTCTTTCGAGGAGGTAACGACTTCAAACCCGGGCAGACACCAATTAGTTTTTCTGTTAAAACTTAGTGTCTAATTGATAATTGCAATTTATAAGACGCTTTTCGGCGAAGGAAAACATCGTGAGGAAACCTGCCCTAGAGAAAGAGAGCCCTAGAGAATTTTGCATTCACATTCGCATGGGAGCGGCGTGGTAGGTCTTAGCTCCCAATCCTTCTGTCCAAAAACGGAGAGAAGAGGCCTATTCCCAGCACTGAGAGAGTAACAGGCCGTTACTTCCTTTTACTTAATGTACTATATAGACTGTTCATGGTTTATAAACATCATCATCTTCCTGCCCTTATCCCACTCTAAGTGGGGTCGGCACAACATGTTATAAACATGCTGTAACATGATTTGGCTGCGTTTTTACGACCGGCCGCCTGCCTGACGTCAACTTACCTCTGTCGTATTTCACGACACCTCGGTAAGAAAGAGGGTGGTCTATTCTACTACACCGGATACCACACGGTGGGTCATCTTACCTTAGTCACCTTTTACGATACCTCGGTAAGAAATGAGGTTGGTCTATTCTACTCAGCCGGATACCACACGGCGTGTCGACTTACCTTAGTCGCCTTTTACGACACCTCGGTAAGAAAAGAGGGTGGTACTATTCTACTCAGCCGGATACCACATGTTCATGGTTTATAAACATGTACCCTATATAATTAAATGTATTTTTTCTTTTATATGTTACTCGTGTGTGTACGCTTTAAATAAAAATTACATATAAGTAAATTAAATTTCTCTTTTTATCCAAGACGATAACGGCAGATATCTATTGTCAGCAAATGCAAACCATGATGGAAAAGCTAGCTGCTAAACAACCGAGGCTGGTCAATCGCTCTAGGCCACTGCTGCTTCAGGACAACGCTAGACCACACACTGCACAACAGACGGCTACCAAATCAGAGGAGCTTCAATTAGAATGTCTTAGACATCCACCGTACTCTCCGGACCTTGCTCCAGCAGATTACCATTTTTTTCGCAATTTGGATAACTACTTGCAAGGAAAAAAATTCAACTCCGATGGGGCAGTCCAAACCGCCTTCAAAGATTTTATTGATTCCCGCCCGAATGGTTTTTTTAGTAAGGGGATCAATGAACTACCTATGAGATGGCAAAAGTGCATACATAGCAATGGTACATACTTTGATTAATTAAATATATTTCATTAAAAAAAACGACTTTATGTTCCTCCCATAGAAAACGCCAATTTCATATGTAAGGACCTAATATTATAGTACATAATGTTGTCTTCAATATTGCATTTAATATTGCCAATACACTATATGAGTTTAATTTAAATTCTAAATCTTTAATTACTCGTGTTGGTTGGCCTAAAGATACCTATAGTTACCTCCACTATTATTGAGTAAAGGAGAAATGAAACAAAAGTAATAATAAATAATTTTGCTATAATCCGCGATGAAGTAAAATAGAAATAATATAGCAAAATTCGCCAATATAAAATATAAGATTATGTCGTGGAGTCTATTTCCTGATGATGCTTCGGTTGCGGGACGAAACGATTGTTGAGTTTGTGATAGTGAACGTATGTAGTGCACAAACCTCCACCACCGCCACCACAATACACAAGTATTGTGGTGCCGGTGGTGGAGGTTTGTGCATGTGTTTTTACGGATCCTGCATGTATTAGGTATGAAAACTGATTTTCCATTTGAAATTATTTTGAGAAACGAAACGTTAAAAGACATTTATTGTCAAAGTGTTTCTATTCGATAATCGTTTAATAGAAACAGTTTCAGTTAGAACAGTACAATTCTTTTGTATTAACTAATAATGGAAATTAAAAAAATACTTTTCGTAAACTAGAATGTGTAAAAAAATAGAACATATTATAAATTATGCAATTATAATCTTAGTAGTAGATTTTTTTTTCATTGCCTACACTAGGTACTATTTATTTATCTCTTTGTTTGATTATTATTCACTTGTGCAACTAAATTATGTAGATGTCATAATTATAACCTTATACACATATTTGTATAAGGTTGTGTTTGCTGTTCCCGTTTACAGAAGGAGTTGCGTGATATTTTATGTACGCTGTAATAATTATTAACGGCCTGTATAATTAGGTTCTGGCATGGTAAGGGTTAATTTGTGTTTATGTAAAATGAATAAATGTTTGTTCTCAGTTTGGTATAATATTGTTTTCTGTAAGCAATGAGATAATAAAGTTAAATTAAAACACCCTTACAACATATTTATGTTAAGTATGAACTTACATTAAGACTTACTATAGGTTAAATTAGTTACAAAAGACGTTTCTAACTAATAATTCATTTTTTAAATAAATGTATATTTTGTAATATTTCAGATTTAGAACATCAAGACATTTCAACATATGTAGTTTATATTCGTTGGTAATTTAGACCTTAACAATTATTTTGCTTTGCAATTTTGGTCGTGGAGTCTATCTCCTGATGATGCTTCGGTTGCGGGGCGCAACGATCGTTAAGTTTGTGATAGTGAACGTATGTAGTGCTTGTGTATTGTGGTGGCGGTGGTGGAGGTTTGTGCATGTGTTTTTACGAATCCTGCATGCATCAGGTATGATAACCGATTGTCCACTCTACATTTAGCATTATATATATTTTCTTATTTACTTCATCGCGGATTGTAGCGAAATAATTTTATTATTACTTTTTTGTACCTTAACAATTTTTGGTTGTTTGATTATGTTAAAAAGTACAAATTAAATCATAGATAGTTAACAAATGTTTACGTTTTTTTCTGTCAGTTTGTCTAATTGGAGTACAAGTGCAACAAAAAATTTGACTGTGAAATTTATTTATACGATCTTAAATATTTTTTCTATCAGGAAAAATACAATTTTAATTTAAATAAAAATAAATTTAAATTTAAATAAAATTTGTAAAATTGCAATATATTATTTACCTTGGAATGCCGCCTCAAAGAGCGCCGGGTCATTGGTAGGCGTGCGCGACGAGGCTACCGCAATCAGCGCGGTGAGGGCAAGCGCGACCCGCGTCATCTCACGCCATGCCATCGCCCATGCTCCGGGTGGCACAACTCTCTGGAAGAAAAAATAATTTGTATCACGGTGGAGCGCTAACATCAATCACGATGGGCTCCAATAACTCGTTGGGGTATTTATCACAACATGTACCGCAGCGTCATAATATCGGATGTCAGTAACAGAAGCAATTTGTAATTTGTTATTCAGTCGCTTATAACTACGCTAACGTGCAACACGTTCCATAATAAATATATCTCCATCTGCACAACACAAACAAGCAAACATCATCAGCACACAGCACATATCATCATCAGGTTGCGTGTTCCATTGACGTCGGGGTCACCAGTGTGCTGTAGTGACTTGTTTTGTGTTGTGGACTTCTCTTGTGGAGCGAATCAAAGTAATGCAGGTGGAGATATATTTATTATGGAACGTGTTGCACATTAGCGTAGTTATTAGAGACTGAATATTATGACGCTGCGGTACACAACACAAGTTAAGGTGGGTGACATAATAAATGGGTTCGGTTTCCCGAAATAAAAGAAATAGTTTGGACAGAACTTTGTATACTGTGTGACTTAAATAAAACTATTACACTACAAACATAAAACAGTGACTATAACTAACTTTAAACAACAGTACCCAAACTTCACGGAAACCTCATACAAAATGAGACTAAGGACTTGTATCAACGCCTCCACGAAGGACTCTGACTCGAATTCAAAGACGTATCCGTGAGGCGGGAAAGTTTAAACAACTCTATACTAATCTAAATAACGTGCGGACTTCCCCGAAATACGTTGGGTTGCACAAAGTTATCCATTTTGTACGGACATATTTGAAGAAGGAAAAATTGAAGGGATATTCTTCTTCGCTTTCTCTAATAATACAAAACAAATTGTCTAACAAAAGAAATTTCTTTTCTAGAGATATTTTTCATTGCTACATAACTCGCAGGTCCTATTTCCTTGATCTTTTCAACTCTCTCTTTTACAAATGAAAGTCTAAAAGCTATAATATACAGGCCGGGTTCGTCCGACCCTTTACTTAAATGGTTTGGATCGACTTCAGTTACATTTTATTTTGTTCGTTGATTGGCCAAAGGACGTGACGTCTTGCATTTTATGTGACATCGGATTCTGTTAAGGCGAGAGTTTATTTCTAAATTCTTTATTTATTAATTCTTATTTATTTTTATTTCAGAAAAACAAAAAGTTCGATTTAAGTTTGGATAACATAGACTTACATTAGCACCATAGATAACTAATTACAGAATACTTATCACTAAATTAAAACTGCATTTTTCTATTTGTAATACTTGAATAGGAACGTAAATTATGCGTCAAAGTGTCAAAACAATATAGTTCAACAAAATAAAATAGCTTCCTAAGCGTTTGAAATTCATAGAATTATGTGTTAGAACTGTGGGTTTTAAATTTTATAGGATTATAGTTTTGTTTTCAAACAGTCATAATGTCATTTAAATATTATGACTACATATGGTTGTCAAAAATCTGAATTGACAATCAATAATTCTAAGTAGACTGCCTTAAAGATATAAAACTTAATGGATTTCGACAGAAATTAAATATATCTAGTCATATATCTCTGATTGAGATAAAAATTAACAAATATAATGTAGATAGATTAATGATTTAAGTTTGGAACATTTATATTACAATATGTTAAGAAACAATTTTTAATTATTATAACTTAAAACATGAAAATGATGAATTTATGATGATGATACGAAATGGTGAATTGTGTTGATAATAAAGTTTAACGTATAAAGTTAAAATAATAAGTATAAAGTTATAATATGCAGTGTGATTTAAAATATTTATTGTTAGTGTTATTTGCATACGTTCTAAGAATAGTTGAACTGTTAGAGAATGGTTTGGCACGGCGGCCTCCCATGGGATGGATGTCATGGGGATACTATATGTGTGGCGTTGACTGTCATAAAGACCCACAGAAATGTCTAAAGTGAGTGCACAATTCATTTAAAATGTATATCGCTAATACAATTTATTTTTTATTACTTTTTCTTCTTTTCTAGGGTGAGAACTAAGTTGTATTTATAATTTATATTTGTTTATAAATCCTCAAATTCAGGATTTTATTTAACATATTCATGAGTATATAAGACACTTTGCTATATTTAGAGATGTGATAAACTAAATGATATGTTTTTTTCAAATATAATTTTTTTTTTCTGTATAAACAAAATATGTTAAATGCCTATAAAAAGATGTTGTATGTCAATATAAAAAACATATTACCCTAAAAACTGTTAGCAAAGTCACAGATACAAAGAACTATTAAAATGCTTGGAATATCTGTATTCTCCTACAAAGAGTTAATTATTACAGCACATAGTCTACAAGCATTTTCATATAACTTCTAGTTCATTTATTAACACGTTTTAAACAATATAAGATTTTTTCTTCCCAATCTTAAAGAGCTCATCAAAGCAGCATCATCATTCTCTTACCCTTATCTCACTTAAGTGGGGTCGGCATATGTCCTCATCTTCCATTCTCCTCTATCATTCCTCAACTCTGGTGCCACTCCTTTAACATGCATATCCTTCTTCACACAATCCATCCATAATTTTTTTTGGTTTCCCCCTAGTCATACAGCCACATTCATATTTAAAACTCTTTTTGGTCACATGATTTTCATCCCTCCTCATTACATGACCATACCAACTTAGTCTCGCACTTCTCATCTTTTCTGAAATGAAATTTCTCATCGAAGCAGCATTGTGAACAATTTTATATCTATAAAATTTGTTAACGTGGTATAGAAAACGCTGGTTTCTGAAAAAAATTTTTTTCTCATTCGACTGTGTCTAACATCAGTGTAAGTTTGTTAACCTATATATATGATAACAAACATTCATTGTTAATGTAATACAATTAGATTAATATTAGTTTTGGAAAAATAAATGTTGTTCGCTATAACTATATAAGTGCAGAAACTTGTTTGAATAGACTTGATAATATCTAATTGATAAAAGAAGTATAACACAACGCCGTGTGGTATCCGGCTGAATAGAATAGTACCACCCTCATTTCTTACCGAGGTGTCGTAAAAGGCGATTAAGGTAAGTCGACGCGACGTGTGGTATCCGGCTGAGTAGAATAGACCAACCTCATTTCTTACCGAGGTGTCGTAAAAGGCGACTAAGGTAAGTTGACCCACCGTGTGGTATCCGGTTCAGTAGAATAGACCACCCTCTTTCTTACCGAGGTGTCGTAAAATACGACTGAGGTAAGTTGACGTCAGGCAGGCGGCCAGTCGTGAAAACGCAGCCAAATCATGTGACAGCATGTTTATAACATGCTGTGCCGACCCCACTTAGAGTGGGATAAGGGCAGGAGGATGATGATGAAAAGAAGTATAACACAATTGTAGTGTCGGATATTTCATTTTTATGACAATAATTTACAACCTTCAATATTTAGTTAAACTATTTGTGTCAAGGATATTCTTTTGAACATGAAAAATCCATTATAAGTTTACAAAATTAAGTTTTCAATAGACAATTAACGTTAATTGTATTAATTGTATACTATTCAAATTCAAAATATTATTTAGTCAAGTAAACTTGTAAACAAGTGCTTTTGAATCATCAACTCTACAGGTGGTCTACAGCTGGCTAGCAAGAAACTTGGCAGTTGTTCTTTTCAAAATATAATTCTTCTAACTAGTTACATTTAGACATTACTATCATGTACAAGGGAAAACAGTAGCTATATCCATTTTTATAATCTATGTAATCCTCTATAGTATAGTAATCTTCTGTATCAGCCCCCTTTTGCATACATTTATGCATAATTTTTACGTAAATACACCCAGACTCGCAAAACTATCAAATTATTTTAGAATTATATTGGCTCTAAGCGGGCGTGTGGTATCCGGTTGAATACAATAGTAACACCCTCATTTCTTACCGAGGTGTCGTAAAAGGCGACTAAGGTAAGTCGACCCGCCGTGTGGTATCCGGCTGAGTAGAATAGACCAAGCTCATATCTTACCGAGGTGTCGTAAAAGGCGACTAAGGTAAGTTGACCCACCTTGTGGTATCCGCTTTAGTAGAATAGACCACCCTCTTTCTTGCCGAGGTGTCGTAAAATACGACTAAGGTAAGTTGACGTCAGGCAGGCGGACGGTCGTAAAAACGTAGCCAAATCATATGACAGCATGTTTATTACATGTTGTGCCTACCCCACTTAGAATGGGATAAGGGCAGGAGGATGATGAATGGCTCTAGGCGGGCATAGAACCCGAAACCCCCAGGGCTGAAGGCAGGGTCAAACTGCTCCAACGGACCAGTCACAGCAGTTGGTGTTTTTTAAAATTAATTTGTGGTTTTGTTCTAGTGAAAATCTAATATTGTCTGTGGCAGATAAGTTTTATGAGGAAGGCTACCAAGAAGCAGGATTCGAGTATATAATCATTGATGACTGTTGGTCAGAGAAGCAAAGAGACCACAATGGCAGACTTGTACCTGATAGAGAGAGGTTCCCGAATGGCATGAAATACATTGCTGACTATGTATGTTATTTAATTTAGCTGCCTCTCCGACAAGCCGTAGTCGACAGTCAGCATCTTAAAGTTATTCCTATCCGTCGCTAGCTGGAACAGTTTAGGGGATTTACAGTTTAGCTCTCGATCTCCGTCCAATCTTTTAAATTACATTAGATATTTTATCTGCTTCCCACTAATCTTTTTCCAGAAATCTTTACCATCAATGAGTTGCATATATGTCGTGCCCAAGCACATGGTTGGTTTGCAACTTTTGTTATCTTAATGTTTTGGAGTTGTTCTGATGGACGCGTCACAATCTTCCACATCTCTGTTGTGTATGTTTTTACCTAGTTGAATTACATATTAAAGAGTAGCCTGTTACTATTTTACTGTTGAGCAAGGATCATGTCTCTTTCCTTCTAAATTGGGGCTTAAACTAACTAACGCTGCCCCAATATCTCAGGAATTTGCCAGAGATAAACCGATATCCTCGCGATGTTTTCTTTCACCGTAAATAGTAAATATCGATTAAACAGATAAATGTATAGTATGTGTAAACTTGCTTACTTGTGTTACTTTTAACCATTGCTATTTTCAAGCCCTTATTATATTTCTCCAAAGAATCTTTGGTTACTTTGATGACATCTCCCTTCGGTAACCCCCAGCCTTGACAAATTGGTTGTTATGGGCAAGGTACATGAGAAAAGAACGCGGGGGATTCCTACTCGGGATCTCCTACGTTAGAGAAATGAACATAGCTCACTACCCGGGAATCTCCTACCCGTTAGTGTGACCAAAGATCCACGTTTGACTGTATACGACTTATGAGCGCCCAGAGGAACGCTGAATGTCTAAATGGAGGAAAAAAATTTAAAAAATTTCAAAGGACTTTCAGGGACACGACCTTCATTAATAAAGATTATATCGAACAACCGAAAAAGAGAAGAGATATCAGGTCAACCCGATTTAAGTTGCCATCGCGACGCTGATAGAGCTCGTGAATAAAGGCTCCGGACGGGCTCGATACTAGTCGGGTAGACCCGATATAAGGTCGTGAGTGTAACCAGTTTGTGAACATTAACTTTAAAGACCGCTCGCGATAGTCTTAATTTAAAAAGCAGATGAATTTATTGGAAAGTTCTGCGCATCTCACCTTAGAACCATCACGGAAATTCAATTTACAGATACATAAACGCGGTCTCAAATTCGGCATGTATACTAACGTAGCGAAAACAACATGCATGGGTTACCCAGGGTCCAGAGAGCACTTTCAGGAGGACGCGAAAACGTTTGCAGAATGGGAGGTTGACTATTTAAAAGTGGACGGATGTTTTGTTACGGAGGACTACCTCAATACTGGTATGTTTATAAAAATTCATACTAATATTCTGTCTAACCATCCGTCAGAATTGACGATTTAACAGTACTTTAAAAGTTTATATGGATCCATTCTTATAATGAATTAAAATAACGGCCTGTTACTATCCCACTGCTGGGCATAGGTCTCCTCTCTCAGATTTTGGAGAGAAGGAGCTAAGACCTACCACGCAGCTCCGATGCGGCTTGGTAGGTTTCACATATCCCCAAAATTCTCTAGAGATATGCAGGTTTGCTCACGATGTTTTCCTTTAGCGAAAAGCGCGTGACAAATTGCAATTATCAATTAGACACACAAGTTTTAACAGAGGAACTCATTGGTGCCTGCCCGTTTGAACCCATGATCGTCTCTAGAGTGCCGCAGGGAATCACCGCTGGGCTATCGTAGCCCATTCGTTGGGAAATTTTAAGGTTGGAAATTCCCGTTTTTCACACACACAGACTTTACATTTACAATACTAGTATGTAATTGTGGATTTGGCAATGATCCTTAATGCTTAATGTTATAAAAACCCATATTTACAGCGTACATAAAGCTGGGTGCATTTTTAAACGCAACCGGCCGCCCCATGGTATATTCTTGCAGCTGGCCGTATTATATTGAATATATCCATCACAAACAGGTAAGAAAAATGGTAATAATTTATTGGTCTAATGACCATTTTTTTTCAATGCAAGTAATCTTCGGATAAGTATTGAAGATTATGTAAATTAAGTGCATGGATTTGATTTGCAAATGGCTACGCAAAGAATAACTAATGATCTAAGCTTATTTGACATATAAAAACGACAATTTATATTTATAATATAAGCATATCATTCTGCACACGCTCCATCCATCTTTTTTTCTGCTTTCTTTTAGTCATATATCCATCCTCATTGATATTTAATACTTTTTGGTCATATAATTTTCACCCCTCGTGCAGCACTGAAGCTAAATAATTTAATTAATCTTAAAATCTTATTTTTATCTTTTTGAGTTGTAAATAGACACTTCTTATAAAAGTTGTTTTTTAAATATTATTATTATTACGGACACAAAAAATTATATGTTTAAGTTACTCTGTTTTACTTTCATTAATAATCTGTCTTGCAATTTTTATACTGTATTTATTAACCCATACTCTGGTTCATGTATCGTTCAGTAATTAGTTTAAATTGTCTTGATTGTCAAAAAAAACTATTTTTGTAATTCCATTTTCAAATTCCAAACTTGGCAATTTTTTTTTTTATATTTTACTTATTACTTATGGTTTTTTTTTGTAATTCTATTTTCAAGTTAGAAACTTTGAATAGAGAATAGAGAATTTTATCGATTTTATCGTTCTAACTCCGTGTGGTATCCGGCCGAATAGAATAGTACCAACCTCATTTTTTACTAAGGTGTCGTAAAAGGCGCCTAAGGTAAGTCGACCCGCCGTGTGGAATCCGGCTGAGTAGAATAGACCAACCTCATTTCTTACCGAGGTGTCGTAAAAGGCGACTAAGGTAAGTTGACCCACCGTGTGGTATCCTGTTCAGTAGAATAAATCACCCTCTTTCTTATCGAGGTGTCGTAAAATACGACTAAGGTAAGTTGACGTCAGGCCGGTCGTAAAAGCAGCCAAATCATGTGACAGCACGTTTAAAACATGTGCCGACCCCACTTAGAGTGGGATAAGGGCAGGAAGATGATAATGTCAAAGAGAACTATTTTTGTAATTCCATTTTCAAATTGGAAACATGACAAAATAATTATTTTTATATACTTAGTTCTTATATTCTTTATTTGATTTTTTAAATGAGAATAGAGAATTTTATCGTTTTTATCGTTCTAGCCGGATTATAAGAGCGTGTCAAAGCATTGTAACGTGTGGCGTAATTACCACGACGTTGTGACGTCATGGTCCGCCATCAAACAAATAATCACCCACTATATAGCGGCATATGACCATTTATACAAATTCCACGGGCCTGGCCGTTGGAATGACCCTGATATGGTAATTGTTGAATAAAAACCCTTCTTTCATAACATATGCTTTGTTATAAAGAATGCTGACATTAATAATTTGTTTTTTTTTCATTTTATTGCTAAGTACATGATTGAAATCAATACATCATCTCCCTGCCATTATCCCACTCTAAATGGGGTCGTTCAAAATGTTATAAACATGCTGTCACATAATTTGGCTGCGTTTTTACGACCGGCCGCCTGCCTGACGTAAACTTATCTCAGTCGCATTTTACGAAACCTCGGTAAGAAAGAGGGTGGTCTATTTTTACTCTATCGGATACCACACGGTGGGTCAACTTACCTTAGTCGCCTTTTACGACACCTCGGTAAGAAATGAGGGTGGTAGTATTCTACTCAGCCGGATACCATACGGCGAGTCGACTTACTTTAATCGCCTTTTACGACACCTCGGTTAGAAATGAGGTTGGTCTATTATACTCAGCCGGATACCACACGGCGGGTAAACTTACCTTAGTCGCCTCTTACGACACCTCGGTAAGAAATGAGGGTGGTCTATTCTACTCAGCCGGATACCACACGGCGTGATTGAAATTAATACAAATCAACACAAATTATTAAATTTATTTATTTTTATTTTATTTATTTATCTTTCTTTCCTTAGCATTTATTTTTTCTAAATATTGTTACTTTTATCTCTTTTTTATATTTTTAATCTTGATAATAACTCTATGGGTAAAGTTTACCATAGAGTTTCCATTTATTTTTTCATTGGCCCGTTGGAGCAGTGAGTAGTGACCCTGCCTTCAGCTCCGTGGGTCACGGGTTGAAGGTTCAATTCCCGCCGAGGACCAACCTTTTCTACAAGTGAATTTGTTGGTCTTTGAGCCTGGGTGTGTATTTGTATTTAAGTATGTATTTAAAAACTATATAAGTATATATTCACCAGTTGTCTGTCACACCCACATCACAAGTATTAAGTTACTTACTTTGGGGACGGACGACCGTGTGTGTAAGTGTCCCATATATTTATTTCTTTATTTATATTTATTCTAATAATTTGTTTTTTTTTTAAATTTTATTGCTAATTACATGATTGAAAACGATACAAATTTTGAAAGTATTTATTTTTGTAAATATTGATACTTATATCTATTTTTTATATTTTTTTAACATGCCTATGACTCCTAGTACTCAATAATAACTCTATGGGTAAACTTTACCATAGAGTTGCCCTTTATTTTTTCATTTTTTTAGCTTATATTCGGCACTGGTTCATTAACGGAGAGCCAAAGTCGCGTGCATATCGCGGTATACGCAATGCTGGCGGTTCCACTATTACTTAGCTGCGATATGAACAGAATAACTGAGTATGAGAAGAAGTTATTATTAAATTTAGATTTGATTGCGATCGCTCAAGATGAATTAGGTATTATGGCAAAACCTTATGAGGTATGTATACTAGCATCGCTTCATGTTCTAAAGCACCGCCGTGTGGTATCCGGCTAAATAAATTAGACCACCCTCATTTCTTACCGAGGTATCATCAAAGGCGACTAAGGTAAGTTGACCCGTTGTGTGGTATCCTGCGCTGAGTGGAATAGATCATCTTCATTTCTTATCAAGGTATCGTAAAAGATGACTAAGATAAGTTGACGTCAGACAGGCGGACGGTCGTAAAATACCTAGCTAAATCATGTTAGAACATGTTTATAAATATAGACCAACCTCATTTCTTACCGCGGTTACGACACCTCGGTAAGAAATGAGGTTGGTCTATTCTACTCAACCGGATATCACACGGTGAGTCAACTTACCTTAGTCGCCTTTTACGACACCTCGGAAAGAAATGAGGTTGGTCTATTATACTCAGTCGGATACCATACGGCGGGTCGACTTGCCTTAGTCACCTTTTACGACACCTCGGTAAGTAATGAGGGTGGTCTATTCTACTCAGCCGGATACCACACGGCATATTTTGTGATAATCTGTCATCATCCTCCTGCCCTTATCCCACTTTAAGTGGGGTCGGCTCAACATGTTACAAACATGCTGTCACATGATTTGGCTGCGTTTTTACGACCGGCCGCCTGCCTGACGTCAACTTATCTTAGTCGTCTTTTACGACTCCTCGATAAGAAAGAGGGTGGTCTATTTTACTAAACCAGATACCACACGGTGGGTGAACTTACCTTAGTCGCCTTTTACGACACCTCGGAAAGAAATGAGGTTGGTCTATTCTACTCAGCCGGATACCACACGGCGGGTCGACTTACCTTAGTCGCCTTTTACGACACCTCGGTAAGTAATGAGGGTGGTCTATTCTACCCAGCCGGATACCACACGGCATATTTTGTGATCTGTGTGCTTGTTAATTTTATAAGATGGCGCACATCACTACTACATATTTGACAAAACCTTATTTCGTTTAGAAATTAACTTTAAAACGTTTAAAAGAATAATAAAGGTCAAGCATTTAATAATAGATTAAATATTTATACAACAACTATACAACCCGTACTCTCTTTCTTCTTCAATTCTTGTCCTTTTCTTCTGTTACTCAAAGATGTCTTTTAGGGATAAGTCCGCCTTTATACATGTGGTTTTTTTTATTTTTTCTTTCTCTTTTCTAAATATATGTATAAAAATAAATAAAATAAAAGAAAGACGAAATATTCTTGAAAGCTTGAAATACTCTTATGGTTAAAGAAGAATATTTTGAGCTAGCAAGTTTATTATATAGAATTGTAAATTATTTTTTTCAGTTAGACACATTAATAACATTATGGGTAAAACCTCACCTACCGAGGAAAGGTGACAAATATAATTCAGTCTCGTTCGCACTCGTTAATTTGTCGCACAAACAAACAGCCGTCTCTTTCACACCGGGCAATTATGGATTAAATTCCACAGATGGATATACTGTCATGGTAAGTATAAGTTCGTATCAAAATATGTATAAGTATGTAATAAATATGTATATGTGTACAATTTCAATTTCGGGATATACGTGTGAAAAACTTTGTGACACGCTAATTACAACACGTGAGAAGCCGCGGACACAACCAGTATAAAAAAGAGAAATAATGTATGTATTTTTGGACTTCAAAACGACTGGACCGATTTTAATAAAATTTTCATATCCTTAGAGTGCCCCAGCGGATAATCCTGTTCAATTTGGTGCCGACCATAGTTTTCTTGTTTGAACAGTCAATGATAGTTTAAATGAAATACAAATTTAATAGTAATTTAAAGGCAATTACTATTAAAAATTAGTTCAACATCTTCTACAAACAAAAAACATTAAAAAAATAATAACCAAAATAATTTGAAATGAAAAATAGTATGAATACAAAAGACTGTCTTTCAGTTTGTTATACTTTCCCTATATACACACACAATATAGTACATTATTTAAGGTATTAAAAAACTAAATTATGTGGACAAAGTCACTTGTACCATTAAGCAAAAGAGCATTAAAGTTACCAGAGTGTATATTTTTATAGTTACATATTTGCGAAATGATATGTGATAAACCAATTGAATTGAAAACCGAATAACTGGTTTGGGTCAAATATTTGCATCAAAATCAGTTAATAGGTAATCGATTTGGATATTAAGTTCGGTAGAGTATAATTTTTTTTTTGTTTCAGGATATATTTGCTCAATTGTATATAAAGAATATCACATCAAATGACACTTTCCACAGCGAAATACCATCTGAAGGTAAATTGAGAGCAATAAGTAATATTCATGCCTTAGACATATGTGTTTCATAGCCATTTACATGTCGAAATTTAAACAAACAAAAAAAGTTACACTTCACTTCCTAATTATTCATTATTTTGTATTAGGGATGGCCTCATATATATGTATATTTAATGCGACTGATATATTCTGAAGACGCCGTGTGGTATCTGGCTGAATAGAATAGTACCACCCTCATTTCTTACCGAGGTGTCGTAAAAGGCGACTAAGGTAAGTCGACCCGCCGTGTGGTATCTGGCTGAGTAGAATAGACCAACCTCATTTCTTACCGAGGTGTCGTAAAAGGCGACTAAGGTAAGTCGACCCGCCGTGTGGTATCCGGCTGAGTAGAATAGTACCACCCTCATTTCTTACCGAGGTGTCGTAAAAGGCGACTAAGGTAAGTCGACCCGCTGTGTGGTATCTGGCTGAGTAGAATAGACCATCATCATTTCTTACCGAGGTATCGTTAAAGGCGACTAAGGTAAGTTGATCCACTCAAGTGTGGTTGAGTAAAATAGACCACCCTCTTTGTTACTGAGGAGTTGTAAAATACAACTAGGTAAGGTAAGTTAACGTCAGGCAGGCGGCCGGTCGTAAAATACGTAGCCAAATAATATGACAACGTGTTTGTAGCATGTTGTGCCGACCCCACTTAGAGTGGAATAAGGGCAGGAGGATGGATGGATGGATGATATATTCTGAACTTCAATTATTAAAATTTAATGTTTTTCGTTGAAGTTGAAGATAGACCACGAGAAATCGCAAAGCAAAATATTATTTATTAAAATAATATAATCATTTCTTTTGGACCTATGGAGTAACGCCCAAATGTATAAATTACTTAAATGTATTAATTAATTTCGGTACTTCTCAGTTAGAGCACCATTCCGAATCATTTGTAGCTTTATTATTCATATTAACTGACGATTCAAAAGTGTTTGCAAGAGTTTATTTGAATAAAGACTTCATTTGATTTCATTTGATTGATGATTCTATGATTATTCTAATTGATCCTTGACGATCAAAAGCTTACTTGAATAAAGATTATTTTGATTTGATTTGAATGATTTGTATTTCTCTTTTCAGATGCAATAATATATACAATGTTTCCTTTATGAGATTTTACTTAACTTTATGTCTTTGGCTTAAGAACTTCATTTAATATCAGTGAATTTCTTAGTAAATTATGTTAAGTCACTAATAGAAATAAACCGATACCTCGCTTTGAGTCGTTTCATTTTGTGTTTTTTCGAAGTTGCGTCACTTCTTAATTAGTAGGTACTAATTTTCATTGTGAATCGTTAGATTATCGAGACGCCGTGTGGTATCCGGCTGAATAGAATAGTACCACCCTCTTTTCTTACCGAGGTGTCGTAAAAGGCGACTAAGGTAAGTCGACCCGCCGTGTGGTATCCGGCTGAGTAGAATAGACCAACCTCATTTCTTACCGAGGTGTCGTAAAATACGACAGAGGTAAGTTGACGTCAGGCAGGAAGCCGGTCGTAAAAACGCTGGCAAATCATGTGACAGCATGTTTATAACATGTTGTGCCGACCCCACTTAGAGTGGGATAAGGGCAAGAAGATGATATCATGCATTGTTTTTCAGTATTTTTTTTTCTAATAGATGGCAACACTTTTGTTTCTAATTACGTAATCTCATTAAAATTCGGGGATTCACATGTGAAAAAACATGTCACAATATTTGTCTAGGTATTTTACAACTAACCACTTGCCTGACGTCAACTTATCGTAGTCGTATTTCACGAAATCTCGATAAGAAAAAGGGTGGTGTATTCTACTCAACCGGATACCACTCGGTGGGTCAACCTACATTAGTCGCATTTTACGACACCTCGGTAATAAATGAGGGTGGTCTATTATACTCAGTCGGATACCACACGACTTTAATTTCTTTAATTAATAATGAAAATAATGTGTAGACTAAAAATTAAAAGGCGCATATTTGTGAATTATTTCCTCCTACACACAAAATATAGAATGGACATTTTTACTAAACCTCTCTGCCAAGATTGTGCCTTTGTTAAATAGCTCGTGCTAGCCAAATGTTGCCCGTTAAAACACTTATCGCATCGTAAAATGGCGCTTAAGTTATAAATATAAAACTTAGCTTTTTGTACTAAGGCGACTTTTATGCGTATATGTACTTCGTTTTATATCTATACTAATACTGGACTGATTTGAAAAATTCTTACAGTGTAAGATAGTCCGATTACCGATTACTATTACCGATTTACCGAGGAATGCCTATAGGCTATATCGCGCCAAAAGGAAAGGAGATAGCAGAAAACGGCAAATTTAAAAGCTTTCCTTGCGTGCTCAGTAAACGGTGCAAGTTATTTAAAAATCATGTATTACAAAATTGTTATCTTCTAAAACTTCTAAATAAAAGTCCACGACAGCATATGTCTAGCTTGTATGGTTAACCCACTTTGACCATTTTTATGGTTATCCCACTTTAACCATTTTTATGGTTAACAAAATACTATTTTAGGGTATTTTAATCTTACCGCGCAGGCGGAGTCGCTGGCGATTGATAGTTTTTGATGAAGCGCAAGACTGCTACGGTAAAAGTTTATATTGACCATAGAGTTATTATGAGTTGAGTAGGGGAGTAACTGATTTTCTATACTTAAGTTATATATATGTAAAGAATATACAGTATTTAAACTATTTTTGTTTATAAAGTTATGAAAATAAGGAAAATAAAGCTATCATATAAATAAAGATATATAGGGAAAATAAAAAATTACCTGTTGCCATCTATTAACAACTGCCGAAACCTCAGAACTGCATTAATTAATCTTTAAAATTAAATATTATTAATTAATATATTTTATTAGCTACAACAAACAAAACGCTTATTATTTAAAATTTTATACGAAACGGTCAACTACTAGTGCATGGTCAATTACTGGTACATTATTTCCCAATTTCTTTATACTTCACATTTATCTAAACATTTTTATTCGCTCCAATGTTTTCGGCAACTCGGAGACTCTTCAAGCGCTCTCGTCCGTTTTTAGGACAACCCTCGACCCCCATTAGTAGGCCTAGACTTTAATCGTAAGTTAGACATAAATGAGACAATTGAAACGGGTCTCTGGACTGAGGCCAAAACCAATTATTTGAAATGCCCTTGTCGCCCCCATTCTGAAAGTCACGCAAACATTTTTCTATGCGTTAAAATTATTGATTTTTTCGTTACTGAGCTCATGATTATTACCTAGTTGTTTAGTCTGTGACGAGGAGATAATAAAATAATAGTCTATCGTCATATGTTTATTTCAGTTTTCTTTTTTTAATCTAATAGTAGAACTTATAGAAATACTAGCGACCCGCTCCGGCTTCGCATGGGTATAAAATAGGTATATCATCTATGTCACTCATTAAAAAAATGATTACAATCGATCCAGTAGTTTTGATTTATTCATTACGGCCCGTGGCACTCGTTAAATTTGGAGTAACCGCTATGTTCGTTTAAATTACATGCTGTAAACGGCAATATTGATCTGTATTAAATTAACAATATATTTAAAGTACTTCGTTGATCAAGGATTAGGTAATATGTATAAATGCTTCGAAAATAAGGAATTATTTTTCGTAATAAGAAAATGACAAAAAATGCTATTGTGGGTTATCCATAAGAGATAGACATATACCATCGCGGACTTTATTCGTATTGAATGTTATTATACATAAAAACCTTCCTCTTGAATTACTATAAAAAAAAACCTCATCAAAATCTGTTGCGTAGTTTTAAAGATTTAAGCATTGATAGGGATATTGGGACAGACAGGGAAAGCGAGTTTGTTTTATACGTTTTATGTTGTGATAATGAAGCATTACTTTGCGGAATTTCATATTACAGAGTAATGATAGAATATTTTGCTATAATCAAATATTTTATAATATTACATAGGATTATAGTCAAATACGTAAGACGTATCTTTCCCTTTCATAGAGTTCTGATATTAAAAAAATCATAATGCATTAACGTTCAAATGTATATTTTTGTTTCTTTGAATACATTAAAAAGCACTCAAGGCACAGTATGCGTGACAAGGTGACCTAACCAGGCACGCTCGACCTTAAACTTTTAACGATCGTTGCTCATTTATCTAATATATAAATCTGAAGAGTTGGTTTGTTTGTTTGAACGCGCTAATCTCGGGAACTACTGAACCGATTTGAATCCTTTCAGTGTAAGATTGTCCATTTATCGAGGAAGGCTATAGGCTATATAGCATCACGCTAAGATGAATAGGATAGGCAAAATTTAAAGCTGCGTGCGCTGTGTAAACGGTAATAGTTATCCAAAAATCATGTACTACAAAATTGTTTCCCTCTAAAAGTTTTATGTCTAGCTTTTAAAGCCACTTTAACCATTTCTTATGGTTGTCAAAAGACTATATTACGGTTTTAATCTTTCCACACGAGCGAGCCGCTGGCGATTGCTAGTCTCAAATACACTAAAAAGATTTAGTACAGACGCAGAAAGACACTCAAACTAAATACGAAGCGTATTTACGATTTTTTTTATTAGCACCAAACCCGTCCTATATCATGGTCTCTTGCCCTTATCCTACTCTAAGTGGGATCGGCACAACATGTTATAAACATGTCACAGGATTTGGCTACGTATTTTATGACCGGCCGACCTGACTTCAACTTACCTTAGTTGTATTTTACGACGCCTCGGCAAGGAAGAGGGTAGTGTGTTCTACTTAACCGGATACCACATGGCAGGTCGACTTACCTTATTCACCTCTTACGACAACTCGGTAAGAAATTAGGGTGGTACTATTCTGTTCAACCGGATACCATACGGCGCCTAATCGTACAATAAAAGAAAACATCGTGGGGATATTCACGGTGGATCAACTTACCTTAGTTGTATTTTACGTCGCCTCGGTAGGAAAGAGAGTGGTCTATTCTACTCAACCGGATACCACACGGCATAAATTCTAGCAATAACATGTAATATACAAAAGATACGAAAATATATTATACCAAATAACCTTGTTCGCAAAGATAATATTATAACGGGTGACTAATGTAGACTGCGGATTATTCGGATTACAAATAGGTATATTTTACTTGGCGCGTCTTTTGTTGATCCAGGCACGTCTCTTGTAATCTTTGTTGCGTATATTTATGTACTTAATATACATTAATCTAGTTATAATTTATCACGCAAAATTAAGACTACCTAAGGAGTAACCCAGCCTTGCTCGGTAATTTTTTTAAAGAAATATAAATTGTTGGTATTTATTCTATTATCTGTACAAAAAGTAATGCTATTAATTTTCTAAAGGCCACACTAAATTAAGTGTATAAAAGCAGCTTGCGCCATATTTAGTTTCTTACTTCGGCTAGGAGAAGAACACGTAACGTCTAAGGTATAATATATTTTGAATATACATTTGTTTCTTCGACCTTATAATTTAAATGTGTGTTTTATTTTATTGCGTTAGATCTGCATATTCCAACTACGTCTTAAAAGAAAATTAAAAAATTAAAAATTTAAAAATTGTTGAGGCGCTGAGACTCGAACCTTGGTATTTTCACCTCTCTCGACCGCCCGTTCCCAAAATAAGCTATCGTGAGGTGACTTGAGGTTTAATAGCGAAAATTATCTTCTAAATTCAACATAAATTTCAGCATTTTCCCGAAAACAGGGATAAAACGAAATTTTTTTAAAATAAAACCTAGCTAGATCGATTTTGCCCCTCTAAAACCGCCTGCATGCTGAATTTTAGAAAAATCGTTAGAGCCGTTTCCGAGATTCCGAAAATATCATTTATACATACAAGATTAACTCATTTAAATATTAAAAATTAAGGTTATAGACATTTCCAAATCCAAAATATGATGTTTTTATAGAATTAAATGTTTTGTTTGAAATAATAACGCTTTAATCTTTTTTAGCATTTTGTCAAGCGGTTCCAAACGGTCCTTTTTGTTCCTTGTGTGTCCCATATCAAGGATTAGCGACATTCACAAGTGTAGACATCGGCTTATTGGGATTATGATCTTTTCTGTATCTCGCGCTTTTCATAAAATCAAAGCACGTCCCGACATCACGTCTGAGCTTAGTTCATAACTCGTCTTATTTACATTACTGCGAATGTCTATAATAGATCTTGGCTTGCTTATCGCCTTTGCCGAGCACCATAGATCAAAATAACAAGTCATATATTATGTAGCATCACGCCGTGTGGTATTCGGCTGAATAGAATAGTACCACCCTCATTTCTTACCGAGGTGTCGTAAAATACGACTGAGGTAAGTTGACGTCAGGCAGGTGGCCGGTCGTAAAAACGCAGCCAATTCATGTGACAGCATGTTTATAACATGCCGTGCCGACCCACTTAGAGTGGGATAAGGGCAGAAAGATAGAATATATATATATATATATATATATATATATATATATATATATATATATATATATATTCTCTTCGTACGCAAAAATATTCATATGTACAAGACCAAATTCGATGTATATCATAGACATACGAGAGGTCACAAAAAGCTTCTGATGCCTGTGTCGCGACTCAGCAGAGTTAGCAACTCATTCGATGGTCTCGGTATTCGCTTCTACAATAAAATTCCGCAGTCCATACTAGACCAGTCTATAGAAAGGTTTAAGTTAAGTATAAGAGATATACTTGTGCGTAAAGCATATTACGAAATTGAAGATTATTTGGATGATAAAAAAGCCTGGATTAAAATTGTAAATTTTTAAAACTTGTAAAATTGAAAATGTTTAAAAGGTTGACCGGCGACTTTCTTTCTGGTTCTTCTCGGTAAGAGCAACATTCCGAACCAGTTGTAGCTTCATTCATCATATTGATCCTTGACGATTCAAAAGTGCTTGTAAGAGCTTATTTGAATAAAGATTATTTTGATTTGATATGAAAAAGGAGTTTGCTTCCTATACATATAGGTAAAGGCCCGTTACTATCTCATTGTTGGGCATAGGCCTCGTCTATCCGTTTTTGGAGAGAAGGGTTGGATCTAAGACCTACCACGCTGCTCCAATGCGGATTGGTAGGTTAATTGTGTAATTAGGAAAATTGTGTGACAATTAGACGCATAAGTTTTAGCAGAAAAACTCAATATGCATATCCGGGGTTCAAACTCGTGACCCCGGGAAAGAGTCGCAGAGTCCCACCGCTGTGCTATAACAGCTTAAGAGAAGTTTATTTATTTATTATTGGATTACAGCTTAAAATATTACATATTTAAACAACAATCTTTAAGGTAAGGGCACTGGTAATTGACCATGCACTAGTAGTTGACTGTTATGTATAAAATTTTAAATTATTATCGTTATGTTTTTTGTCTAATTGATAATTGCAATTTATCACACGCTTTTCTATGAAGGAAAACATCGTGAGGAAACTTGCAAATGTCTAGAGAATTCTAGAGATATGCAAGTTAATAATAATCCGCATCCTAACCTACCAATCCGCATTGGAGCACCGTGGTACGTCTTAGCTCCAATCCTTCTCTCCAAAAACGGAGAGAAGATGCCTATTCCCAGCAGAGGGAGAGTAACAGGCCGCTACTTACGTTTTACTTACTTTTAATAACGTTAGACTATAATAAGTAAAGATTTACGATACATCGTGTTCATATCAACCATCACTACCCACACATTCACCCGAACGCTTCTATTGAAGCAAGCACACTATTATCGCCATATAAAACCTAAAGCGAACCGTTCCAGTTTGATATCAAAGTTGAAATAACTGTCGCTAAAATACTCCCTTTATGAACATTGAAAAGGGATAAGCCGCGTCTTAGCTTTACCCTAGAGAAAGGCCACGCTCAGCGCCAACCCCGATCCTCGACGTCTGCTCCCGACGTTACACAGGTGAGGCAAAAAAGGGACAAAGGGACCCTTAGTCTATTGTCGCCCATATATAATAAACAGCGAGGAAATTTCTGGAATTCGAACAGCCTCTAATGGTTCTACGTTTTTTACTCTTAATATCTGGGTGAACAATATGTAATTATGTATAAATTTATAGTCTTTCACACTTCTGTAACTGTCTGTCACTGTCGTTTTCACTGTCGTTAGATTAATTTTAGTTTTAAGTAAAAATGTTCGCCATTGAAAACCAGTGTTGAGGTACTCCTCAACTTAAGCTTAATGGTGGTCCAATTTGTAACGTCACATTTATGTATATCTGTCTTAATTTTATTTAATTTTACTTCTTCTTTCTATTAATTTACTGTTATTTACTTTACTGTTTGTTAATTTACTGTGACGTTATCAATAAAAGGTTTTGATTTGATTTGATTTAATATAAACAAAAAGTAAGCAGTAAAAATAGTGATATCTGACACTCAGAACCCCCAGATCCATTTTTCATTCATTCATTTCTTTCGTCCAGTCGTTCTCAATTGCGCTATTATAACTTTGCTAATGACAGCGTTATTAACCTTTGTTTTCTAATAATATTGTAGCATTCTTTTCAGTGCCTGAAAACAGGAAAAAGGCCTTTTTTATCGATGTAACTTAGCTAGATCGATTTGTAGTCCCGAAACCCCCAAGTTTCATGAAAATGTTACAACATGTTTCAAATACAACCTTCAATGTTGGTCAATAATATAAAAACAATTGTCGCCGTCAATGTCATGGAGTTGTTGCGAAAGAATAAATAGGATGACTTTTGAGAAAATTGTTTTTCATTAATTGAATAAGTATAAAGGACAAATATCTTTATGTTTTATAATAGTCAGGCGCCTAATTGTAATCATCCTTGATGTTGCTTAAAATATACCTAAGAGTGGGGGATATAATGTAGAAGGAAATAGTTTTCCAGCATCTTAATCAAAATCACAGACAACTTATTTCACAAAGACAATAACAAACTATAGACAAAACGATATTAATTCAACCTAATACTTCTGTGATATCTATTCTAACAAATCATTAGCATAAATGGTTTGAAAGCATGAACCGGGTCCCGGAGCTTATGGTTAATTATTTTCCAAAGCTAAGCAGAAATGTTGACATAAACAACGTCAAATCAATTCATTCGCAACATGTCAAAACTAAGTCATTATAACAAATCTATTTTAACGTGACTTTACCAGAATGTTTCACCTAATTTAATCTGTTTAGAACAGAATAAAAAAAGAAGTTTTGATTTGGTTTCATCTTTGCGCCAAATATAATCGAAGGACGCATACTATTCATTTTTCTTACTATGAATTCCCTTAAATATCACAAGAGACAAAGGCAGACCGGGATACCACAGACAAATATCAACTTTTTTTAGATATTAAAATTTTCATAGAGTTTATTATATTTGAGTAGGGGAGCCATAGACAGGTCTGTGAGTGATAGTGACACAATAAATAATGAGAGGGTAGATGAATCTCATATACTTCATCTTTGTCTAATCAAACATAAAAAAAGAGATGCATAGATACATCCTATAGCCGTGTGGTATGTGGCAGAGTAGAATTGACCACCCTCATTTCTTATCGAGATGTCTTAAAAGGAGACTATTGTATGTTGACCCGCCGTGTGGTATCCGGCTTAGAAGAATAGACCACCCTCAATTCTTCCTGAACTGTTATAAAAGGCGACTAAGTTGACGACAGGCAGGCGGCCGGTCGCAAAATACCTAGCCTAATCATGTGACACATGTTTGTACCATGTTGCGTCTACCCTACTTAGAGTGGGATAAGAACAGAAGAATGATGATTAAGTTAGTAGTTCAATATATCACTTACGAATGTATAAATTCCAAAATTATTCAACAACTAGCATTAACAAAAGAGCATTTGACGAACTTTTTGTTACACCACATCTTTCTAAAATCTATGCTACGAGTAATATACAAAGCTAAAGAGTTTGTATGTTTAAACGCACTAATCTCAGGAACTACCGAACTGATTTGAAAAATTATTTGAGCGCAAGATAGTCCATTTATCGAGGAAGGCTATAGGCTATATAATATTACACTAAGATGAATAAGAGAGGAGCAGCAATAAAAATATTGCGAAAACGGTATTCAAAAATCTCTCACTCACGATATCTACTTTTATGTTCAAAATTTCAATTCGGAAAGAAAACTGTGACACACTGATTTCTGGGCGAAGCTACGGGCACAGCTAGTTATTTATAATGGCATTCTGCTTCTATAAAATAAAGTAACTGGTTGACCGACCCTTCTCGGTAATTTATTACATACCTAATAAAAAAAGAAACTTAAACAAAAAGGAAAAAATAATTATGTACTTAGTTGGGATCGATCCTAGGTATTTACATTTCTCGAGAATACCCGTTCCCCGAATAAGCTACGCTGACTTGACAGTTTGTGGCGAAAATTCAGTTCAATATAAATTTTAGTATTTTTTAATGCCCAAAACAGGGATAAAACAATTTTTTATGTAATAAAACCTAGCTTAATCGATTTTTCTCCCCCAAAACCGCCTACATGCTGAATTTCAGAAAAATCATTGGAGCCGTTTCCGAGATTCCGAATATATATATATATATATATATATACATACAAGATTAACTCATTTATACGAACGAACGAATATAATACACTACTCACTTTTCTACAGTCCTTCGCGCTATATTGATCTAATTCCCGCGACATTGCCTTGACTAGCGGCACAAGGGAGCGTTCACCTCACCAAAGGCTCGCCCACTGCCTATTGTACGAGGATTATAGTCGGCTTGGATAGTGTCTACAGAAAAATACACGACAAAACCATTTCACGATTGACGTGAAATAATCTAGTACATCCTATTAATATTATATTTTGGAAATAAAAGTAAGTTACCGTAAAACATCACAACTTTGCCCGATTTTTTGGTAAAATGTAATGAATTTCAACTTTTTTCTATAAGTACCAATATATATTTGTTATTGTTATTTTCAAACAACTATATGAACATGTGCATACATTTGCTGTATAAATTGTATAAAACAATTATATTTACTCTGACATATTTTTAATTTTGATAGCGGGCAAAATAATCAGTTTTGGCCAACATTGCCCATGTAGTTTTTTGCGCGAAATAACTCCTAAAAAGAAATAATAAATATCATGACTAGATCTTAAAGCAATTTTAGCTTTAATTTTAAAATTTTGATTGTAGCTCTATTGATGGCTGGAAAAATGAGTGGGCAATGTTTTCTAGCGACTTTTTGTTTTTTTTTCATACTTGCCGTCCAGTGATTAGAGAAGTTCAAGGGCTGTCAAAATTAACTAAAATTCTTACACAAAATAATTGTTACAACATGTTTTTAATACAACCTCCTTCATAGAGTTGGTCATTAATATGAAAAGCATTGTGGCTGTCATATTTTTATGTGTCATTCATTGAGTTGTTGCGAAAGAGTAAATGAGTTGACTTCGGGAAAATTGCATTTTATTTATTGAATAAATGTAAAGGGAGAAATATCGTCGTTTATTATATAATTTATCAATATTTTTGTATTAGATATTGCGTGTAAATAAAAACGCGAAATATAGAATCTTGAAATCTTGAATTTATAAAAGTATAAGACAAGTTGCTATAATGCAATGGCTAAAATTGCTTGGAAAACTACGTAATAATTATTGCTGAAACTTGCTTATTATTCGTGACAGTAGGTAGATAGACTTAACAATAACATTGAAAATATAGTTTACCTCAGAGTAGAATCCGCAAGAAAGGAGGAATGAATGTCCGCCCTCACTGAACTCGCTATCTACTACAGATATTGAATTCGTATTTATTGTAAAGTACAGCAAACCTCTTTGGATTGACACAGGAGCCAACATATTCTATAAAAAAAAATATTTTCAATGAATTTAAAACTATATATGTATATATTTACCGGTTGTAGTACTTACTTTGGAGTCAGACGAACGTATGTGTAGGAGTCCCATATATTTATTTAATATATATCGCGCTAAGTCTTTATAGGAGGCTTCGTTTGTATAATTGAAAGCCTTGAAAATACTGTGAACTACTATATTAATGCAAGTTATACAGAGTTACAATGCGTTGCTTTGTTACAAAATTTAAATGCTAATTTTGATAAGTGATTTTTAACATATAACGTCCTTATGAGACGTATGTGTACCTCATAGACAAGCTGCCCACGATTGGTCCATATCTTTCAGATTGCCACAGATGATTATTGGCCGCAACACATAATCAAGACTATAGGGCATCCAACTGTGTCCATTAAAAGGCCGTGTTGTCTGGTAGAGATTTATTATATAACTTGATATTACATTAATCAGTGCGTGCGCCATTACATTTGACAAGAGAGACGGACGCCGCCAATGACCATAGACTATTAACTATATTTTATCTACGTAACACCAACGTACATGCACGCAAAGAGTCAACGCTTAGAACGAGACTTTATGGCAACTATAAATTAATAGATTTGTAGTCTGAAACATTCAGAATTTATACCAGTCAACAGTATTCAGATATCTGTTGTAGTTCACCAACTATTGTCGACAAAGCAAATCGATCAGTTATACTTGCGTCCCGATCTAAATTGCTAACATCTGCCACAACCTAAACCATTTCTCTACCGCGCGTAGAGATTTTATTCTGTCCGACAATTTAGAACGAGATTTAGATGGAGCAATTTATTCTGTTCACTTACACTCGAAATTTATAAAGCGACTGTAAATCATTGGAAGTTATTCAAATCTTGTAATAGATTTAGAGGAAATACGTTAGATTGGTTTCGAAGGAAATCGTAAAACATGTTACGATAAATAATAATGAGTTCGAGATCGAAAGTAGTCAAATGATTAGTCGTGTGATATCCGGCTGAATAGAATAGACCACCCTTATTTCTTAACGAGGTGTCGTAAAAGGCGACTTCGTTAAGTTGACCCGCTGTTTGGTATCATACTTAGTAGAATAGACTACCCTCATTTGTTAGCGAGGTGTTGCAAAAGGCGACTAAGATCAGGCAGGCGGCCGGTCGTAAAATACCTAGCCAAATCATGTGACAGCATGTTTCTAACATGTTGTGCCGACCCCATTTAGAGCGGGATAAAGGCAGCAGAATGATGATGAATGATCAAGTAGACAAATAATATTTGTTCGGTTACTCATAATATTTATACAGTTCGAGGTTACTTTGCGGAGATCCACGATAAAAAAGTAATATTATAAATAAATATAATGAATAAATAATAATATTATTTTGCTATAATCTACGTCATCATTCTCCTGGCCTTATCCCACTTTAAGTGGAATGCACAACATAGTTTATACATGTAGTACATTTGGCTACGTATTTTACGACCAGCCGCCTACCTGACGTCAACTTATTTTACGAGACCTTGGTAGAAAATGAGTGTGTTCTATTCTACTCAGCCGGATACCACCCAATATATATAATTCTAAATGTAGAGTGGACTAAGTTCAAATGTTATATATACAAACATACATACGCTACTATGATAAAACTTTTAAAGAATAACAGTGTTTGACGTATTAATGTATAGATTATATCACATATTGCTTGTTATAATAACGTTAGCATTTGGTATGCTGTTAATATTCGATATTTAAAAGCTGATCGTTACTCGGTAACACGCTGTAACTTATAACAATACGTGTGACGCAATATAGATACCGTTTTGTGATACCATTTGGCCACTCTCCAACCAAGTATTTGGGAAATAACACTAAAAGTTTGTTAGGACACCGATATTAACGGGGTCTGAGAGTAATATCTGTATTTTGGCATAATCAAAATTAACGGCATAGCAGAGTAGATTGTATTTATATTTAACACTGTCATTTATAACTGTTGTAAAATGTTTCAAAGTATTAATCTTTAATATTTAAATGAGTTAATTTTGTATGTATCTCAAAAACGGCTCCAACGATTTTCCTGAAATTTAGTATGTAGGGGTTTGGCGGAGAAAAATCGATCTAGCTAGGTTTAATTAAAAAAAAATCGTTTTATCTTTTTTTTTGGGCATTATGGTATAATGTAGAATTCAAAGCAAAGGATGTTTTTAGCTGTCAAACGTAATTTTGTGATAGCCAAAGGGTAACGGGCGGACCGAAAATGTTTAAAATCTGGGTTTGAATCCCTGACATGTCATCGGCGCCTTCTTTCTTTTTATTTTTTTAAAATATTTTTATTATATCTTTAAAAAAATTACCGAGCAAAGCTCGGTCACCGAGATACTAATATCAAACTGAGTTACAGCTTACTGCCGAGTTTCTTGCTGATTCTTCTCGGTAGGAGCAAACTTCCGAATCAGTGGTAGCTTCTTTAAAACATTTGACGATTCAAAAGTACTGTAAACAGTCCACTTGAATAAAGAATATTTTGAATTTGAATTTGAATTTACCGAGGTCGATGCAAGGCAGAGCGTTTAACATGTATTAAAAATCAATAGTATAAGACAATTCGATCGATCACACCGCCCAAGGCGATACCATCAAACAATACTTTGGAATAGTTAGGCTATGTTCACATATTAGACGCGTTAACGCACGACAAACGCTCAGAATCACAGAGTTAATGACAAGCGATAAGTTACGTTGCGAATCATCGCAGGTCTGTTTAACGGTAGAACGTAGAAAATAAATGGAGGCTATTATTTTGTATATAACAAAAATTATGTGGAAAGTGCATACGGACACATTAACTTACACTCATAAATAATAATACTAAATTCTTAGAACTGTTTTTTGCAACATTATATCTGAATTAGAAAGAAAATGAATCTAAAATATTTAAAGAAAATGATATATAACTACTAAAATCACTATAAAAAAGGCAATTAAGATGAAAGCGCGCATCAAACTGAACAACTAATAAATAAATATCAAAAGGGTGATCTACTACGAGTAGATGTTTTTTTAAACACCTCGTTAGTCATAGAATTGCTATGATAGAGTAGGTAGCCAGCCTATAGTGTGCCCTATTACAATAAAGAGGATGAGAATTATTATCTATCTCTCTTTTTTATGTGTGATTTGATGAAGATAAGTATATGAGTTTCATCTAGCCGTGTGGTATCCGGCTGAGTAGAATAGTACCACCCTCTTTTCTTACCGAGGTGTCGTAAAAGGCGACTAAGGTAAGTCGACCCGCCGTGTGGTATCCGGCTGAGTAGAATAGACCACCCTCCTTCTTACCGAGCTGTCGTGAAATACGACAGAGGTAAGTTGACGTCAGGCAGGCGGCCGGTCGTAAAAACGCAGCCAAATCATGTTACAGCATGTTTATAACATGTTGTGCCGACCCCACTTAGAGTGGGATAAGGACAGGAAGATGAAGTATATGAGTTTCATCATCCATCTTATTTGTTGTGACACTTTCACTTACAAGCCTACATAAGAGTCTGGTATATCTCTGGTTATATGTCTGGTATGTTTATAGCTTGCCTTCACTTGCATTTACTCGTATGTAATAGCTTGTAAATGTCTTGAGAAGATTTGAAAAACGCATGTCAAAATTTTAACATCTGAACGCAGCCTTAAGCGGCCCCGCCCGCCCAATCATTGAACTATATATCACTTTACTTTATTGTATCACTAGTGACGATCTTGGGCCGTATGGGTTTTATTTAATTAAGTATTGTTATATTTTTTCAGGTCTCGGGTTCGAACCTCAAGCAAGCAGCAATGAGTTTTTCTTTTAAAACTTATGTGTCTAATTGATATTTGCAATTTATCATACGCTTTTCGAAAAAGGTAAACATCGTGAGGATTCTGTGTATCCTTCCAATACGCATTGGAGCAGCGTGGTGAGTTTATGCATCAACTATCCCCAAAAAGGAGAGAGGACTATTCCCAGCAGTGGGATAGTAATTAAGTACTAAATGGTAAAGTACTGTTACTAAATGTAACAGTAATTGTTTTGTTTAAATTGTATTTTATTTAAAAAAAAGAAAACATTTTGACATAATGACCCTAAAAAATAAGGCAACTATGTCGGTCTTATTTTATACAAAAAACATGTTTAAAATCTGCGATGACAGACTTTGCAAAGTAGGCTAGTGCAACTTAGCCTACTTCGCAGACGTATCATGGTGACTTAGCAAGATACACAGGTAGACAATAAGGATAAAAAATAAAAACTAATAGTGATAAAGGAAATTTAACTTACCATTTATTTTTGTTTTTTTATTTTTTTCTTTATTTGTCTGTTCACCAGCATCTAATTTATTGTATTATCTGGAAGGGGGCGACAGAATTTTTTTTGTTACAATATTTGCACAATAAAATATATCGTTTTTTTTTGGATTTTTAAGCAAATAGAAAAAATATATAATGCTAAATGTAGAGTGGAGTATATATATGTTTGCATACCTGATACATGAAAGATTTGTAAAAATTATTAATTTGCGATTTTATCGTATAGGCTATTTTCAGATGATGGCTCGGTTGCGGGGCGAAACGAATGTTAAGTTTGTGATAGTGAACGTGTGTAATGCTTGTATTGTAGTGGCGGTTTATGTTTATTTTGTGTGTATTTAATATTAAGCATTACCGTCTTTTTCTCTTTTCCCATTAAGTTTCTCTTCGCCAACAATAAACAGAGTTAGATACTTGCAATGCAATAAAGGTTCAAGTCCCAAATGTTGATCTACGAACAGCTGTCGCGCACCAAACTTTCAACGACGCTTTAGGTAATCGATTCTATTCCATTCTATCTTTACAACTAAGCATTTGCTTTGAGTGAAACAGAGCTGGAATAAATTTTCGGGCGCTTTAGTTTTTCCTCCTTTTATTTCATCAATTCATCATTTTCTTTCACTTAACCCTTAACTGGGGTTGGCACAATATATTTTCATTTTCCATTCTCTCCTATCATTCGTCCTATCAACTTTGTACTCCTTTTCGACCTCCCTCTAGTTATAAATCCGCATTCATATTTGAACCTCTTTTTTGTCCTTTTATTTCTAAGATATTCATTTAAATTATAATATAAACAAACTTATTGCTTTACCCTTAGGTAAGTTACGTATATGGGTGGATATAGAAAAATACTGTATCTATGCTAATAATATATAAAGCTGAAGAGTTTGTTTTGTTTGTTTGAACGCGGTAATCTCAGGAACTTCGGGTCCAATTATAATTACTATAACATCACGCTGATGAATGAATGCACTGCACACATTTACCACCACAACCTCTACAATTGTTTCGCCTCGTAACCGAAGCTGAGAGATGTTGAGAGAGTTGTTGAGACTGTGGTGGTGAATGTGTGCAGTGCTTGTGTATTGTTGTGCCATCGGTGTCGGGTAGTGCATGAGTTCTTACAAATTCTGCATGTATGATTGAACGATTAGTACACTCTACATTTAGCATTACACATATTTTCTTTTATCGCGGATTATAGCAAAATACTACTTTTGTACTATATTATGGTTTTAATATATCCACGCGGGCGGAACCGTTGGCGATTGCTAGTGATATATAATACCTTTCCAATTTAACACTCGCTTTCCGTAGTATTGTTGGGATATGTAGTGATGTGTGAAGTGGGCAAATCCATTATTAATGACGTCAGTGTAATGAAAGTTGAAGCCTTTCAACAAAGACTAATGTCGAGCCACGAGAATCATCACAAGTCACTGGCACTTAATGCTTTCTTCATTAGTCACGTACGTGTGACGGAAAAGATAGAATTTAATAGACGGTGTTCCGTACACTTTATTTATTTTAAAATTTACACTACTTTATTTACACTTTATTTTTCATAAAATAATAAATCTGTTTTTATTATGAACAAGATGCTTTTGGCTTTATTATATTATCTTTTAAAAATATTGTCGTTTGTCGTATCGTATCGTATTTAAAAGATAAAATTTAACAAGAATTTCATTTTTAAGATCAAATTAATTTTTTGATATATAATTTACATGCCGTGGTAAATTAAGACTACATCTAACTGAATAGTATTTTATAGAGTATTTTATAGTATTAATAAAGTAAGTCTTGTTGGTTATCCCAATAAATAAAATTAAAATAAAATAATATTGGAATAAAATAATACGCGAAATGTAACACAAAAAAAATTAGTATTATTTATTAGTATTCACTCATAACTACATAAAAGAATAAATATAGAAACTCCTTTAAATTTAACGACATATTTTCATGATTTTTCGTTATTCAGGATACAGCTAGATGCGATGCATAGGAGATATAAACATGTACTCATAAAATAACGATTCATAATTAATATATACCGTCAATTTATATTAAAGTGTTACTTTATTACCTTTGACTGTTACAGGTGTTTGAACAGGATTTTTTTGTTAAATACTTTTTTAAATTATTCACTCAATTAAATGTATCTTAAATATATTTACAATATCATAATCAATTAATAAAAACAATTAATAGAGTTTACGAATACAAGGTGGATTTCGCCATTTCACTACGAACCCCTGCGCAAGCATTTCGCCGTCTAAGCAGAGAGAGGTGAAGGGTTAATCTTTCCCCTCAACTTGAGAGGAGGCCTTTGCCCTCCCTCACATTATGCATAACAGATGCCTGCGTAAGCGTTTTTTAATTCTTTCATTTTTATCATATTCATATGTGGATTGAGGTTTTTTACTTACTAATTGTTTAGCTCAGAATTGCTTAGCGAACGATGGAGTTATGCTTGGAGTTTAGTGGAGGAGTGTAGAGATTGACAGAAGAATAGATTTAGCTCAGTGGTGTCTAAGAACTGAAGAGGAAATAGGCTGTACATAGTAACAGGAAACGATGGACATTCGGTTCCCAAGATACTATAATATTAAGATACAGATACGAAAAGCGACCTACACTTTGCCATGTAAGGTAAGTGCACTAGTAATTGACCATGTACTACTAGTTGACCGTTTTTTATGAAATTATAAATAATAAGCGTTTTGTTTGTTGTATGTAGTATATAAAAAATAATATTTATTAATATAAAATTTTAAATATTAAACAATGGGCTACAGTTCTGAGCTTTGGGCAGTTAATAGATGGCAACAGGTAATTTCAAATTCATTTTTATAAGCTACAACAAACAAAACGCTTATTATTTAAAATTTCATACAAAACGGTCAACTACTAGTACATGGTCAATTTCTTATATTTTGATTGAAAACGCATTAGTTTCTGTCCACGCATATAATTCACATAATTCTTTATACAAACTGGATTTTACAAGCACTTTTGAATCGTCAAATTGCAATGATGCTGCAACTGGTTCGGAAAAATGCTCTTACCAAGAAAAACCATCGGTTACTCTTTTCAAAAATATATATCTATAATGTATTTGTAATTGTTCAAAGATCAAAAATTACAATATATTCTATTTGTAGCTGGTCACAATTTAAATTCAAGCTTTCTTATCTTTTAAATGTCTTCAACAGTATAATAAGCTTATGAATAAGTATTTTTAAAAGCTTTTATTCAACTAGCAATGTATGTTTTTGTAAGTGGAATCTTGGAAGTTAAATTTTACCTATTCCTGGGGTCCGAATTAGTGAAATTTTAAATTGGTCCAGTCTGATGACAATGCGTGTTTATGATAAGCATGACCTGCTGCCAGGATTGGCTCCAGACGATCTGCCTTGGTTACCTAATAGTAGGGCGATGAAATTTTGTTAAAAGCTTTTTTAAAAGCATGTTTAACTCGAATTGTTAATTGCTTTTTTTTTAAACTTGAACATCGAACCCTCGACCTCCGGTAAGTAGCAGAATATGTCATTGTTTCGCTATCACGGCTTAGTAAACATAGGCATATATCTAAATACTAGAGTGAGTAAATCGGATTTAATATAAAACTGTAAGGATTCAACGTCCCAGTTAGTCTATAACCTGATACTGGCCTGAATCACGCGATTTAATTCAACATGTTAACTTTATGCGGTCGTCAGTCCACCTCGTACAGGTATACCAACTCTGCGTTTTATGGATACACTAGCTACCGCCAGCGGCTCCGCCCGGGTAGAAAGATTAAAACCGTAAAATAGTCTTTTGATAATGGTACATACAATACAAATGGTTAAAGTGGTAATTATGTATGTAATACATGATTTTTGAATAAATATCACCGTTTGTCAGCGCACGCAAGAAAAGCTTTAAATTATGCCGTTTTTGTAATAATTTTTATTGCTGCTCCTTTCTTATTCATCTTAGCTTGATGTTATATAGCCTTTAGCCTTCCTTGATAAATGGACTATCTTACAATCAAATAATTTTTCAAATCGGTCCAGTAGTTCCTGAAATTAGCGCGTTCAAACAATCAAACAAACAAACAAACTCTTCAGCTTTATATATTAGTATATATATAAATAGAATCCTCGAGGTTAAGCCGTGTGGTATATAGCTGAGTAGAATAGACCATCCTAATTTTTTACCGAGGTGTCGTAAAAGGCGACTAAGGTTGACTTCGGGCAGGCGGCCGGTCGTAAAATGAATAGGTATTAGGGTGGTATATTCTACTCAGCCGGATACCACACGTATCTTTGTCTAACATGCAATTTAAAAAATACGTAGACCATTTTTAGTACACCTCCAAAATGACGTTTGCTCACTACGCGCGAGTAAAAAAGAGAGATGATAAACCTTATTTACTTTCTCTTTATTCTAATATGGCAAATTATTGACTGGCTTCCCTACTCTAGTATAATAATACTATAATTTAAAACACGCAACAAATAAGTAAGCCTCTACTATAGAGTAAGCCAATCAGCAAGCGCTATTTAAATAGCTAATTAAAACGGACTGCGGTTTGTGGGGCTGACAGTGTTGTAGCCTTTGTCAAGACTAGGTACGTTACAGAGTAATTACTTTGTGAAATTCCATAGTACATAAGTAATGTAATTACCAATTTGATATAATCTGCGATTAGAGAAAATTAAATTTTAATTTTTCAAAAGTATATCTTTTACCTTGGATAAAGAATACACTGGATGCCGCCTTAGCAAATTTCTTGTGTCCGTTTTATGCTTGTGTGAACTTTTAGAACTGCATTAGTGTGCGTGATTAGGGAAGTACTTAGCCTATCGATAAGCTAAACTAGGCATCGATAATTATCGAAGCCTAGCTCAGGTACTGTAAAGTTAATATACAGTTGTAACCAACCTAGTTGGTTTACTGTTCAGAATAGATTTAAACATTTGAATAGATTGACATAATTTCCTGAGTGTACAGTCTGCAGTATAATGTCATGAATTATCCGATGCACATCTTTACTGCATATCTCACTGTGATGGGTGGTTCTCAAAAATGGTATCAGTCAATTGACTGTGAGCCTAGATTTACCAAATAATCCTTTGAAACGTTTAAAATAAAGTCGAAGGTGCAGCCCATACTCGGTGCTTTATGTATAGATGAAATGTTAACATAAATGTTAGTGCTTCAGTGGCCAATGGAACAATATCATCATCCACATTATTCCCAACATTTACATATCCGTGAGACCGGTGTGACAGCTTTTATCGACTGTTCTCTTATATGTGGGCATTTAGGAAACCTAAGAAAATAATCTAAAATTAGAGAATTCGCATTTACTTGGCTAGTAAATATAACTTTGACTGATATTTATCGATACATAATAATTCGTTAGTGTGTACATCACTACATAGGTAACACAATTCAGTGGAATATTTAATTATTAATTTTTATGTTTTATCAGTATCCCACACTCGTGCCGGCTAGAGGATATCAAACTGTACTGATACATTATAATCTGAAACGCTTTAACTGAATAAAACGCTTTAAATTAGCACGCAAATGAGAGTCAAAGATTTACTTATGAAATGGTAATTCCGTGTTTTTAACTCCTCTTTTCGTTGTTCTTGATGGACACGTTAAGGCAGCACACGACATATTCGACCTTTTTTGAAAAAATACATCAGTAACACTCGTATTTGCTTTAGATTTCAAGAAATAATCTTCAACAAACTCAATGTTATGGCCTCATTTGGTGTCACCAACTGGACACATTTTTAGCGACGTTGCCAAACTTCATCACAATCTCTTTCACTCTTATGTATAGTTCGCGATAAGAACAGAGACAAACGATAAATCGCTTACACACAGACGCAAGATTGGCAACTTCTTTTGGCGCCGTCCAGTATATACTACGTCCATGTCTTTTACTGACCATATTTTTATACCACGTGGATAGTAAGTCTGTGGTTTAAATGCCACATAATGCCAAAGTGGAATTAATTGTTCGAAAATTAAATTAAATTTATCAACACCGTAGATAATTCAATATTATTTATGGTTCTTTTTTTTAATCCATTGTTCTTTTGAATGTAAAATACGGACATTTTATCTAAACTACACGAAAAAAACGACCTATCTAGATTGATTTATTCGTTTCCAGGACAGTTTTGTGTTAAATAACAATAGCAAAAAGTGCCGTCCGTTCCACGCGCGACAAATGACCGCGGCGGAAAAATATTAAACATTTTGGTGTAGCTTATTCTGTGAGGACACTTTTTTAGTCTGTGGCATATATAAATAATTTAACATAGATACAATAGGGGAGCTATAGCCTGTGAGTGCGAGTGTCAACAAATAATAGAGAGAAAATAAGAAACCATAACTTTTTTTTAAGTTTATTTAATAGTCTGGAATCGAGACCAGATAGGCACCTATAGGCGGGCCTGTGAGTGCGAGTGTCAACAAATAATAGAGAGAAGATAAGAAACCATTACTTTCTTTTAGTTTATTTAACAGTCTGGAATCGAGATCTTTAATGCCTAATTCATACTTATCTTTGACTAACCACAGACAAATGAAATAGACACCTACGTAAGTAACTATTTGTCCTCTCTTTTTTTTCGATGGACAAATTTAAGGCTGGATTCCTATTCTATAGTTAATATAAAATATAAAAATAAACCTAATTTATATAAACTCTAAAACAACTAAGGTAAGTCGACCCGCCGTGTGGTATCCGGCTGAGTAGAATGGACCACCCTCATTTCTTATCGAGGTGTCGTAAAATACGACAAAGGTAAGTTGACGTCAGGCAGGCGGCAGGTCGTAAAAACGCAACCAAATCATGTTACACCATGTTTATAACATGTTGTGCCAACCCCACTTAGAGTGGGATAAAGGCAAGAGGATACTCTAAAACAAGTATACCGATTTTCTTTTGGTTTTTTAAAGCGAATCCTGTTCAAAAATGTTATGGCGTCTCTCCCAGGCGCACGATAAATGATCGTGTAACAGCAAAATTATGTTTTTTGTGTGACCTATTTTGACATGACAGTTTTTGTTTATCCCTTGGACATATTACAGCTGTCATAAGAACTTTTAGATGAAAAATAGCTGTTCGCAAGTATAACAAACAGTCTTCAGACTGTTATGTTTTATGCTTATTTTTCAACATAAGATTATCAAAAGTGTAATAAACAAGTCTAAATAATATTCATCATCTTCCTGCCCTTATCTCACTCTAAGTGGGTACGACACAACATGTTATAAACGTGCTGTCACATGATTTGGCTGCGTTTTTACGACCGGCCGCCTGCCTGAAGTGAACTTACCTCTGTCGTATTTTACGACACCTCGGTAGGAATTAAGGTTGGTCTATTCTACTCAGCCGGATACCACACGGCGGGTCGACTTACCTTAGTCGCTTTTTACGAAACCTCGGTAAGTACTGAGAGTGGTACTATTCTATTCAGCCGGATACCACACGGCGTAAGTCTAAAAAATATTCTAAGAAGAAATTTACTTCATTAATTACTTGTCTATTAAATCGAAGTACGTCAATGTATAAGTTTGAAAAACTTTTTGGGGTTTTTTTCAATTCAAATTACATACGAAAAACAACACGTTTCTCGAAAAGCTAATTACGATGTGCAGTTTTCTTTTTAAGTTAAATTCAAATTTATCGCGAAACAAAGAGCGCGATAATTCACAACAGCTAAAGTTGGGAAACGCAATAAATACACATTAGATGCATACCGCAAGTTTCGGGTGACGCGACTGAGCTGGGGATTTTACTGTTTTAACTTTATACGAAAACGTTGCAAAAAGGCTTTTAAAAGATCACTTTTAGTGATAAGACCGCCCTTGCACTCTTAAATGTTCTTATTTCTCTTGTTTATGTATATTATTTACCTGGTGTGTGCAATAAAGAGTTATTCATTCATTCATTCAAGGCTTTACGATTTAACTCAATTTTATTTTTTATTAAAACTAGTATTAGCCGCCACTTCGTTTGCGTTACTTTAAGCGTTTTAGTGCCTAGTACCTGGGTAAATAGAATATGAGGGTGGTCTATTAAACTCAGCCGGATACCACATGGCAGGTTAACTTACCTTAGTCGTCTTTTACGACACTTCAGTAAGAAATGAGGGTGGTCTAATCTACTCAGCCGGATACCACACGGCAATAATTTAAATCATCCTCCTGCCCTTATCCCACTCTAAGTGAAGTCGACACAACATGTTACAAACATGTTGTCATATAATTTGGCTACGTATTTTAAGACCGGCCGCCTGACTGACGTCAACTTACCTTTGTCGTATTTTACGACTCCTTGGTAAGAAAGAGGGTGGTCTATTTTACTCAACCGGATACCACACGGTGGGTCAACTTACCTTAGTCGCCTTTTACGACACCTCGGTAAGAAATGAGGTTGGCCTATTCTACTCAACCGGACACCACACGACAGGTTAACTTACCTTAGTTGTCTTTTACGACACTTCAGTAAGAAATGAGGGTGGTCTAATCTACTCGGCCGGATACCACACGGCAATAATTTAAATAATTTTTTAATACACACAATTCCGAAGAACTAAAAAAAATTATTAGAAAATGTTGGCTTTTTGCGGGAATCGAACCCTCGATCTCCGGAGCTGAAGGCGGGATCACTGCGATTTGCTTCAACGAGTCAGTCTAAGTGTTCCATTTTTACTTCAGAACCTTTATCTGAACCTTTATCTTACTTTACATTAAGCAGTACATGTATTTCCTTTTATCGCGGATTATATTAAAATAATATTTTCATTAGTTTTGTAATATGGACCTCCGCAAAGTAACGCCAAATTATATAAATTATTTAAAAATATGTATAATAAACGACGATATTTCTCCTTTATACTTATTCAATAAATAAAAAGCAGTTTTCCCAGAGTCAACCCATTTACTCCTTCGCAACAACTCAATGAACGACACATAAAAATATGACAGCCACAATGCTTTTTCATATTAATCGCCAACTCTATGAAGGAGGTTGTATTAAAAAAACATGTTGTAACATATGTATTCCGTTTTACTGCAATCTGAATTTGGTAAGCTCGAATTTGTACTACTTAATTACTTACGGTCGCAATTTCAGTTTGAACATAAAAATATGTTACCGTAGCAAAACTAGAGAGTCCTTAAGCGCCGTGTGCGATATCTAAGTGCGGTTAAAACAAAATTACTAAATTCTCAGCTTACCGGAACATTGCGAGCGTTAAATTAATGCATATTTTGTTTAGCAACAATTTCGTGTTTTGAATATTCAGAGTAATTGCCACTTCAGATATTATCATCCTACTGCCCTTATCCCACTCTAAGTGCGGTCCGCATAACATGTTATAAACATGTTGTCACATGATTTGGCTACGTAATTTACCGGCCACCTGCCTGATGTCGATTTACCTTAGTTGTATTTTACTACACCTCGGTAAAAAAGAAAAAAGAGGGTGGCCTTTTTTCTCAGAAATGTTGGGGGGTTTAACTCGTTACTATATAACTCTGCTTGCTTGGGTAATGCTTCGCTTTGTGATTTTGTCGTGGAGTCTATCTCCTGACGATGCTTCGGTTACGGGGCGAAACAATTGTTGAGATTGTGGTGGTGAATGTATGCAGTGCTTGTGTATTGTTGTGTCATCAGTGTCGCGTAGTGGATGAGTTCTTACAAATTCTGCATGTATCAGGTATGAGAACGAATAGTACATCTACATTAAGCATTATATATATTTCCTTTTATCGCGGATTATAGCAAAATAATATTCTCATTACTTTTGTATTATGGACCTCTGCAAAGTAACGCCTAATTCAATAAATTAATTTTTATTATCTTTAAGGAAAACTGCTACGTAATGACGTAGTAAATGCAAAAGTAAGGCACAAGAAATGATAACGCGCTTCAAAAGGAAGTAATCCAAATATCTCAGACTAGACATAGAAGCATTGTTTCCCAAAAGGCAGGGAAATGGCTGTTGTTCAATACACTGCAATAAAACACATTCTAGTCCTTAACATTTTAGCAATAGAGATCATAATAGCACACAGTTTTACACTCGTTACATTCAGCCAGGTGATTTAAAAGAGGGGAGTTTATAAGGGTCTTGAGGAAAACTTGAATGTGTAGACGTACTATAGTTCGCTGTAATATTGGGGAAGGGCGCCTCAATAAATACCCACCGGCCTTTGTTACTTTGAAACAAAGATCGTGATGTCTGAAGTCTACAGAAGCTTTTAATAACAATTTTCCACGTTCACAGATCCCTTAGTCAGCTTTTTAACAGTCTCAAATATAACAATATATCTATCATTACATAGTATAAAACAAAGTCGCATTCTTTGTTTGTCCATATATCCCTATGTATGCATAAATTTTTAAAACTACGCAACAGATTTTGATGCAGTTTTTTTTCATAGTTAGAATGATTCAAGAGGAAGATTTGTATGTATGATAACATTCAATAAGGAGTAGAGAAATACTGTAATTTTTGAGGTTTCTGTAAATAATTAAATTTTTATCCGCTTACATTGCAAACGCAGGCTAAAACCTACGAGATTTATCCAAATAATGTACTAAGTATTTGTACATCTTGAAAAGGTCTACAGAAAAGTCCGGTATATGTCTATCTCTTATGGATAACCCACTATAGCATTTTTTGTCATTTACTTTTTACGAAAAATAATGCATATTTTTGAAGCAATTTTTATACAATACAGCATTAATCCTTATCCAATTAAGTACCTTAAATAAATAGTTGATTTAATATAAATCAATATGGCCGTTTACAGCATGTAATTTAATTGAACATTTTCGGAGATATTACAGATTTAGGCTGGATTCAGACTATGATGCCGTTCTCGGTACGATCTCGCTCCGTTCTCGGTCCGGTAAAATATTGTTAAACAACAAACAGTCAGAGTGTTCACACTATCGTATCGCGCCAGTCCCGGTCCGATATCGCTCCAGCACCGGTTCGTCAAAAAGAATATTTTGACTGAAGCGAGATCGAACCTGTCTCGGCGTTGTACCGACATCGACAATATGAACACGCTTCTGTTTTAACTCCAGACTTTCATCAGTCGTGCCGCTAGTGTGTTTTAATTAAATCAAATTAAGTAAAAGGTAATAAATAGTGGGAATCTGAATTAGGTAAGTATTTATCATGTACTTTATAAAATTTGTTATAAGTGATTGTATTATTATAATTTTTTATCAGCTTATCTTTCTTTCTTATTCCTTTTCTTCTATTCTTTTGAATCTTCTTTTCTGTCATTCTTTTTCTTTTTGTGCTATTCTTTTGATTTTTCTTGACTTTTTTTAAATTTTATTTTAGCCTTTTTTATTATTCGGTTATTCTTTTCTTTTTATTTTTTCTTGCTTTTCTTTTCTGATTTTTTTATTGAAATACTAAATGCTGTTGAATTAAATTTATATAGTTATTTTCCAAAACGTCCTATGTCAACTACGTAGCGAGAACGAACCGCGAACGACATCATAGTCTGAATTGAGCTTTTGGCATGATTCAGACTATGATGCCGTTCTCGGTTCGATCTCGCTCCGTTCTCGGTCCGGTAAAATATTCTTAAATAAAAAAGAATCAGAGTATTCACACTATAGTACCGGGCCAGTACCGATCCGATATCGGTCCAGCGTCGTCGACAAGAAAATTTGACTGAAGTGAGATCGGACCTGTCTCGACCTGAACTCGCTTCTTTTGTTTCAACTTCAGTCTTTCATCAGTCGCGCCGCATGTGTTTAGCATTTATGTTAAATAAAATTAATTAAATAATTATGTCTGGTAATAAATCGTAGAGTTCAGAAAAAGTTAACTATTTCTTTTGTGGTTTATAACATTTGTTATAGATAAAGAATAATTCTGTTATAATTATTTTACCAGTCTTTCTATGTGCCTTTTTTTTGAGAAAAGTGCATAGAGTTAAATTAATAAATAAATGGTCGACTGTTTTACAAAAAATAAAAAATAAATTGAATATTTATTTTTGAATTTAAACTATCGTGAGTGTTATTCATAATTAATGTATAGATTCCGGCTATACTCACGTCTTATTTTATCGGATGAGCCTGACTAGTTTCAAGCCCATACGGAGCTCTTATTCATGAGCTCTTTACGCGGCGTTATCGCGGCGGGAAACTAGTCAGGCTCATCCGATAAAATAAGACGTGAGTATAGCCGGAATCTATACATTGATTATGAATATTTATTATTTGCAGATGAAAGACATATTGAATTTGTGAAAAGTAGACGCAGCTTGTATGATTTGCAGTCACACTACTACAGTGACAATATTTACAAAAGGAAAATATGGAACGAGATTGAAGACGCAATAGGATTGCCTGGTGCAAAAGTAATGAGAATATTATTTTGCTATAATCCGCGATAAAAGAAAATATATGTAATGCTAAATGTAGAGTGTACTATTCGTTCTCATACCTGATACATGCAGAATTTGTAAGAACTCATGCACTACCCGACACCGATGGCACAACAATACACAAGCACTGCACACATTCACCACCACGATCTCAACAATTGTTTCGCCTCGTAACCGAAGCATCGTCAGGAGATAGACTCCACGACAAAATCGCAAAGCGATATAGCAAAATAATATTCTCATTACTTTTGTATTATGGACCTCCGCATAGTAACGCCTAATTCTATAAATGATTACCTGGTGAGTAAAACACAAACGTAACAAAGTGATATTCATTTAATTGCTTTATTGTAATTATATCGCAAGTTTTTCTTGCCATGGCACTGATACTTCAGGAGAGTTGATTTTTATTTCCCTTATGCCTATAGGCCTATGCATTTCCTCTTTGTCTTTTTAGATTTTGCACGTGATTATTATTAATGTAATACAAATTACCCTCGAAATTCATCGAATTCCAGAATTTCTAATAATATTATGCAGAATGCATGTTGTTACATATCCTTATTTATAAACGTTATATTTCTATTATAGGAGCAAGGAATCGATGGGAGCGACTAAGAGCTCAATATCGAAAATACCTCTCTAAATTAAAAAGTGGCCAAAAGTGGCCAAGCAGCTTACAAAGTTTGCAAATGGCGATATCACGACCAAATGTAATTTATTAATGAGTACATAACTGTAATAGACTACGAATATCCAATATTGCCGATGATGAAGTTAACAATTACAATATTCGTGATATGGATATTGAAGAGACAGATGAACCAACAACTATGATAAGATAAATTGATGTCAATGAAGGAGCTTAATTAGAAATTTATTCCGTCAATACGTTCGCTAGTAATGTACCACTGGAATAAATAAAAAAATAAAAACAGAAAAAAACAGGACCTCAACAGGAAAATGCATTATAAACCAACACCATCACCGCTATATCTTTATATTTAAATGAGTTAATCTTGTATATATATAAATATATATATATTTTCTAAATCTCGGAAACGGCTCCAACGATTTTCCTGAAAATTCAGCATGTAGGAGGTTTTGGGGGAGAAAAATTGATCTAGCTAGGTTTTATGTAAAAAAAAAATTGTGTTATCCCTGTTTTTGGACATTAAAAAACACTTACATTTATATTTAATTGAATTTTCGTCATTAGCTGTCAAGTCGACGTAGCTTGTTCGGGTAACGGGCAGCCTCGAGAAATGTGAATGCCAAGGATCGATCCCCAACTAAATAATTGTTTTTTCTTTTTTTTTAAGTTTTTTTTTTGTAAAAAATTACCGAGCGAAGCTCGGTCACCCAGATATTATATATTATGTAATTCATGCATGTAAATGATTGTTATAATTTAAATATACAAATTTTATAGAATATGATATTTTTATTACTTACCTTATCCAAACCATTGGTAACCTGACGAAAAGAGGTGTTTCTTTTTAAAATTTGCGCTCAATTATTTTTAAAATCATTTCAAATATTCCTGAATACAATCCTAAATCAATATAATGAACATTATTCTTCATTATTTACCAAATGACGAAATAAAGTATAATATTCGTCTTCCTCTTTTCTCGGTAATAAACTTTTACTTTTACTAAAACCCATATTTTCTTGTCCCCTTTTTTTCTTTTCTTTTTGTTATAATTTTTTTAAAATTTATATCTTGTTTATCCAAAATGCTATTGTTGCTAATTCTTCAATAGAAAAATTGAATTCCATTTTCTGGCGAATAAAATTAATATGATTCTTTTTTTAAACATCGTATGTCGACCATGAATCAAGATCGAACCGAGAACGGCATCGAGTAGTGTAGACACAGTGAGATTTGACCGGACCGAGAACGAAGCGAGATCGTACCGAGAACGGCATCATAGTATGAATCCAGCCTTAAAATGCCGTGAGGACTCCGCGCTTCGCCCTATAACACTTCGACTTTAGCAGCTATGTCCCTCTTTCAAGACATTCTGTAATTAATTGTAAAAATAAAATACATAGGGAATATGTAAAAGTAAATTAGTAAAAATGTATTATATGAATTTAGATATTCCAAAGATAGCAGGAAATCTTCTTGGTATAGGGAAAGGAAATTGTTTTTCTCCAAATTTAACGCGTGCTGGCCACGGGCAGTAATGAATAAATCAAAACTACTGGATCGATTTTAATCATTTTTTTTACACTGACTGACATGGGATATATATTTTATACCCGTGCGAAGCAAGGCAGGCCGCTAGTACTTATTATAAAACAAGCTATTACCCGCAACTTCGTTTGCGTGGATTGTTGTGCGTGATAGGTTGATAATAATTTATAGATTAAGGCGATACTTACGGAGGTTCATAATTCAAAACTAATGAAAACATTATTTTGCTATAATCCGCGATAAAAGAAAATACATCAACATCTTCCTGCCCTTATCCCACGAGGTCGGCACAAGATGTTACAAACATGCTGTCATATGATTTCGCTACGTATTTTACGACCGGCCGCCTGCCTGACGTCAGCTTACCTTAGTCGCCTTTTATGACACCTCGGTAAGAAATGAGGTCGGTTTATTCTACTCAGCCGGATACCACACGGCGGGTCGACTTACCTTAGTCGCCTTTTACGACACCTCGGTAAAAAATGAGGGTGGTACTATTCTACTTAGCCGGATACCACAAGGCTATACTATAATCAAGCGTAAAATTAGTAATATAAGAACCAATTACCATTCTCATAGATTAAAAAAATAATTATGGAGTTAATTGAAACAAAACCCACATCCAGGGCTGATTTAAGCACCATCTATCAAAAGTTAATGAAAAAAAGCCCTCTCAAATTAGCGAGAAAAACACCATTCAATTAATTCATACTTAATTGCCGCGGCTTTAAATGGGGAAATGCGAGAATATCGGCCAAAGCTCCGTTTAATCTTGCATTTATTAGGCCATTTCATTCCGAATGCAAAAATATCTATAGTTCCTACTTCATTCATCCTACTAACATTATAAATGCGAAAGTTTGCGAGTCTGACTGGCTCGTTGGAGCAGTGGGTAGTGACTCTGCCTTCGGCTCCACGGGTCGCGGGTTCGATTCCCGCCGAGGACCAACATTTTCTTTAAAATGAATTTGTCGGTCTTTGAGCCTGGGTGTATATTTGTATTTAAGTATGTATTTAAAAATATATAAGTATATATTCACCAGTTGTCTGTCTACCATAACACAAGTATTAAGTTACTTACTTTGGAGACGGACGACCGTGTGTGTAAGTGTCCCATATATTTATTTATTTATTTATTTATGGATGTATGTTTTGTTAACGCACACTATATACAATAACACGATATAATAGGAATACCACAATTCCCGTTCCGAGATGCACTTCTCTTGAAAGACGAACAAAGACTGCATGCAACTTTTTTTTTTTCGGACCCTTACTAAGGTTGTTAGCCGTAAAGGCTTTGACAGCGTCACCGGGAGAGTGGGTGAGTGCAGAAGCATCGCCGGGGGTTGAGCTGGGAGAGCGGGTCTCGAAAGAGGCCCGCAGCATCCTGGGAGCGTCGCCTTAAGGGTGCCTCTTGTGAGGCCGGACCTCGGCTTAAAACGACGCGTTGTGAAGGACTGTATTGGACTTGCGTTGTGGAGGACTGTATCGGACTTGAACTGCATGCAACTGAAACGTTTAAGCAATATATAGGAAGACTCGACCAGAAACAACACAACACAGTGCTGCCACCACTTCAGTCCAATGGGCGCGATACTCGGTTCACGACGGTGTTGCTATAAAATACAAAGCGAAAGTCATAGGCGACAACAGTTTGTTACTATTTTACGTCGAATGCGCTGAACTAATATCGATGAAATTTGACACAATTATTACTTATACGCCGGAACCACATATTCGCTACAGAAATCCTGTTAATTCTACAGAAATAGGATAACAATAAAAAGCGTCATCTATTATCAACCTATCACGCGAAAAAAGTCGCGGGTAATTTCTTACCAGGTGCCTTTGTTTGTGTAATATTAAAAAGAAAAAAAACCTTTTTCTATATTGTGATTTTATAAAGTGGGATTTTTATCCTATATGTCCTATCCTATATCCTATATGAAATAAATTTGATTTGATTCGATTATCCTCTGAAGCTACGGTTAATATTGAGCGATAGATCTATCTATCGTATCTATTGGAGCCGTGAAAGTGTTTTAATCGCCGTACTCAATACGAATGCGAATCAACGCGACGTTGACACATCTCATCAGTGTCCGCTCGCTTGTTAGATATGATCGATATATGAGACGAAACCGTATGCAGTTATGGAGAATGAAGTTAATTTGTCGATGACGTCATATTCATTTATGACTTTGTACATGGTAAATTGCATATACCACTGATCGCCCAATTGGTCATATGATAAGTGTACGAAATATTAAGTTTTGAAACAAAATGTTGAAGAAAAACTAATTTCTTACCAGCTACTTTTGTTTTTGCAATATTAAAAAGAAAAAATCTTTTTCTTTACTGTGATTTTATAGTGAAATTTTTATCCTATATGTCCTATCCTATATGAAATAAATTTGATTTGAATATCCTCTGAGGCTACAGTTAATATTGAGCGATAGATATATCTATCTATCGTGTCTATAGCCGTGAAAGTGTTTTTAATCACCGCACTCAATACAACTACCAATCAACGCGACGTTGACACATATCATCAGTGTCCGCTCGCTTGTGAGATATGATCGATATATGAGATGAAACCGTATGCAGTTATGGGGAATGACGTTGATTTGTAGGTGACGATAATGACGTCATATTCATTTATGACTTTGTACATGCTAACTTGCATATACCACTGATCGCTTAATTAGTCTCATAAGTGTACGAAATATTAAATTTTGGAATAATTAGTTTTGACGAAATATTATTATCCAAAGTAACTAAGTTATAATAAAAACAAGTTTCTTACCAGCTACTCTTGTTTTTGTAATATTAAAAAGAAAAAAATATTTTTTTAGTGTGATCTTTATCCTATGTTAAATCGGTAAATAAGCTTTATTTTGTCCAAATATCTTAAGCAGATTAATCGTGAAAGCGTTACAGACAGACTTTCGCATTTATAATATGAGTATTGGTCATCGGAATTACGGCCGAAATGTCGTAAATGGTCACAAAGGTAAGTTGGCTGACCGTGTAATATCCGCCTGAATAGAATCGAACACCCACATTTCTTAGCGAAGTGTTGTGAAAAGCGATTTAAGTAAGTTGACCCGCCGTGTGATATCCGACTGAATAGAATAGACCACCCTCTTTCTTAATGTGGTGTCGTAAAATGCGATTAAAGTAAGTTGGCGTCAGGCAGGCGTTCGTAAAACTACGAGCCAAATGTGACAACATGTTAATAATACGTTGTGCCGAACACACTTAGAGTGGGATAAGGGCAGGAGAATGATAGGTGTAATACTTCTTATTTTACTGTCCTAAATGTGACCAAACAAAATAAGAATAAAGTAATAGAGTACAAGATATACGCCGTGTGGTATCTGGCTAAATAGAATAGTACCAACCTCATTTCTTACCGAGATGTTGTAAAAGGTGACTAAGATAAGTTGACCCACCGTGTGGTATCCGCATTACTAGAATAGACCACCCATTTTCTTACCGAGGTGTCGTAAAATACGACTATGGTAAGTTGACGTCAGGCAGGCGGCCGGTCATAAAAACGCAGCCAAATCATGTAACAGCATGTTCATAACATGTTGTGCCGACCCCACTTAGAGTGCGATAAGGGCAGGAAGATGATGAATAGAGTACAAGATATCGTGCACGAAATATAAAAATCTAGCTAACAAAAGTGTATTTTAAAAAACTTGTTTCTCATTTCAGCTCAAGTTATTTATATTAGTATTCTGGTGTAGTGTTGCTGTCATAATACCAGATTAAAGCAATTCGACTGAAGCTTAAAATGAAATAAGACTGGAATTAATTTATTCTAATTTTCTTCTCTGAAATACTTATTTTCCATATTAAACAAAACTCTGCAGATTATCTCATTACTTTCACGCAAAGCAAATCTTGTTTATGTTATGAGATACTAGCTGTCAGGTTAAGAATTCCCCTCGAAACTGAACTAAACAGTTACAAAAATTCTCTGATCCCAAACCTGACCAGACTTTATAAGATCATCCGCTGGGTTATTCTAAATAATTTCTGATAATTTCATTAAAATCGGTCTAGTCCTTTCGGAGTCTATAAAGGACAGACAAATATTCATTTTTATATATTAAGACTAGCTGTGTCTGCAGCTTCACTCGCGTGGAGATCACTGTATCACAAAGTGTAACATGTAACGTGTAAATTTCCACGTAAATGCCTTTATTTTATTCCGAGTAAAAAATATAAATTAAACCAAAATGGTATTAAAGAAAGATTAATGAAGCGATAATTATTTATCCCAAGGGAAACACCAAACACTCAAATGGCAACATTAATCAAATAAAGTCTACAATATTAAAAAATTCAAAATTCACAGTCATTTTAATGAAAACACGTCAAATACCTAACATTTATAATTAAGCGGAAAGTAGGTATAAATAGCCATCATATGCCTTGATATAGCATTCATTTCGTATCGATCGATCGAACCTTAATTATACGTTTATTAAAAGCTTTTACTCAACTTGCCAAGTATGTACGTGAAGGTGGAATCTTGTAAGTTAAATTTGACCAAATTCCCGGTGTCTGATTGAGATGAAACTTTACATACTGGTCCAGTCCCGATGACAATGCATGTTTATAATAAGCATAACCTTATGCTGTTTCCAGGATTAGCTCCAGACAAACGCCTCAACGGTTAACAGTAGGGACATCAAATGTTAAAAGCTTTTTTCATTTCAATCTATACTAATATTATAAAGAGGAAAAATTTGTATATATGTTTGTAATGTTTTCACACAAAAACAACTGGAGCGATTTCAAAAATTCTTTTACCATTGGAAAGATGCATCTTTACTGAGCAACATAGGATATATATAACATTAAAAAAAATAAAGATCTGTAATAAAAATGTAAAAAGGTGGAAAAAATTAGTCGTAAAAATCTGTCATCGCATGCGCTGCGGAAACTATTGATGATATATTTAACAAAACTAAATCAATAGTCCGACTTAATAGACTTTCATGAGATCGGTATGTACGCGGGTGAAATCGCGGGATATTACTAGTTGTTTTATAAATACGAATACTTAAATCCTAAACAATTACCCACTGAGGTGGATGAATATCGGCTGTTGAATAATAAATAACCTTCTGAAGCAAATATAGATTGAAATAGATTGTTACTCAATATTTCTAAGCTCAAGAATCACGTTCGCAAACAGAGCTTCCATTTCGGCCGCAATTTGTCTGTATTCCCATTGCAAATGTTTCTAGTATTTCCACAATATATTGGGAAAATACTACCAATTCCCAATGTCTCTAGTCAAATTTTAAATTTATATAAAAGGCCTTAATATTGAACTTTATATATAACTCAATATTTAACTTGATTTTTTTAATTTAAATCATAGGGTTTGTATAATATATGTATACATGTATAATATGGTATACATAATGCTATGGGCAAGTAATGAAAAGGGATGAAAATCACGTGACCAAGCAAGTGTTAAATACGAGTGTGGATGGATAAGTAGACTAGTAAGTAAGTAAGTAACGGCCTGTTACTATCCCACTGCTGGACATAGGCCTCTTCTCTCCGTATTTTTTTTTTGGAGTGAAGGATTGGAGCTAAGACCTACCACGCTGCTCCAGTGCGGATTGGTAGGTTACACATATCCCCAGAATTCTCTAGAGATATGCAGGTTTCCTCACGATGTTTTCCTTCACCGAAAAGCGTGTGATAAATTGCAATTATCATTTAGACACATAAGTTTTACTAGAAAACTCATTGGTGCCTGCCCGGGGTTTGAACCCTAGACCTCCTCGAAAGAGGCGCACGGTGATACCGCTGGGCTACCACAGCTTGACTGAAAGTGACTAGAGAGAAGCTGAAAATGAGATAGATGGATTGCGTGGAGTATAACATGCATATAAAAGGAGTAGCGCCAGAGTTGACGAATGATAGGAGAATGGAAGAAAACAATATGTTACGCCAACCCTCTCTTCTCATCTTTCTCCTGCTATTATCCCACTTAGAGTGGGATAGAGGAGAAAGAAGAGTTTGGAGGAAATCATTAAATGCCCGAACAAGTTGACGTCAGGCAGCGGGCGGTCGTAAAATAACTACCTAAAAATGTTTGAAACATGTAGCGCCGAACTCACTTATAAGGGCAGGAGAATGATCATCATCATGATCTTCCTGTCCTTATCCCACTCTAAGTAGGGTCGATACAACATGTTATAAACATGTTGTCACACGATTTAGCTACGTATTTTACGACCGGCCGCCTGCCTGACATCAACTAACCTTAATCGTATATTTTACGACACCTCGGTACGAAATAAGGGTGGTCTAGTCTACACAGCCGGATACCACACGGCGGAACAACTAACCTTAGATACCACACTACGGAGTCTAATCAACAGACTACTACTTGCATATTGCGCTTCATATCTGAATTCATTCTTTCATACCCTAAAATGATAAATCACCTGATATATTTTTTTGCAAAAAGCGCTGCAAGTTTCGACGCAATTCAACAACATTTTGTTTTCCTATTTTGCTTAAGTTAGTGTAAATTACATATCTTTTACTGAAATACACATTAGAAACTCTCAACTATTTAAAACCTACGGTTAAGTAACTTTCCACAAGTAACTTTCTCATTCAATCCAAGTTCAAACTTTCTTGCCCATTAAGAACTTCGCAGACTAACATGTTGCGATGCTCCTGCTGAGTTCAGGACCTATTCAAGTCTTCGTATAATCATTTTGAACTGTACTGAGCAACTAAACGGTAAGATTCAAAATGGTCCCCCGAAGAGTAATTTTAAATTTCACAACATCAGAAGTATTTGAATTTTCATTAAAATGTACATATACCGTGTGATATCTGGATGTGTAGAATAAACCACCCTCATTTCTTACCAAGATGTTTTCAAAGGCGACTAAGGGAAGTTGAACCGCCGTGTGGTATCCGTATGAGTAGAATATACCACCCACATTTCTTACTGAGGTGTCGTAGAAAAGGAACTAAGCTAAGTCGACCTGCCGCGTGGTATCCGGATGAGCAGAATATAACACCCTCTTTTCTTACCTAGATGTCGTAAAAGGCGACTAAGGTAAGTCGACACACCGTGTGGTATCCGGTTGAGTAGAATTGACCATCCTCTTTCTAAGCGAGGTGTGGTAAAATACGAAGGTAAGTTGACATGAAGCAGGCGGCCGGTCGTAAAATACGTAGCCAAATCATGTTACAGCATGTTTGTAACATGTTATGCTGACCCAACTTAGAGTGGGATAAGAGCAGGAGGATGATGAGAATAGACCACCCTCATTTCTTTACGAGCTGTCGTAAAAGGCTAAGATGACTAAGATAATAGAAGACTAAGGAAAGTAGACGTCAGGCAGGCGGCCGGTCGTAAAATACCTAACCAAATGATGTGACAACATGTGTGTTTTACATGTTGTGTCGACCCACTAAGAGTGGGATAAGGACAGGAGGATGATTAAAATGTATATCTTTTTTTTTAAACATCGAATACCTAACGCAAATAAAAATAATCTTTATTGCAAATTTGCCACAAAAATCTTTTTTAATTTGGTTACTTTAACACTAAGAGGTCAATTTGGAAATTAATCGAAAAATTTCAAACGAATCGCTGTTATGAAACCTACTGAGTAAAAACTGCAATATTTGTCTATTTCTGTTAACAATCTAGATCTAGATAACTGTTGCTTAAAGAAAAAGGTTAAATGAAATACGTACTTTTACAGTAAAGGACCGCTATCATAAACGGATTTAAGAGTGCAAGAAAAAAGTGATACAGGAAACTCGGGTAATATAAAATTGCATGAGGAAATGAGAATTTATATTAAATCGAAAATGCCTCGGTAGCCTTTGCGTTAAAGATGGCGGCAATAAAAATGTAATCTATCCGATGAAAGCTATATACTTATCGTATGAATCGATGAATATTTATTATACTAGTTAGGAATTAATGAATATTCATCTTTTATCAGAGCGTAATGTAGAACATTTTCGTCCAAAATACCTCAGTGCTTGAAGACCAAAATCTTCGAACAGTGCGTGTTGCCAGTGATGACCTACGGATCTAAAACGTGGTCGCTGACTATGGGCCTCATAAGAATGCTCAGAATCGCTCAGCGGGCGATGGAGCGAGCTATGGCCGGAGTATCTCTACGTGATCAAATCAGAAATGAGGAGATCCGTAGAAGAACCAGAGTTACCGACATAGCTCAGCGTGTCGCGAAGCTGAAGTGGCGACGGGCGGGGCACATAGTGCGTAGAACCGATGGACGTTGGGGTCTCAAGGTGTTGGAATGGCGACCCCGCACCGGAAAACGCAGTGTCGGTAGACCCCCCACGAGATGGACTGGCGACCTGAAAAAGGTCATGGGGAGCCGCTGGGTCCAAGCGGCACAAGATCGTGTGGTATGGAGATCCCATGAAGAGACCTATGTCCAGCAGTGGACGTCCATCGGTTGACAAAGAAGAAGAAGAATGTAGAACAAATAAAATCAACTATATTTCACCGCTGCCGTTTTTACCGCATTTACCGCCGTGTGGTATCCGGCTGAATAGAATAGTACCACCCTAATTTCTTACCGAGGTATCGTAGAATATGATTAAGTAAGTTGACGACAGGCAGGCGGCCGGTCGTAAAAACACAGCCAAAACATGTGACAGCATGCTTATAACATGTGCCGACCCCACTTAGAATGGGATAAGGGCCGGAGGATGAAAATCAACTATATTTCACTGGCTTGGACATTTTTAACAAGTATGAAAAAATTATTTATAAGAACTAGGCGTTACTTTGCGGAGATCCATAATACAAAAGCAATAAGAAAATTATTTTGCGCGCAAAAGTAATAATAAAATTATAATTATAATGCGCGATAATTTTAATCGATAAGTTTATATTTTATAGCAAATTTTATTATTACTTTTGAAATATGAGAAAATCAGGCAGTAAGGAAAGTAAAATGGAAATCAATAATTTATAGAAGCAGTTGTTACTTTGCAGAATTCCATAGTACATATGTTATGATAGAATTATTTTGCTATATCCGCTTGTTAAGAAAATCTATGTAATGTAAAGTGTAGGAAGCAAAACCGTTCACATACATTATACATGCAGGATTAGTTACCACACGTATTACAAACACAACACGTACATCGCACATTTGCATTTACTTTGGGTACATTATAATATCTTAATGATAGAGTACCTGGGTGACCGAGTCTTGATATTTTTTTTAATATATTAAAAAAATGCAAATAAAAAAAAGAAATAAAGTGCCGGTGTCATGTACAGTGTCGGGTACATTTGCCAGTCAAAAATATTTTTTGCATTGAATTCTACATTTTAGCATTTTTTTAGTGCCCAAAAAGAGGGATCAAATGTCATTTTTTTAAATAAAACCTATAAAGATATATAAGCTGATTTTTCTCCCCTAAAACTCTACATGCTGGATTGCTTGAAAATCGTTGGAGCCGTTTCCGAGATTCAAAAAGTACATATATATTGTAGAATGTATAACAAATAAAATCAACTATATTTCACTGGTTTGGACATTTTCAACAAGTATGAGAAAATAATTTATAAGAACTAGGCGTTACTTTGCGGAGATCCATAATACAAAAGCACTAATTAAATTATTTTGCGCGCAAAAGTAATAAAAAATAATATATAAATGAGATAATCTACAAGATTAACTCATTTATATATTAAAAATATCTTAATGATAGATATAATATAAATATATGATAATTAAATATATACTTCTATTACAATTTACTATAATTACGCGTACATTCTTCGAGAATCAGAGAATCTTTGTAGTCCAATACAAAATTTTTAAAGAATATTCATGAAATCGCTGACCATTGTTTCAACTCGTGAATACCTGACAAATATCACGTACGTACCCAAGCCTTTAAATTGCAACTACAAAGCTAGCTACAAATAAATAATTCCATTTGGCTTGTGGGAATCAGACACCGTTTCGTTTAATCTAGAAAACGGCACAGGAACTTCGTATAAATTAATTCAAGTTCTGCTCTAAGTCTTAGTTTTACTTTGAATTAACGCATTAACCTCAGAAAGTTAAATTGAATACACTGGAAAATCAATTGGCTCAGCGTAAGACAACTGAAGGATGGGCCTTAACTAGTATGTACCCTTAGTGATCTTTATTTATTTATACAGTAATACAAAAAAGCTGTGGTAGCCCAGCGGTAACACCGTGCGCCTCTTTCGAGGAGGTCTAGGGTTCAAACCCCGGGCAGGCACCAATGAGTTTACTGGTAAAACTTATGTGTCTAATTGATAATTGCAATTTATCACACGCTTTTCGGTCAAGGAAAACATCGTGAGGAAACCTGCATATCTCTAGAGAATTCTGGGGATATGTGTAACCTACCAATCCGCATTGGAGCAGCGTGGTAGGTCTTAGCTCCAATCCTTCTCTCCAAAAAAAAACGGAGAGAAGAGGCCTATGCCCAGCAGTGGGATAGTAACAGGCCGTTACTCACTCACAGTAATACAAAAGTAATAATAAAATTATTTTGCTATAATCCGCGATGATATGATGAATTCTTCGTGAATTATAGCAAAATAATTCCATTATTACTTATGTATTATGGATATCCGCAAAGTAACGCCTACTTCTATAAATTATTTATACAGTAATCTTCGATGACTACAATTTTTCTAATCATAAGTTTTTTATCTAGGTTTTTTTTAATCACCAATGCGTCTAGAACAGCTTAAGATTTAGCTTAAATGGGCTTCGAAAATAAATAAGTTAATATATTTTTAATTATGAAATATTGTGATTTTGTTGTAAACTATTTATGGAAATAAAAATTAAAATTTTTATTAAAATTTCCATACCATTTAATATTTAAATAGGCTGATTCTATAATATTTCTTGTAACATCTTGATAGGTGTATTTGAGGAATTACAGAATAATTATTATTCTTATTATGTATAATTTTACTGTCTATGTAAGTATGCGCAATTGCGAAATGGTATATTCGCTGAAGAAAATTAAATCTAAAAATAAAGAAAGACGACGCGTATCAATATGCCTATATATCTAATTTCATTTTTTTTCACCACATATTGAAAGCTGTTGAACCATTAAAACTTCGAATAACAGTGTCTGTTATTCAGTTTTAAATAGCGGTTAAAAATCTGAGCGATATTTCAAGTTAATACTAATGATACAATGAAGAGAGAGTTCGAGTTTTTAATGTTTTCAATATTGAAGCATTAAAATTCTCCATTCATTTATAATCTGTCATTTAAAATAAAACCTAACATAATTTTAATAACCAAAGAAAAAGAACCGCCGAGTCCATTTAATAAGCAAAAATAAAAATCTTCTGGCCAAGTCCGCCAACGCCTACCGCATTAATATTATACCGGATAACAAAAGCAGGCTAAATATTATTACGTGGCCTCCTTGAAGAGCCTGGAATTAATTCCGCCGCGAATGAAAAGATTACCGCTGGGGAAACACTCATTGTTGATACTTTACGCAATTCATAAGCAAACGTCGTGTCCGCTATGTATAGCTCTGCGTTCTTATTATCTTAGTAATTACTTATTTTGAGGTGAAGTATTGCTATCATTGTTTTTTTTTATTACTTGTCTGTGGTCGTTTAAATTTTTTACATTATCTGTGGTTGTTGATTTTTACAACATTGTGGAGCGAGATAAAAAACCTTCCCCGTGTGGTATCCGGTTGAGTACCATAAAAATAGACCAACCTCTTACTAACAAACTAAGGTAAGTTGACATCAGGTAGGCGGCCGGTCGCAAAATACGAAGCCAAATCATGTGATAACATGTTTATAACATGTTGTGCTATTCTGGGTCATCCATAAGAGATATACCATCGCAGAGTTTTCTGTAGACCTTTTCAAGGTGTACATACTTAGAACATTATTATGTGAAATCTCGTAGGGCTTAGCCTGCGTTTGCATTGTAAGCGGATTTTTTTTAAAATTATTTACGACATCACATTAGAAACCTCAAAAATTTCTGTATTTCTCTACTCCATATTAAATGTTATTATAAATATAAACTTTACTCTTTAATCACTCTATCTATTTCAAAAAACCGCATCAAAATATGTTGCGTAGTTTTAAAGATTTAAGCATACATAGGGATAGACACACAAATCGACTTCTTCTTCTTCTTCTTCTGGGAGTAGTGGCTCTGCACTTTGACTTTGACCATTACTGATCTATTGTGATCGCCACTGACTACGGTTCGCTGCAAATGCAGGTGTCCTTCAGAAATTCCAGGATCTTTTTGGCAGCTAGATCTTTCACAGCTTTTGGGCGTAGACTATGCGAACCTAGGAGAGGGTTTCAAATGTGAACCAACGCAGGACCGACTTTGTTTTATACTATGTAGTAATAGTGATATCACGTTCGTAACAGAGCTCTGTTATGCAAGTATTTTACTTATTCCGTACGCGAGCGGCGTCTCACCGAGACAGGATTTGTTGTTCTCATTATATATTCGTCATTATACGTGTTGTGAGATTCAACGGAAATATATACAAAATACAAATGTACTCAGCCTGATATAGACGCTTTAAATTTGACTTCACCTTGAGTAGTTTTAAATTAAAAAAAGTTAATATAATAAAGTTACAACCTTCTACTATTCCACTCCTAAACAGCAACGCCTTCTTTATTTTTAAATTTAATTTAAGCTTACAACTAACACGCTGCGCTATTTATTTTACAGATTAATTGTGTCTGTGTTCTCACAGTTTTTAGTTTATCGTTTAATATTTTTTTCTGAATCTCGAAAGCGCCTCCAACGTTTTTCCTGAAATTCAGCATGTAGGGGAAGAGAAAAAGCGATCTAGCTATGTTTTATTTTAAAAAAATCTCGTTTTATCCCTGTTTGAATTCAAAAGACAATTCGCTGTCAACTGTTAAGTTATGGTAGCACATTTGGGGAACGGGCTGTCTAGAAAGGTGAAAATACCTACGTTCAACCTACCTTGGACCAATAACACAAAATATGCGTGTTACGACTTTTTTTGAATTTTTATTAAAACTTTTTTAATCTACTGTTAAACATGGATATAATTTATACGTATAGACTAAATTAATTTAAAAAAAATCTAGAATCGAATATATGTGGGTTTATTTTTAAACTTTAGAATAAAATTCGGAAGCGAATTTCTCATAAGCACTTGAATAGCCTAAGAGATTCAGTAAACGGTTTTATCGTTTCATCGGTTCGAAACGAGAGTTCAGACACGGATAAAGCCGTTCTCTTTATTTTACCAAGCGCAGTCAAATTTACGAGTGAAAATGCAGTAAAGGTGAAATTTCGGTAACGTGAGATCTGAAGGATTTCAACCGAGCCCGCCAATTTATACGTTTATCGTTTCCACTAAAATCTTCATCATACCTCGGATATCGATAAATGATGTTTTTTAGTCTCAGTTAAAGTCGATAATCGCTGAATCGATTTTTCTAATTTTAGTTTAGAATAATTTTAAAACATTTAATTTTTTAACACAAGTATTAAGTTACTTACTTTGGGGACGGAGGACCGTGTGTGTAAGTGTCCCATATATTTAAAAGTCCACGGAAGGTTTAAAGGGCTAAAAAATATGAAGATTATTGCCCCTATCCCACTCTAAGTGGGGTCGGCACAACATGATATAAACATTTTATTATACGATTCGGCTAATTATTTTACAACCGGCCGCCTGCCTGACGTCAACTTGTCTTAGTCATCTGTTACGGTAACAAATGAAGGTGGTCTATTCTACTCAGCCGGATTCCACACGACGGATCAACTTACATTAGTCACCTTTTAGGACATCTTGGTAAGAAATGAGGGTGATCTATTTTACTCAGCCGGATACCACATGACGGATCAACTCACCTTAGCCGCCTTTTAAGACACCTCGGCAAGAAAGGAGGATGGTCTATTCTACTAAGCTGGATACCACACGGGAACTATCAAATCAATTTATACATACCAAAAAGTTATTTTAGATAATATATAAGCTTGGAGATTCAATAATAAAATTTATTTATATTTTATTTATATACTTTATTGTACACCACAAAGTTATAGTATACACAATTCAATCACTAAAAGTAAATATTTTAAAGTACAAAAGACGTAAAATCGGAGTAATCGGGAATCCTCATCAGGAGTAAAATCGGTATAAAATTTATCTCAATCAATTTAATACATACTAGAGTTTCGATTCAGTATTCTTTTATCGGTTACATCGATTTCGAAAGCAAAGTTTCAGACATGAATAGAGCAAAATTCAACATTTTACCAAAATCCGTTAAATTCACGAGTGAAACTTCAGCAGTAAAGGTGAAACTTCACTAACATGAAACCCGAATGGAGTAATGGGTCCATTTGGAACTTAGGCCGCCAATTTGTATAATGTCTATTGTGCCTGTATTTTCTTGTAAGATGCTCGCCTATCTAAGCTTAGGTTATAAATTATTTGCTAGTTACAAAGCCGTGATAGCTGTACAGTTTTATTGCGTAACTCGTACCAAGGGTCGCAGGTTCTAACAGGATTCGCTTTTAAATTCAAATATTCTTTATTCAATCTGACTTGTAAACAAGTACTTTTGCATCGTCAACTCTACTGCTGGTTCGGAAAGCTGTTCCTACCGAGAGGAGCCAGCAAGAAACTCGGCGGTTGCTCTTTTAAAAATATAATTCTTAATACTGGTTACATGTAGTCATTCTTTCTTTTCTTCGAAGAGAGCTATAGCCACACATTCTTATCATCTATGTAAGCCTCTTTTATATCCTTTATATAGGATGCTAGCATATGCAAATGGTTGCTGAGCGAGAGTTCAAGACAAGCATGACGCAGTTTATTCTCTTCAGACCTTAATATATGAATGATCTATAAAATAAGATTAGTAAAAAATAAGTAATAAGTAAAAAATAAGAGAGTAGGGTTAACGATTCAAAAGCACTTGTTTACAAGTATGTTTGAAATATTTTGAATCATAAACGTTAATTACATATAATAGTTTAAAAATTTTGTCTCTGGTAACATTCAATGAAACATTTTTTTCTACGGAATATACAGACTCAACGATAATTACTAAGTACGACAATTTAGGTATATTAATAAATTAATATTAAAAAAATCTTTTGAAATAAGCTTTTATTTAAAAGACACCAAGTTTTAAAAAAGCTTACAACAAACAAGCTTTAAAAAAGTTATTAACAAAATTTTATGTCCCTGTTAAACGTTGAGGACACCTCGTATGAAGCCAAGCCTGACAACAGCATAAGATCATGCTTATCATAAACATGCATTGGCATCGGAACTGGACCAGTATGTATATTTCAGGTCAATCGGACCTGAAATTTACATACTGGTCCAGTCCAATTGTAAGATTCCACCTTCACATACATACACTGCAAGTTGAATAAGTTTTATAAAAGCGCAGCTATGAAAAAATTGTGTTTCGCAAAAGTTAAAAGAATCCAAAGCGACAACCCTCACTTAATAAAGGTATCATAACTTCACGGATTATATAGCTTTTAGTAGAAAATTTCGGGCCAATTTTCCCTCGACCGCTTCGTTGGATGCTGGCGAAAGGATTTGGTAACCGCTTTTATCGGTTCATCAAGCTTACAGCAAGAGCAACGATTTTCGCCTCTCTATTTCAACGAAATTTGGCAAATCTTCCTGTTGGATTTGCTAACTTTAGTGAACGGCTTTTCTGATAAAAATTTTAATATCTTTTATTTGATAATCGTTGGTGATAAAGATTCCTCTGTTTTGTATCCGGCTGAGTAGAATAGATCACCCTCATTTCTTACCGAGGTGTCATAAAAGGCAAATAAAGGTAAATTGACCCTCCGTGTGGTATCCGGCTGAGTACAATAGACCATCCTCATTTCTTACCGAAGTGTCGTAAAAGGCGACTAAGGTAAGTTGACCTGCCGTGTGGTATCCGGCTAAATAAAATGGACCGGTCTCATTTCTTACTGAGAAGTCGTAAAAGGCAACTAATTTAAGTTGACCCACCGTGTGGTATCCGGCTGAATGACCACCCTAATTTTTACCGAGGTGTCGTAAAAGGCGACTAGGGTGTATTGACGTTAGGCAGGCGGCGTAAAGTAACTAGCCAAAACATATAACAAAATATTTAAAAGGTGTTGTGCCCCATTTATAATGGGATAGAGGCAGGAGTATGATGATGAGTTGGTACTAAAGATTCACATAGATTGATTATTCTTCCTTAAATCTATTTTAAGTTAGAATAAACAGCATCAAGACCTGGAGCTGCGTCGGAAATGGCCGAATTCGGCAAACGGCGTAAGTATGCATCACTCATCGAGTGTTATATATTTGTGCCGTTTGCAGTTGATACCATGGAGCCATGGAGTCAAAGTGCAAAAAATATATATTCGTTTTAACACCACGTTTAATTGCCTCTTCAGGTGACATGAGGGGCTGGCTCCTTTTTCACACAAAGAATCAGCTTAGCGAATCAGCGCAGGAACGCTGACAGCATTCTTGGGATCATTCCACGTGGACATGATTTGTATAGTCCTAGCGTGTAAGTAATTTAACATAGATATATCTTGTACATTTATGCTGTAAATAAAAGGAAAAGTTAGAATCAAGATAGAATGAAATAAAGGGTAAGAAAAATATTGGCATAAGATTCCCAATCTAAGCTTTTGTTATATAACCGCTGTTATTCATGGAAGAAATGATGAATAAAATATGATCAAATAACATACGTAACCCCAGCCTTCATTATATCGACGTTTTCATACTATTTATAAAACAAAAGATTAATAAAATATGAACGAATTATATTCGTATTTGCAAGAGAGTAACAGATTGTGTACAAAGTCCTTCTCAGTTGTAATAATGCTAAAGGCTAAATACCTGGGTGGCCGCTGAAAGTGCTGTGATAGCTCAGCGGTAACACCGTGCGACTCTTTTGAGAAGGTCACGAGTTCAAACCCAGGCAGACACCAATGATTTTTTCAGTTAAAACTTATGTGTCTAATTGAAAGGAAAACATCGCGAGGAAACCTGCATATCTCTAGAGAATTCTGGAGAAATGAGTAACTTGCCAACCGCATTGGAGCAGCGTGGTAGGTCTTAGCTCCAATTCTTCTCTCCAAAAAGAGAGACGAGGCCTATTCCTAGCAGTGGAAGAGTAATAGGCCGCTACTTACTTTTTCCTTACCTTGTTTAAAATATATAAATAAAATGCATTAAAAATGGGCACCGGGTGTGGGAATTGAAACTATTTTTCGAAACTTTTTTGGTCCGCGCGTTACCATTAGGCTGTCTCAGATTTGCATTTGATAGCTCAAATTATGAGTTGCTATCTATTCCTATTTTCGTAGTTTTTTTATGCCCACAATCAGGGATAAGACGATTTTTTTTAAATAAAACTTACCTAGATTAATTTTTTCCCCCCAAAACTTTCTGCATGCTAAATTTCAGGAAAATCGTTGGATACAAGATTAACTCATTTAAATATCAAAGATTTTTTAATGGTTAGTATCAACTTTAAAAGAATTTTACCCCTTTCAGCTTAGCATGCTTCCATTTTAATTATTATTGCCAGTCAATCTAAAATAACCATCAAGTGAGATAAAGCAAATTTAAGCTCAGTAATCAATCTAAAAAATCGTTCCACTGGATTTCGTTAAAAAAATGCCGCCGCTGAAGAATTTTCCATATCGTCAAAGTAGCCGAGCTTTCATCTGAATCTCTTGACGAAATATCTTTTTATGGAAATGAAAAAACGTCAGAAGGAAATCTTTTGTACGACGCTCCAACTCGATAGTTCAACACTCAGTATTCATTTAATAAGAAACTTAGTATGTAGGGGGTTTCAGGGACAATAAATTGATATAGTGAGGTCTCATTTCTAAAAAAATCGTTTTACCCCAAAAAAAAGTTTGTGCCAACAAAAAAATTTTTTTTTTTTTAAATATTATATTTATAGGGTAGATGGGGCTCGATCCTAGGTATTTTTATTTCTCGCGACCACCCGAATAAGCTACGCTAACTTGACATTTTACGGCAAAAATAGTGTTGTATATCGGTTTTTTTAAAACGTTTTTTTTAAATGAAACCTAGCTATATCGATTTTTTTTTCCCCAAAACCTCCTGCTAAATTTCAGGATAATAGTGGGAACCGTTTCCGAGATTCCGTAAATATATATCTTGTATGTATAAATATATAATATCTGGGTGACCGAGCTTCGCTCGGTAATTTTTTACAAAAAAAAACTTTAAAAGAAGAAAAAACAATTATTTAGTTGGGATCGATCCTTGGCACTCTTATTTCTCGAAGATGCCCGCTAACCGAATAAGCTACGTCGACTTGACAGTTAATGGCGAAAATTCAATTCAATATAAATGTTAGTGTTTTTTAATGCCCAAAAATAGGGATAAAACAATATTTTTTTTACATAAAACCTAGCTAGATCAATTTTTCTCTCCCAAAACCCCCTACATGCTGAATTTCAGGAAAATCGTTATATATATATATATATATATATATATATATATATATATATATATATATATATATATATATATATATATATATATACAACATTAACTCATTTAAATATTAAGATAATATAAATATTTATACATACGAGGTTAACTCATTTAAATATTAAAGATAAAACATATAGATCAAAATCGTGTTAACTATGATTCAAAAGCAGTACTCCCTTCTGAGAATGTCACAAGTAAATGTCCCAACATTCAGTCCCCTGTGATGTAAAAAGATCTTCAAACAAACACGACAAAAGCATGTCTAGTAACGGAAAAAGCTTTTAAGAACGAAGCAATCTGTTTGCCCTAAGTAAATACAACTTCTTTGATTACTTATGCAGATTTATGCGCGAATTTCAAGCAGGGATTTTGGTTAGTTTAATGTTGAGAGACACTTTTTTACGTTTCGAAATGTATTTGTAACTTTTCGTGGAAATAAAAATGCGCAATTCAGGAATAATTTGCGATCTTCTACATTATTTTGTCTTTAACTGATCCAGCAATGCATTGTTCTAGCTAAGCAATATTTTGGCGTTTATTTAATATTTTATTATATGTATTGATATAATTATAATTTTGTTACTTTTGTAAATCATTATTTTTAAGAAGTTATTCATTCAATTAGCCGACATGATAAACAAGCTAGAGTCAGTGATACGAAGAGTTTTAAAAGCATTACCTGTTTATAATTTTCAATACATTACAAAAATACATAATTTACTTTGCCTATAGCATACGTAAGCATATAACTAAAATTGTTCTGGTTATATCTGCTATATTGATTAAGAATTAATAAATGTATAGCACAGATAAGATCAAAAAGCATTCATTATTTGTTTTGCGATAGTTTTAAAAGCATTACCTGTTAATTATTTACAATTTGAGGGGTAAGCAATTTACGTTGCCAAATATATTATTAAAATTGTTCGAGTTATGGCCGCCTTTTGAATAATAATAGAACTACTAACAACGAAAATTAAATATGATTTTGTTTTATTGAAAGTCATAACCGTTTGATATCTGTATTTAACATTGACTTATTACTTATTAAACAGGCCTGTAAGTCATAGTGACATAATAAATAATGAGAGGAAATATGGAATTCGTATACTTATCTATACTATACTTATCCGTTATCTTATTTCTTAAGGACACCGTATGTATTCTTATACATTCGGACACATTATGTATTCGGATGTAATAAAAATCGTAGGTTCAATACGTGGCGTGTCAGCTGACTGACTTTACAAAATATGGGACACTCTGCATATCCGGAAACCGGAATAATTGGAATCACGTATCGGAGGGTACGAGTAAAATGTCAGGGACCGTGAAGGATGTATTGAATTACACAAAAAACGATCAAAAACGTACCGTCGGAAACATTAGCCGAACTGACCTATTTTTTAAAAATTATTTCATCATAATCTTCCTGCCCATATCCCACTCTAAGTGGGGTCGGCACAACATGTTATAAACATACTGTCACATGATTTGGCTACGTTTTTACGACTGGCCGCATGCCTGACATCAACTTACCTCTGTCGTATTTTACGACACCTCGGTAAGAAGGAGATTACACTTATCAAGAACCGGTGACTATACCATAATAATTTTACTTTATAAATAACTTAAAAAAAATTACGATCAATCGCGAGTTTAAATAAAAACTAAAAAACGCACCTGACAGACGTCTTCTTACCTTAGTCGCCTTTACGACACCACGGTAAGAAAGAGGGTGGTCTATTCTACTCAGGAAATACCACACGGTGACTCAACTTATCTTAGTCACCTTTTACGACAACTCAGTAAGAGTGAAGGTGCTCTAGTCTCCAAAGCCGAATATCACACGCGTCAACTGACCTTACTCGCCTTTTACGTCACATCGGTAAGGAAAAAGAGTGGTATATTCTACTCAAAAAGTGGTCTATTCTACTCAGCCGGATACAACACGGCAGCCTATAAATTATTAGAATGCGTCACTGAATAGTATTGTTAATTGAGATTGAATAATGAGAACTACGCATCGCAGACAACAGACAGTGTTTCTGACGCGCTATTCATCATGGAGAAATATAAAGCAATCCAATGCGCTACGAACTGTCTTATGTAAGCCCACAATAAATCGCACGCCATCAACGCACTATATAGCCGCCCGGCGACCTCATTCTTCACTACGCCTTCTATATGTTAAATACTAAATCCTGTACCAAAGGTAGAAGCTAAAACTACGACGGCTTTATTCGTATCAACTTACGTGTTAATAAATAAGGTATCTGACCGAGTCTTGCTTGGTAATTTATTAAAACATATAAATAAATTATTACTTGTAATTATTTTTTTATTGTTTACAGATTCAAATTCAAATTCAAATTCAAAATATTCTTTATTCAAATAAACTTGTAAACAAGTGCTTTTGCATCGTCAACTCTACTGCTGGTTCGGAAAGCTGTTCCTACCGAGAAGAGCCAGCAAGAAACTCGGCGGTTGCTCTTATAAAAATATAATTCTTAATACTATTTATATTAAGTCGTTACTGTCTTGTACAGGTTCAAAGAGAGCTATATCCACACATTCTTATCTTCCAAATAATCTTCAAGAGTATAGTAGGCTTTCTGTATCAGCCTCTTTTTAACATTGCTTTTAAACTGATGTAATGGCAAAGCTGCAATTGATTGCGGAATTTTATTATAGAATCTTATACCAAAACCCACAAACGAATTACGTACTTTTGCAAGGCGCAAAGCAGGAGCCGCAAGCTTATGTCGGTTCCAACTTTGTCTATTGTATACATCACCTATCGTTTTATAATTCTTTATATTTTTATGTACATAAATAAGATTGCTTAAAATATACTGTGAAGCAAATGTAAGAATACCTGTTTCCTTAAACTTCTCTCGCAGGGAATCACGCGGTCTTAAATTATAAATGCCACGTATAGCTCTTTTTTGTAAAACAAAATTTTTTTCACTATCCGCGCATTTACCCCATAGCAATATTCCATAAGACATAATGCTATGGAAGTAGGCAAAATAAACAAGTTTTGCTGTTTCGACGTCTGTGAATTGTCTTATCTTTCGAACAGCGTAGGCCGCTGAACTCAGTTTCCCTGCAAGAGTTGTTACGTGTGTGCTCCATTGGAGTTTTGTATCCAAGGATACTCTCAAAAATACAGTTGAATTTTCTGTTTTTAGTGGTACATTATTTAAAGAGAGTCTATTTGCTGTTTTTGCAGCATTAGGTAATGCAAATTCAATACATTTAGTTTTATTCGAGTTCAGTACCAAATTATTTAGCCTGAACCAATGAGCTACTTGCGATAAACCCCTGTTTACTTCGTCAATATTATCGTCATTTCTATTTACTTTAAAAATTAATGATGTGTCATCCGCAAACAGTACAATATCGCAAATATTATGAATAAAATATGGTAAATCATTTATATAAACTAATAACAGAAAGGGACCAAGGATTGATCCTTGAGGCACACCCATAACTAAGGCCGTTCCGGATGACTGCACATCATTAATGCACACTCTTTGATTCCGGCTGTGAAGGTACGATGCAAAATTTTCACCGAAGGATTCATTCAACTCTACATTTATAATTTTTTCAATGCCCGATAACAGGGATAATAAGTCATATTTTTTAAATTAAACCTACCTAGATCGATTTTCCTCTCCCAATACCCCTACATGCTGAATTTCATGAAAATCGTTGGAGCCGTGTCCGAGATTCATGAAATTCAAAATAAATAAATTAATATGAATATATGGGACACTTGCCCACACGGTCGTCCGTCCCCAAAGTAAGTAACTTAATACTTGTGTTATGGGTGATAGACAACTGGTGAATACTTATATAATTTTTAAATACATGCTTAAATACAAATATATACCCATAAAAACATATATAAAATAATAATAATGTAATGGCTAATAATGTATGATCACGAAATTCACATTATGAACAACTGATGGCGTTAGGGCTTAAGGGCAGTAAGATTTAGTTTAAGGTGTAATACTTTGTCTTTGCAGTAATAATTTATAAGTGACCTTCATAAATTGCCAACAAAAATTAAGGCTAACCCTCGTTCAGGGCCCTTGGTGGCAACTCTGAGAACATTATTAGTTTTCTAAAACCGTATATCATAAGGGGCTTGATCCGCGTTCCAGACCTTAACAATGTTTTATTATTTTTAAAGGGCGCTCGACGTCGGAGGATTGCGTTGAAAATTAAATTCTTTAAAATATCAGGTTTTTATAGGGTGCTCGTCTGATATACTCGGCGCTTGTCCCCGTCTGGCGGCGACACCTATAATGGGTTTTCTGCTAACGGTCAACTGACCTATGATTTAAAAAAACCATAACTATAGCGGCCTGTTACTATAACACTGCTGAGAATAGACCTCTTCTCTCCATTTTTGGGGAGAACAATTAGAGCTAAGATCTACCACGCTGCTCAAATGCGGATTGTTAGGTTACACATATCTCCAGGATTCTCTAGAGATATGCAGGTTTCCGCACGATGTTTTGCTTCAGCGAAAAGCGTGTGATAAATTGCAATTAGATATCAATTAGACACAAACGTTTTAAGTGAAAAACTCATTCGTGTCTGCCCAAGTTTGAACGTCGTAAGGAATATTTTATCCCTTTAATTCTTCCTCTTCTTCTCAATCTTTAGACGTCCACTGCTGATTATATATCTCTTCCTACAACCTCCATAAAACACAACCCTACACCGCTTGAATCCAGAGACTCTCCGCGACCTTTTTAAGGTCTTCAGTCCATCTCTTAGGGGGTCTACTGACGCTACGTTTTCCGGTGCGGGGTCGCCATTCCAACACGTTAAGAACCAATCCCCATCGGTTCTCCGCACTATGTGCTGCGCCCATCGCTATTTTAGCTTCGCGACACATTCAGCTATGTCGGTGACGTTAGTTCTCCTACGGATTTTCTTATTTCTGATTTGATCACGTAGAGATACTCCGAGTATAGCCCGCTCCATCGCACGTTCATATCTCTCTCTGAACTTTCTTATAAGGCCCATTGAAAGCTTAGAGCTAAGAAAGCTTCCTTTAATTGTAATTTTATTATTTTTATCTTACTTGAGATGATAGTCACTGACGCCGCGTGGTATCCGGCTAAGTAAATAGGCACCTTCATTTCTTACAGAGGTGTCGTAAAAGGCAACTAAAGTAAGATTACCCGCCATGTGGTATCCAGTAGAGTAAAAAAGACCACCCTCATTTCTTACAGAATTGTCGTTAAGGGCGACTAAGGTAAGTTGACGTCAGGCAGGCGGCCGGTGAAATACCTAGCCAAATCATGTGACAACATGTTTATAACACGTTGTGCTGACCCTACTTAGAGTGAGATAAAGGTAGGAGAATGATGATATTACCTTATTCATGCCAATGTTTTTGTTGAGAATTCTTTTTGTTCCCCTGACGTCATTTCCTTCACCGCTACAGACCCGTTTGAATAAATAAGCGTCTAGATATTTTCATATTGTACCTATTCTCTGTATGTATGAGGTCATAAACAATCATTTATTCACTTGTGTTTACGTGAGGGCTTTTAATTTAATATTTTTACAACCAGAACTTTATATTGAACAAAAAATTACATTGATGTGAAAACAGAGTCTCTTCATATGTGAGAATACATTTAAGGCTGTTCATTGAATAATTATTAAGTACCTGGGTGACCGAGCCTTGTTCGGTAATTTTATTTATTAGAAGATCATCATCATCATCCTGCCCTTATCCCACTCTAAGTGGGGTCGGCACAACATGTTGTCACATGATTTGGCTACGTATTTTACGACCGGCCGCCTGCCTGACATCAACTCACCTTCGTCGTATTTTACGACACCTCGGTAAGAAAGAGGGTGGTCTATTCTACGTAACCGGATACCACACGGTAGGTCAACTTACCTTAGTCGCCTTTTACGACACCTCGGTAAGAAATGAGTGTGGTACTATTCTATTCAGCCGGATACCACACGGCGTAATTTTATTAAAAGTAATAAAAAAAAACAGTTGAAAAATAAAAAATAAAAAGGCTGGTGATATTTGGGACTCGATCCCGGGTATTTTCAATTCATTGATCCGTCCGATCCCCACAAAGAACACCTCAATTAATCTTTGCATTCTATTCCATATTTTAAGCATTTTGACGTGCCCGAAAATAGGGAAAATACCCTAGCTAGATCGCTTTATCGACCTTGAACCTACTAAGTTTCATGAAAATCGTTGGAGCCGTTTCCGAAATTCAGAATATATATGTATATTAGTAATACTACATATTTTTCCTATATAGACAATTAGGATTTTTATACCCTATATGTTAGCTCGTAGTTTTAATTTATAATATTTCCTATTATAAGCACCTATTTACAAGTTACTTGAATAAATAATTTTGAATTTGAATTTCAACATACTAGGAATCGAATCTCAAGTAAATGAAAGAGCACACAGACCACTGAACGCCATCATCCATGCAACCCAAAAGCAAAATAGCTTTGCTGCGTCCAATAAGTCCTCTGCCAAAAATTTTGTGTGACAAACCAATATTTATACAAAGCGACTACTGAATGTGGGACCAGTTAAATTGAAAAACCGTTAAATCCGATTAGAATAAAATAAACAAATTCTTACTAATTAATTTTGACATAACAGTTCGTGTCACAACACAAAATACAGATTTTTAACGACTCCCAGTTGGTATGAGATTTAATTTATTCGGCTTTCGCGCGTCCGCCATTTTGTATTTTAATTGGAACTCTCGCGTACAGTGATTTAGCTAATAGTTTTACCATTAACTGAAATTCAGCGTAAACAACAAACATTCGCAAAAAAATTACGGTTTATTGTTTTTGTTTTATTTCTCTTTGGTTTAATTTAACTACAGATTATGCTATGCTATTTTGTAGTTTTATATCGGGAAAAATGATTCGTAGGTATTAGGAAAAGGTACTTAATAATTTAATTTTATTTAGACATGTATATTTAATTAACAATGAACTTTTAAACTATAATAAACATTTTAAGTGTAGATTTGTAATATTTTTTTTTTGTATATAAAATTTAAATATTGAAGTAAATCATTTTATCTTTTTTTAATTTGTAAGCAATCAAGTTGTGGAACAGCTTAAAAGTAAAATGAGTAAATATTGATGTTATTAATATATTCGCTATCTATACTAATATTATAAATGCAAAAGTTTGTACGTCTGTTACGTTTTTACGGCGAATGCGCTGAACCAATATCGAAATTTGGCACAATTATTCCTTATACACCGGGGTTACATATATGCTATAGAAATCCTGTGTATTGAACGGGAATAGGATGGCATTGAGAAACTCCATCCTATTATCAATCTATCAAAGTTTCTTTATCGATGTGTCAAAGTCAAGTCAAATCTGCAATTTAAGAACGTTTTATATCACGTTTGGCTTACGTCGAAAGATTTATTTTAAGAAAGTTTTTATATTTTTTCATATAAAAACTTTAAACTTATTATACGGGCTTACGGCATCTACTATTTTATATATTCTCATGTTATCTAAGTCATACGGGTTATTTACAATCGATCTGATTTTGGTTATGGAGATACTTTCAGAGTTGGAGAGTAACAGAAGCTACTGGTTATTTCAAAACTACATTCCACACGAAAGAGGCTGCAGGTAAAAGCAAGTAAATTTATAAATTTAAACAAATGTAAGTTAATAGCTGCATTAAGTCAGCTCATACTAATCTTGACCCTTTGATGATTTTACCAAAAATTATTTAACAGTTACGATCGTCTATACTACGCTCGTATTTTTATTGTTCCTATCCAAATAATCTAATATTTCCACCGTACAAAGGAAAGGAACGTAACGCCTGAGTTATGGGGTAACTTCGCAAAACGTCGATAGGGAGTCGTTTCGCAAATCGACTTAGAAACTTTCGGGATTTCCTTAACGCTGTCTGATTTTATCTCGTTTACGCAGAGTCCATTTCATTCGAACTTATAGAAAACGTTATCATGTTTTAACTTTAACGAACACAATATAAAAAAAATTATAAGAAAACATTACTTAAATAATCTTACCAACAAATAAAACAGATACATATTTTGAATCATGCTATAAGTGCTAGTGGCCAAACCGGTTCTTGCAGCGATATGCACTTCTCGGCTGCGGCCGCTCGTACATCACAGTTTGTGTTATTAAAAATATTATAGACAATATTGTACGAGCGTAAACTAAACTTAATTTTATGCGCTAAGACAAACCGCAAGCGGTTTAATGGCGTTTAATATAAGAAGATATATGTTGTTTAAAAATTAAAAATAAATTAAAAAAAAAAAAAAAACTATCATTGGCTTAAAATGCTTCTTTGCTATTGGCACAAAACTTGCTCTTAACTAAAGGACAAGACAGTTATCTTCAATGAACCACCGATAACACAACAATACACAAGCACTGCACAGCTTTGCAAAGCTTTGCGATTTTGTCTTGGAGTCTATCTCCTGACGATGCTTCGGTAACGGGGTGAAACAATTGTTGAAATTGTGGTTGTCGAATGTGTGCAGTGCTTGTTTATTGTTGTGTTATCGTTGTCGGGTAGTGCATGAATTTTTACAATATCTGCATGTATCAGGTATGAGAACGAATAGTACTACACTCTACATTTAACATTACATATATTTTCGCAGATTATAATAATAATTTTCTTATTAGTTTTATCGCAGATTATAATAATAATTTTCTTATTAGTTTTGTATTAAGGACCTCCGCATCCTCCTAGGATCGATCCCCAACTACCTAATTATGTTTTCTTTTTTTTATCTTTCTTTTTTATTTTGTAAAAAATTACCGAGCAAGGCTCGGTCAACCAGGTACTTCACATAAAACATAATATGATTTGACAAGCTTTTATTTACTTTTTAACAGGGAACATCCTAATCGCAGCGTATTAAAGAAAATTAAAATTAAATATATTTATTTGAAAGCAACAAGGGCTCATAATGTTAGTAACAGACATAACTATGTTAGTAACTTATTATCTACGAATTAACAAATAAACACAAAATAAATAAACACGAAATAATGAAAATAACACATAATAAACAGCGCCATCTAGTTTAGAGCGGCAGTAAACAAAAATTTCAGGAAAGTTTATGTTTGAGTCAGTTAAATTGAGTTTTGAGCGCGATCCGCGAGCCAAATACCGCCCTATCCGCGTAACTATCGATCCCTTGGAAAGTTTCGCCACGAACGGCAGTGCCCCTTTCTTTTGGGGTGTGGCGAAACCTTTGAAATGTTTGTAAAGGTTATAGAGTTTTCGCTGTCTATGGTTCACGTAAGGTCATGTCGCACGGAACCGTATTACGATCGATATTTCTAACATAGACAGCTGCTATCAATTAATTAATAATGAACACCGCAAACGATGGGGCGTAAGATTAAAGCTCGTCTGTGTCTGTACTAATATATAAAGCTGAGGAATTTGTTTGATTCTTTGAACGCACTAATCTCAGGAACTACTGGACTGGTAGATTTTAAACTTTCGCGATTCATACTGATTATTATCATACTGAAACGTTGAACCTTATACAAAGGTAATCGGTTATAATGCGATGTGACCCGTATGTTTATATAAATAATCACTACTGGGCTGGTTTGAAAAATTGAGTGTAAGATATTCCATTTATTTGGGAAAGCTAAAGGCTATATAACATCACGCTTTGATGAATAGCGGAGGAGCAGCAATATAAAATATTGCGAAAACGGTAAAATTTAAAGCTTTCCTTGCGTGCGCTAAGTAAACGGTGAAAGTTATTCAAAAATCTCTTATAATTAACTTACAATATCCATTTTTATGTCGAAAATTTTAATTCGGGAAAAAACACGGCGAAGCTGCTGGCAAAGCTCGTACAAAGCTGAAGAGTTTGTTTGTTTGATTGTTTGAACGCGCTAATCCCAGGATCTACAGAACTTTTGCTCCGCCAAGTAACATCATCCATAATACAAAAGTAATTTTGAAATTCTTCTTTCTCTTGCCTTTATCTCAAAGAAATGAGGGTGATCTATTCTACTCAACACGGCATACCATCAGACCTAATTAAATATTTCAAATTAACTTCCTATTTGACATTTGTGTTTTACAATGCACTTACCATGGATACTACATTCATTCATTCAGATACAGAATGTTTAAATACTTTTTTTTAAATTATATTTTTACTGTATAGCAAAAAACGCTTGCAGATAGTGGTAACTCGGCGACGATCCAATGAATAAATTTGCGGTAGCCTCCGTGAAATAGCTTTATCTAGACTGCTCCTAATCCCGGGTATATATTGTAATAAGAAGATGTTTTAAGATTCACTAAATTAGGAAATTATTAGTAGGTAATTCTAATTCGTAATGTTTGATATTTGCGTACCTTTTTCTTTAATATAAATTGTCTCACTTCGTAGGTTAGCTGGCAGAGATCTCTGTCATAGGGATAAGTTGACCTTTGTACACTTTTTTACCAATAATGTTTTTTTTCAACATTTTTTATGGTACATAAATAAATAAAAATAAAGCAGGACTAATAAGGATAAGTCCATATCTCTACTTGCCTATATAATAGCGAGTGAACTTTGAAAACTGCATAGAATAGAGTAAGGGAGACTGCCTAAAACTGTCTATCAGTCTCTGTATTGAGGCCCGTTGGATCAGTGGGCAGTGACTTTACCTTCAGCTCCGCAGGTCGCGGGTTCGATTCCCGCTGAGGGCTAACATTTTGTATAAATGAATTTGTTGGTTTTTTGAGTGTGGTATCCGGCTTGATAGAATAGTACCACCCTCTTTTCTTACCGAGGTGTCGTAAAAGGCGACTAAGGTAAGTCGACCCGCCGTGTGGTATCCGGCTGAGTAGAATAGACCAACCTCATTTCTTACCGAGGTGTCGTAAAAGGCGACTAAGGTAAATTGACCCACCGTGTGGTATCCGGTTTAGTAAAATAGACCACCCTCTTTCTTACCGAGGTGTCGTAAAATACGACAGAGGTAAGTTGACGTCAGGCAGGCGGCCGGTCGTAAAAACGCAGCCAAATCATGTGACAGCATGTTTATAACATGCTGAGCCGACCCCACTTAGAGTGGGATAAGGGCAGGAAGATAATGTTGGTTTTTGAGCCTAAGTGTATACTTGTATTTAAGTATGTATTTAAAAAATATATTAGCATACATTCTCCAATTCTCTGTCTACCATAACACAAGTATTAAGTAACTTACTTTGGGGACGGACGACCGTGTGTGTAAGTATCCCATATATTTATTATTTATTTATATTGTGTGATAAGACAAAGGTAATCGGTCTCTCATCTTCCCTTTATTATAATATCATATCCCTCTATTATAGCTCACGATAACTTCCTCTTGCTGGCACAGCAATCGTGAGTTAACCGTAAGAGATAGAGACATGCTGTGGTGGACTTTTTTGTAGTATTTTTGTAGATCTACAATTCTCTTATACATTATTTTAGTGTATCTTTGTTAGTTAACGTGGCGTACGCGACTAAAGCGCCCAGCTTTTCCCTAGCAGTTTGTTTTTACAAATTTACATAAAACTGTAATGTACTATCAACCTAAACTTTCTGGAAGAATTTCTGTAACTTTTAGTAAAAACCGTACGAAATAATGACAAAATATTGACCGTACAAAATATTGAAATATTGATAATATCAAGCAGTGAGACCTGCTGCTCTTTCGAGATAGTCATGGGTTCAAACCTCGGGCAACCACTAATAAGTTTTTCCGTTAAAGTTTTATTTTAATTGATAATTGCAAGTATTTCATTGATAATTGCAATTAATAACACGCGTTTTACGGGAAAGAAAACAGGAGTAAACCTAGATATTTCTGGAGAGTTCCTTGGTTATATGTAACCCACCAATTCCCATTGGAGCGTGGTGAGTCTTATCTCCAACCCTTTCCCTCCAAAACCGGAGAGAGGACGCCTATGCCCAGCAGTGCGATAGTAAGTAACTATACGATGTTTTCTTTACTAAGTAATTACTAGGTTTTACCCGCAACTTCGTTCGCGTGAAAGGTTGATAATAGATGGAACTTTCTAACGTGATCCTATTCCTGTATGATTAACAGGATTTCTATAAGCTATTTGTTACCCCAGTGTATAAGGAATAATTGTTCTAAATTTCATCGATATTGGTTCAACGGATTCGCCGTGAAAGAGTGACAAACATACATCCATATTTACAAACTTTCGCATTTATAATACTAACTTTTAACCGCGACTTCGTTCGCGTGGACTGTCGTGTGATAGGTCGATAATAGATGGCGCTTTTCAAATTAATCCTATTCCTGTACAATTAACAGGATTTCTATAACCAATATGCTACCTCGGTGTATAAGGAATAATTATTCTAAATTTCATCGAAATTCTTTCAGTGGATTCGCCGTGAAAGAGTAACAAAGATACATCCATATTCACAAACTTTTGCATCTATAATACTAGTAGGACTAAACGCGAGTTATATTAAAGTAATTTTATAATTACATTCTAATGACATACCATTAGTTAGAAGCTTAGGCGCTTTGAAAAAGATGAACCTTATTTCTATGTTATACAAAAGTAAACGAGGCCAACACTTACAGGGCAAGCTAAAGAGTCGCTATATAAGGAGGCTTTAGCCCCAACGTGATTTGCGTTTCTAAACATGTCAATATACACAAGATCTCGCATTCAGCGTGCGAAACCTTTTGAAGGGGAAAGTGAGGCTTTTCTAATACGGCAATATAAGTTTTTTACATAACTACTGCTACTATGGACTATACAACTATAGCTGGTCTTTTTGCCAACCGATGGACGTCCACTGTTAGGCATAGGTTCCTTCCCTTCATGGGATTTCCACACCACACGATTTGGTGCCACTTGAATCCAGCGGCTTATCGCGACCTTTTTGACGTCAGTTTTTTTTGTCAATCGATGGACGTCTAATGTTGGACATCTCTTCATGGGATATCCACACCACACGATTTTGTGCCGCTTGAATCTAGCGGCTCACCGCGATCTTTTTGAGGTCAGTATTTTTTGTCAACCGATAGACGTCCATTGTTGGACAATAGTCTATTCATGAGATTTTCACCCCACACGGTTTTGTGCCACTTGAATCCATCGGCTCCTCTTTGAGGTCGTCAGCCCCACTCGTAGGGGTCTACCAAGGCTGCGTATTTAGGAGGTCGTCAATCCCACACCTTAAGACCCCAACACCCATCGGTTCTCTGCGTGTACAACGCCTATAGCCACTTCAGCTTTGCATCACGTTGAGCTATGTCGGTGGCTTTGGGTCTTCTACGGATCTTCTTATTTGATCAGAGATCAGAGAGAGAGATACTCTGAGCATACCCCGCTCCATCGCCTGCTAAATAGCTCTGAGCTTTCTAATGACCACAATTGACAGTGTTCTAAACGATGACTGAGTGGGGCGGAACGTGTGAGATTGACATGATTTTCGTTACCCATATTCATTTTATAGCCCACCTGTTGAAATACTTTACTGAGATCGTCGAGCATTGTTGCGAAATCCTCCAGAGACTGTCATAAGGACTATAGCTAGTACTACCATAGAAATAACAATAATGTCAACTGATAGGACATGTGAATGACATGCTATGTTTGAATGAGGATTTATGTGAGTTCAGCGCAGGCAACGAGCCTATAGCGCAAAAAACTTGGTGTGACAATATGCTCGCAAGTGAAAAGTGGCAGAAACATAATATTATACAATGCTTAAACGGGAGCAGAAAGAAAAAGATGAAAAAGGAGAAATAAGTTAAAGAAACCTTCAGCAAACAGCAAGCAACGCAGCAATGCCGTGGAGATTGACAGTGAAACAGTAGGTTGTGTATTCCATGCAAGTCGGATACTCCCTACCAATAGCCCTACCAGGGCTGGTAGGCTGCCGTCAGGGATTTATCCTCCTCCCGGAAAAAAGGGTAATAATTAATTCATTCAAGAATAGAGTCTAGCCAGGACAAATTAATTTTTAAAGACAGTGGCCTAAACAAATATTCACATTGGTAAATGTGACTACAAATTGGAAAATGAATACTAACTTGCATTAAAATTTGAAAAAAGACTTTTTTCAAAATCACTGGTCTCTGCACGTTATTTATAGGTACGTCAGTTTCATTTAGTATGTTTTCATTGTTTTTTTAAATAATTTTAACTCGTCGATTTATATATTTAAGCGTGTTAACATATTTGGTCAACGCCTTCTTAATAATAAAATACCATCGTCATCATTCTCCTTAATCCTTATTCCAATCTAAGTGGGGTCACATGTTGTCACATGATTTGTCTGCGTATTTTACGACCGGCCGCCTGCCTGACGTCAACTTACCTTTCTCGTATTTTACACTTCAGTAACAAAGAGGGTGCTCTATGGTCTTAATAATAAAATGTGTACGCATTAATAATATTATGATAATTTACTTACAATTGGAGGAGCTTGAGATTGGAGAAGCTGTGATGGCCCAGCGGTGCGACCGTGTGAATCTCTAGAGACGATCACGGGTTCGAACCCGGGCAGACACCAATGAGTTTTTCTCTTAAAACTTATGTGTCTAATTGATAATTGCAATTTATCACACGCTTTTCGGTGAAGGAAAACATCGTGAGGAAACCTGCATATCTCTAGAGAATTCTGGAGGTATGTGTAACCTACCAATCCGCATTGGAGCAGCGTGGTAGGTCTTAGCTCCAATCCTTCTCTCCCAAAACGGAGAGATGAGGCCTATTCTCAGCAGTGGGATAGTAACAGGCCGTTACTGTACTTACAATTGGCGGACTTATCGATAAGCTAGCGGTTTCGACGATTATCTTCTGTCTATATCTATTTTCTATTCTATTCTATACGTATAATAAAATTGTTGAGATATCAAATTTTTGTTCCCGCTAATCTCAAAAACCCGCTGAGCGGATTCAGACGCTGTTTTCACTAATATGTAGAAAAAAGCCTCACTCACTCATCTAGGGAATGTTATATTTCAATCGGTAAGCAAATAATAAAGATACGCCGTGTGATATCCGGCTGTATAGAATAGTACCACCCTGATTTCTTACCGAGGTGTCGTAAAAGGCGACTAAGGTAAGTCGACCCGCCGAGTGGTATCCGCCTGAGTAGAATAGACCACCCTCATTTCTTACCGAGGTGTCGTAAAAGGCGACTAAGGTAAGATGACCCACCGTGTGGTATCCGGTTTAGTAGAATAGACCACCCTCTTTCTTACCGAGGTGTCGTGAAATACGACAGAGGTAAGTTGACGTCAGGCAGGCGGCCGGTCGTAAAAACGCAGCCAAATCATGTTACAGCATGTTTATAACATGTTGTGCCGACCCCACTTAGAGTGGGATAAGGGCAGGAAGATGATGAATTTTAAGTTGAAAGGTCATATACTACGATACTGGTACTTGCATACTGTAATTTAGTGGACATTGAAAGATTTTTGTTATAACTGTAATTAACATATCTTTAAATAAAGCACGGAAAAGCGGGCTTAACATATTAGTTAGATAATAAGACTATAGGAAGATAAGTATAAATTAAATGAAATAAAATACTAAGAATTCTGGGGATATGTGTAACCAACCCGCATTGGAGCAGCGTGGTAGGTCTTAGCTCCAATCCTTCTCTCCAAAAAAAAAAAAAACGGAGAGAAGAAGCCTATGCCCAGCAGTGGGATAGAAACAGGCCGTTACTTACTTACTTACTAAAATACTAAGTACCGGTCACGTTTTATCATAAATTAAAGCACGATGAAAATTAATGCGGAATATTCTTAAAGCTTTTCCAAATAGGCCATGTCTTGAAAATACTCTCCTACATAGTAAGAGTCGTCAAAATACAGGCCAAGTGGACAAATACGTGCGTCTTGCTGAAACAAATTCAACTACTTACAGCTTACACCGGTTCAGTCCGGACGAAAGCGGTCTTTTTGTGAACAATTTACCGTTTGTACAATATTTCACTTGTCCAACAACTGTCACAGATCACAGACACAGATATAGTCTTTCTTTAATACAGCTTCGGTAATTAAAACCAGGTGTATTTACCGCCTTAGAAATACACGCGTGACCGTTTGGCGTCGATACGGGCACTGAGCTGCCATGACAGTTTGCCGGGGTTGCTTTGCGCATGCGCCCCACGCCTCCTTAAGGTCATTCCCCATTGTTCATCCACGATTAGGCCTGAAAATTGATCACCCAAATTGGAAGTGAAGAAACCTTTTTAAGTCGCAAAATTCAATTTCAAAATGGACGATTAAAAATGGCGGCCGGTTGCTATCGGCGTTTACGATATTACTCTTTCTTCCTTTTGTCTGTATTAAATTGTCTAAGTCGGGAGATTTGTAAATAATTTACAAGATAATCGTCTTAATTTGATTAAAGAAAATTAGCACAAAACTTTCAATGAAAATACTATGTAACTAAGTAGTTTATTGTCATTATCCTTCTGACCATATCATACTCTACATTATGTGACTACATGTTATAAACATGTTGTCACATAATGCTGGTCTATTCTACTCAACCGGATACCACACAGTGAGACAAATTACCTTAGTCGCCTTTTACAACACCTCGGTAGGAAATGAGGGTGGTTTATTCTACTCAGCCGGCTACCACACGGTGGATCAACTTACCATAATCGCCTTTTACGACACCTCGGTAAGAAATGAAGGTGGTCTATTCTACTCAGCTGGATAACACACGGAATTAAGTAGCTTTATTTTATTTTATTTTAGATATTCCAATATAATCTGCTGTTAAACTTAAATATTATTTAGAATTTTCAGACGTCACGAATCATTATTTTGATCCTCTAAAATTGAAATCAAAACCTTAGTCAATCTGGCTTTTATATTTTATACACTCCAAGTAATACTATTTTATGTCAAACGGCGCAGTAAACGACAGAAACTTAATAACAGTATTGTATTTTTCTTAACGGACTTAAATGAATATTTGACATTCAGGAACATTCAGGTTTTTAGTTGTCTTTGAATGTATTTTAAAAATGCGTATACCGTAGTCACTTTTTTATGAAATAGTAAAATAGTTCATTTCCTATTTGAATCATCCTCCTGCCTTTATCCCATTTTAAGTCGGCACGACATGTAATAAACATTTTGTCACATGGTTTGGCTACGTATTTTACGACCGCCTGCCTGACGTCAACTTACCTTAGTCGCCTTTTTACGACACCTCGGTTATAAAGAGGGTAGTCTATTCTACTCAACCAGATACACGGCAGTTCTTTTACTATTTGAATGTGACTTATTTGCAATCTATCGCAAACATTCATATTTTGTGTTAAATTAAATATTAAACAAGAAAAAAAAAACTACATACCGAATGCATTTTATTTTATACTAAAAGTGTCAGCAGATTCGCTAGCAGGAAAATCAGTGTCTTACAATTTATTTCCCAAATTAAAATTTAAAACATAAAAGTAGTTATCGTAAGTTAATTATAAGAGATTTTTTAATAACATTCACCGTTTACTTAGCGTACACAAGGAAAGCTTTAAATGAAAGTAAATGACAGGAAAGTAAATGTTGCCGTTATTGTAATATTTTTTATTACTTCTCCTCTCCTATTCATCTTAGCGTGATGTTATATTTATAGCCTTCCTCGATAAATGGACTATCTTACACTGAAAGAATTTTAAATCAGTCCAGTAGTTCCTGAGATAAGCGCCATCAAACAAACTCTTCAGCTTTATATATTAGTATAGAAGTAAATTAATGATTTCTTTAGTACGGAAATATTTCAATTCCATTCTTATTAGTGATGTAAAAACTAATCAGTTTTCATATTAATCGATTATTTTATTATTGTTTTACTAATGTGAATAAACAACCTTCATTTTTTACCGAGGTGTCGTAAAACACGACTAAAATAAGTCGACTCGCCGTATGGTATGAGTAGAATGATATAGATTTGAGATTTATTTGTTCTATTTATCAAAATTATATAACCTTAGAAATACTGAACAATTGTCATTGTCACTATGCATACGCCCTTACGTTTCCCTAGACGCAATATGCCGGACAGATCAAATTGTGCCTTCAATGCAAACCGGACGGCCATAGTAATTGGTGATTGGACACAATTCAGATAGCCTAATGCTGTTTATAGCTTTTAAACATTTATTTAGGCGACCGAGCCTTGCTCGTAATTTTTAAAATGATTGAAAAAAAAATAGAAAAGAAAAATTAAAAAATAATAGGGCAGGAGGGGCTCGATCCTAGGTAGTTTCACCTCTTTACACCGCACGTTCCCCAAATGAACCACCATGACTTTACGTTTGACAGCGACAAATTGTGATTGTATTAAATGTAAATTTCAAAAAAAATTTAGAGCCCGAAAACAGGGATAAAACGACATTTTTTTAAAATAATTAAATATATTTTCTATTTTACTTCATCGCGGATTATAGCAAAATAATTTTATTATTACTTTTGTTTTACTAGCAGACACGGCGAATATTATATTGGCTAGAATACGCATGCTACTAGTGACGTAGCTATCGGGGGGATTGATGGGCCAGTACACGGGGCCCCAAGCTTCGGGGGGCCTTTCTGAGCTTGGCCCCCATCCCCCCGTTGAAGTGTGTCAAATACTGAGTAGAAACAAATAACTTTTAATAGTTTATAATATTAACCTAACCTAAGCCGTGTGGTATCCGGCTAAGTAGAATAGACCACCCTGATTTCTTACCGAGGTGTCGTAAAATACGACTGAGATAAGTTGACATTACACAGGCGGCCTGTCGTAAAATACGTAGCCAAATTATGTGACAGCATGTTTATAACATGTTGTGCCGACCCCGCTTAGAGTGGGCCAAGGGCAGGAGGATATATATGTGCTATTATTTTTAAAGAAATGATATAAACTAATTCTCCTGCCAATAAAGAAAACATAGAATTAAGATGAAGTAGAATTCGGTGCAGCCATTTGGAAGTGTCGGTAATTCACATTTATTTACTCGTAGATAGAACAAATCGGTTCAGCTGTACTGGAGTTTGTTTGTTTGTTTGTTTGTAATCTCTTTATTGCATCAATAAACATAAGTTGGAGTTTTAGCAATACCAAAAAATGTTATTTCATTTTCATAATTTCCAACACGGTATGGACAATATGTATAAAAACTAAGAACCGATAGGCGTTGGCGTCCTAATGTGTAAGGTCCCTGCATCAGAAAACGCAGCATTGTTAGACCTTCTACGAGTAAGAGGGGAGCCGCTAGATCTATTCACTTGAAGAGACCTATGTTCAGCAGTGGACGTCCATCGGTTGAAAAAAAAGTGTGGGCAATAAACTCTTCGTGAAACTTGGCGTATAATAAATCTTCGCAGTCATGATTGATACGCGGGGCACGCGTGGCAACATGCGGGACGAATCAAATCATGTCGTTAATGTGAGCTTATGGCGACCGAAATGAATTTTATGTCTAACCCAGCCCTAGACATCAGTCGTAACAAATTTATCGTAAATACTCCCCAGTACTATAGCTTTTATTTATCATTAGCAATCGACAGCGGCTAGGCCCGCGTGTAAAGATTAAAACCGTAATATAGTATTTTGATAACCATAAGAATGGTTAAAGCGGGTTAACCTTAAAAGCTAAACTTATTATTTAGAACTTTTAGAGGGGAACAATTTTGCAATACATGATTTGTGAATAACTATTACCGTACTCAGAGCACACAAGGAAAGCTTTAAGTTTTGCCATTTTCGTACTATTTTTTTTGCTGCTCCTTTCCTATTCATCTAAGCGTTATGCTATAATTGCCAATATAGCCTTCATCAATAAATGGACTATCTTACACTCAAAGAATTTTTCAAATCGGTCCAGTAGTTCTTGAGATTAACGCGTTCAAACAATAAAACAATTCGGTCCAGTAGTTCCTGGGATTAGCGCATTAAAAACAATCAAACAAACTCTTCAGCTTTATATATTAGCATAGATTCTTACGCTAATGTGACACGCTATCAATTTCAAACAAGTAATTATACTCAATATTATTTTAATATTTTCACGATAATAGAAAATATATGCAATGTTAATTGTAGTGTGTATTATCCGTTTCCGTACTTGATACATGCAGGATTCATAAAAAAGCATGCACTATTAGGAAATCGCAAACACTTGCCTTTTCAGCAGTTCGATGTTTCAAATCCCGAAAAGATTCAAATAAAAAAAATAAGGGGAATTGCAAATTGAAAGAACTTTGTTGCACATAGAACACAAATAAAAATTATTTATGGAGTTAGGCGTTACTTTGCGGAGATCCATAATACAAAAGTAATAATAAAATTATTTTTCTATAATCCGCGATGATGTAAAATAGAAAATATATATAATGCTAAATGTAGAGAGGACAATCCGTTTCCATACATGCAGAATTCGTAAATACACATGCACAAACCTACACCACCACCACAATGTACAAGCACTATATACGTAAACTATCACAAACAATTGTTTTGCCCCGCAACCGAAGCATCATCAGGAGATAGACTCCACGACAAAATCGCAAAACACAGAAGGCAAAAATTTCGGAATGCGACATGTTTGAGGTATGGATGTTTTTGATCATACATATTATAGGATAATATGATATAGGTATCTAAGTAACTCCTAGCAACACTTGCCAAGTTCGATGTTCGAACTTAATCAAGGGGACAATATTGGGCAATCTGGCGCTGCGGTATTCTAGCCTCTACTCCGACGTACGTGATACTAACTATATGACTTGCTGTATTAAGTAAAAGATACAGAATAACTTTATGCGATAAAATTCAATTAAGGTAAGGCCCTAAGTGCACTAGTAATTGACCATGCACTAGTAGTTGACCGTTTTGTATTAAATTTTAAATAATAAGCGTTTTGTTTGTAGTAGCTAATAAAAATAAGTTTGTAATTACCTGTTACAATCTCTTAACAACAGCCCAAAACCTTAGAACTGTATTCTAACGTTTTGGCTCTTAAACTCTAAGGAATTACTGAATCCATAATTTATATGTATACCAAGTCTCAAAAACTGTCTGTATGTATGTGATCGATTTTCTCATAATCCACTGAACGGATTTTTGTATGGTTTCTACTAAAAGATAGTGTAATGCTTCCGGAAGGTCTAGGTTAATAGTACGAGTTTACTGTACATTACAATTTAATGTAAATTGTGTTAAAAAGGTCGCGCGGTTGTAAAAAAGTTCGCCTACTGGGAGCTTTACTCGCGCGCGTCGCGTAAACCAGCAGAGATAAACTAATGTTCTAGAGAATTATAAATCTACAAAAATACTACACAAAGGTCCGTTACAGTACGACAGTATCTCTTATGGTTAACTCAGAATAATTATTTTTAAAATTTCAAATCAAAATTACGTTATTTTCGAGATCATTTACTTCTGTTCAGTATCAATCCTTATTTAAATAAATGCATTCGTTAGCTTTGCCATTTTTTAAAGATCTTAATTGTCCTTTACATCATATGAATCAAAGAAATACTTTAGAAGATATTATAGCGGGAAAAACTTTGTGAAATTTGAGGGCTTGAGGTTAATTTAGTTAACCACAACCACAAATCTTAACCCGCGAAGGAACCGTATGTTTGTATGACTATGATATATGGTATTAACTAGATAACTAATTAGAGTCGCTACATCTAAGGGTAATGAGATGTATGCCATCCTAATTGCACAATATTGTCGCAGTAATTAAGTCCCATACATCTGACTTGGCAAATGTTGCAGCGATTATCTTAAGGAGGTTGATGTATTAGAGTAGTTTTTAAGCAAACATTATAAATGTATTCTAAGATAATAAGATATTACTCGTAAGAGCTGTAATAGCCCAGTGGTGAGACCGTGCGATTATTCCAAGGGGGTTATGTGTTCAAACCTCTGGCTGGCTAATCTAATTGATAAATATTATAATTGCAATTTATCACACGCTTTTCGGTGAGGGAAAATCATGAGGAAACCTGCATAGAGAGAGTTCTTGGGATATGTATCACAAGCTAATCCGCATTGGAGCAGCGTAGTAGGTTTTTACCCTTCTCTCCGAAAATGGAGAAAGGAGGCATATGCCCAGAATGGGATAAAAACAGGCCGTTACTTATTATACCAATATTAAAAATACGAAAGTTTGACTGGAGTCCTATTAAGCTAAACATAGCTAACTAGCTGAACCAATTAATTATTTATAAATAATTGCAGCGGTATATAATTAATAAAGGATGTCGAAATTCCCATTTTTTTTTCGGGATCAGGGCAAAAACAACATAATTTATGATAAAGGTTATTTTCACATTAAGGTTAACATGAACGAAATCGTGGGTACAGCATGTATTAAGTAAAATCGGTAGTAGCAAAAAAACCCTTAAAATCGCGAACAACACTAAGTTTTCGAATGAAAACAAAAACATATATAGGGTGGTCGGAATTCAGCCTTTGGTGTTGAAAGTTGTTTGACGACAGGCAGATCGAAATTTAGATTAATGAACATGGGCTCAGCAGAATGTTGGAACGCTTAGTTTATTACGGGTCACTGACATTAACACGTACTCTTTTAATCTGTTCAATCTGTCTGAACTCGTGCGGGATATCGCGTTTCATCTATTGCCAGTTGTGATAGATTGCTTTAAAAAAATAATATAGGGAAATACATTTTCATAAAACAAGTCAAACAAGAGTCTAAGTTGCCATTTATGTAACGATTAATGCATATAAGTAAGTAGTAAGTAAGAAGCGGCCTGTTACTATCCCACTGCTGAGAAAAGGCCTCTTCTATCCTTTTTTGGAGAGAAGGATTGGAGCTAAGACCTACCACGCTGCTCCAGTGCGGATTGGTAGGTTACACATATCTTTAGAATTATTCAACATTTAAGGGGTATTGGGAGTAGAACCGATGGACATTGAATAGCATTAGTTTTCCTATGATTATACGATTTACTAATAACCTTTTAGTGAAAACCGTACAATAATGCGTTCAGTAGTTTTTGAGAAAATCGATCATATACAGACAGTCAGCTGTTGAGGAACTTTTATAATAATCTCCTATAGAATAAGTTCTACAAAACATTTGTCTATTAACTTTTTTAATAACTAGAAAATTACTTAAAGTAATCACTCTGATGGCGTAAAGTTTTATAACTTGACATCGCACATTAAGATAATACCAATCTCGTATTGCTTAATACGTTCGCGCCATTCCTCACAACAATACAAAGCAATTAGCTAAATTAGTGGAAAGCGAGTAAAAGAGAAAAAATCCGCCCGCTTAGTGCCTAATGGGTACTTTCCACACTCACAAACTATTAGAGGTAATAGTGCTTTACAGCAGTGTACCTTAATCATGGAATTTTGCAATGGTTGTATTTAATTTTGTAATTAGTTATTAGTAAATCGTATAATCATAGGAAAACTAATGCTATTTCCTTACTAGACATGTTTTACTATAGTTCAAATATCCAAGAAACATTCTAGATTTCAAAAGTTATCAATCTTTTGTCTATCACTAATAAAAAGCATATAAAAGATAAAGTTCATCATCTTCCTGTCCTTATCACACTCTAAGTGGGGACGGCACGACATGTTATAAACATGTTTTCACATGATTTGGCTACGTATTACGACCGGCCGCCTGCCTGACGTCAACTTATCTTAGTTGTATTTTACGACACCTCGATAAGAAAGAGAGTGGTCTATTCAACTTAACCGGATACCACACGGCGAGTCAACTTACCTTAGTTGCCTTTTACGACACCTCGGTAAGAAATGAGGGTGGTCTATTCTACTCAGCCGAATACCACACGGCGGGTCGACTTACCTTAGTCGCTTTTTACGACACCTCGGTAAGAAAAGAGGGTGGTACTATTCTATTCAGCCGGATACCACACGGCGTCATATAAAAGATAAAATTATGTACCTACAGAATATATTACCAAATTTAATTTAAATAATATCAAGGACTAACGGAAAAGTTTTGCATTCTAGTTACAATTAGAAACAATTTCACATCAATTCAATTTATTATTTAACTTCAATTTTGGCAAGTAGTGCCGGTTGCAATAAAATTTCGCAAAATAAATGTTTCTTTTGCTTGATGTTAGAAATTTAATTCCAGCCTACCGACACCAAACAACAAAGCAAGATAATTAGTCAAATTTGCCGAGCGCTGAATATAAGCGAGATAAAAACGCGGCTCGTATTTCCTCCACTGTAGAATAATTAACCGGTAGTACAAATCCATCCTGCGTGACCGCAAGAGAAATGAATGGATCAGGAAGAGGACAGGTCTGAAAGATGTGGTCTCCGTTATTGCAAAAAGTAGGTGGAGATGGGCAGGACATGTGGCACGGATGGACATTACTCGTTGGACCAAACGACTTCTGGAATGGAGACCACGGGCTAACAACAGATCCCGTGGCCGTCCTCCCAAGAGATGGGTAGACGACATAAGTCGACACGCAGGTCGAGACTGGATGCTGAGAGCACAAGACCATCTGGCATGGAGGGAAATGGAAGAGGCCTACGGCCAAAATTGGACCAGAAATGGCTGAAGATGATGATGACAAATCCATCCATCCATCCATCAGCCTATCGCAGTCCACTGCTGGACATAGGCCTCCCCATGTCTGCGCCAGACATCCCGGTTCATCGCAATAAGGGAGGTAAGGGGAGTACGCATAACAACTAGTGCTCCCAAATGCCAACCTCACCTGCACGCGGTGCCCCCTGCTTAATAACAGACGAGGCTATGGCGACCGATTGATGGCGGTATAACCATCCAATTAAGCTGACTTAAAATCCCGAGTCAGAGGTGGGCAGCAGCGCCTCTAGTGTCGAATGAGTCAGCTCTGCGGTCACCAACCCGCTTGCCCAGCGTGGTGACTATGGGCAGCAATCCCCCATATGGAAGGTAGTACAAAAGTAATAATAAAATTATTTTGTTATAATCCGCGATGAAGTAAAATAGAAAATATATATAATGCTAAATGTAGAGTGGACAATCCGTTTTCATACCTGGTACATGCAGGATACGTAAAAACACATGCACAAACCTCCACCACCGCCACCACAATACACAAGCACTACATACGTTCACTATCACAAACTCAACAATCGTTTCGCCCCGCAACCGAAGCATCATCAGGAGATAGACTCCACGACCAAAATCGCAAGGCTTTGCGATTTTGGTCGTGGTTGTTAGTATTATATATATTTTCTATTTTACTTCATCGCGGATTATAGCAAAAATTTTTTTACTTTTGTGTTATGGATCTCCGCAAAGTAACGCCTAATTCTATAAATGATTTAACCGGTAGTAGAAAAATATACACGACTTTGCACATTGCTACGTATCCTATCATCTTATCATATCTTCATTATCCTCCTGCCCATATCCCACTCTAAGTGGGGTCGGCACAACATGTTATAAACATGCTGTCACATGATTTGGCTGCGTTTTTACGACCGGCCGCCTGCCTGACGTCAACTTATCTTAGTCGTATTTTACGACACCTCGGTAAGAAAGAGGGTGGTCTATTTTACTAAACCGGATACCACACGGTGGGTAAACTTACCTTAGTCGCCTTTTACGACGCCTCGGTAAGAAATGAGGTTGGTCAATTCTACTCTGCCGGATACCACACGGCGAGTCGACTTAACTTAGTAAGATATGAGGGTGGTACTATTCTATTCAGCCGGATACCACACGGCGTTGTTTCGTATCCTATCTTATCCTACTAATATTATAAATACGAAAGTTTGTGAGTATGGATGTATTTTTGTTACCCTTTCACGGCGAAACCGCTGAACCAATATCGATAAAATTTGGCACAATTATTACTTATGCACCGGGGTTACATCTAGGTCGATCGATTAGGACAACACCAAAAATTTATGATGCTATAAAAATCATATTATAATATTTTATAAGTAGGGGTAAATTTGTAATTACGTAAGATATTCAAAGTGAATTGTCGCTTATTGTACATGAGAGTAATAGTTAATTAAAATGTAACATCGCTGACGTAAGTGGAAAACTTCCTATTATTATTTTAAAGTATCTCACTATTACAAGAAAAGTATACAGTAATATTGTATAATTTACTCCAAAGAAGGATTTTTTTGTATAGAAGTTAAATAGTCGTCGTCATCGTAAAATTTTATTATATTTATGGATCGATATGATTTTGTGACGGAAATATTTGCAGGGTTGACAGAGGGTACTTTTTATTCCGGGACTGAGGGACACGCGCACGATGTCGCGGGCATAAGCTAGTATTTGTCATTGTATAATAAAAGTATACAATGGAAAGAAAAACCTTCCTTTATTATCTACCAATCTTTACCAAATTTAATCTACCATTATTCTCCTGCTCTTATCCCACTCTAAATGGGGTCGGCACAACATGTTATAACATAATTTGCCTACGTGTTTTACGATCGGCCGCCTGCCTGACGTCAACTTACGCTAGTCGCCTTTTGCAACACCTAGGTAATAAATGTGGGTGGTATATTCTACTCAGACAGATAAAACACGGCGTGTCAACATACCTTAGTCGCCTTTTATGGCACCTAGCAGGTTTCCTGGCGATGTTTTCCTTCACCGAAAAGCGTGTGATAAATTTCAATTATCAATTCGCCACATAAGTTTTAACAGAAAAACTCATGGGTGTCTGCCCGGGTTTGAACCCGTGACCTCCTCGAAAGAGTCGTACGGTGCTACCGCTGGGCTACCACAGGCTATATCTGAGTAAATCGATACTAATAATAATTTATAACACTTTTCATTACGACTGTACACAGAGGCGTTGCATATTAGGCTCTAAATTGATTAATTAAGCGAAGCGTGAGTTGTAATACGACCTTTGTAATCAAATAATGGGAAAGAGCTTAATCAAAAATTTAATTTACTACGGATTCCTTTCTAAGGTTATTACAGCTTGGAAAGGATATGGCTACCTGTCGATAACTCGCGTGCCGCCCTAATAGGGCCTTCAGGGCGTATCGAACGGGGTTTATCGGCCCACCTTATAAGGTCCCCGATGTGCTCCCGATGCATCGTCTAGTGGAGGAAGGGGCCACTTTTAGAGAGGCCCCGACTCAGAGGTGGTGCACTCTGGGGTTCAATGTTGCTGCAGCCGGAGATGGGGTAATGTGTACAACGGTACCCTGTCCTTGCCACCAGCAGCGAGGTGGAGCACACAGGTCTTTTTAGTCGGTGCGAGTATGACATAACCTCGGTACCCTTAAGGGGTTTCTTTCTGTGTAAAAAAAAAACAAATCGTTCCAGAATCTTTAAAATTTAAATGAATTAATCTTGTATATATTTATATATGTATTTATTTATTTTTTTAATCTCGGAAACCGCTCCAACGATTTTCCTAAAATTCAGCATGAGGGGGATTTTGGGAGAGAAAAATCGATCTAGCTAGGTTTTATTTTAAAAAAATGTTTTATCCCTGTTTATTAAAAATATGTAGAATTAAAAGCAAAGGATAATTTTCGCATTCAAATTTAAACTGTTATAGCCGATGGTAACGGGCGGACTGAACATGTTCAAAAACCGGTTTCGAATCTCAAAAGTCTATCGTCGCGTACTCTCTTCTTTTATTTTTTTTTTGAATATTCTTTTTATATCTTTAAAAAAAAATTACCGAACAAGGCTCTGTAGCTTAGGTACTATTATACTATATTAGTCAAAGAATTATTGTAGTAATTTAATTATCTTTCTGTTTATTTGTCTGTTACGCTTTCAGGGAAATCATATTGTTGTATCGGGGCTATATTGGAAAAAAATACCCGTTTTTTTTAGGGGAATAGAAAAAACTCATATTATATTATTAAGGGTACTTAAACGCTTAAGTTAACGCTAACTAAGTTGCGACTATTGCTAGTGTTTAATAATTTAAGGTCGATCATTTATTTTTATATTTTTTTAATAACACTTAACCCCTAAGTTGACTAAGGTAAGTTGACCCGCCGTATGGTATCCGGCTGAGTAGAATAGACCACCCTCTGTTTTACTAAGATGTCGTAAAATACGACTAAGGTCAGTTGACGTCGGGCAGGTGGCCGGTCCTAAAATAAGTAGCTAAATCGTATGACAACATTTGTATAACTCTTTGTACCGACCCCACTTAGAGTGGGATAAGGGCAGGAGGATGAATAGTTAACTCCTAGTTATGTAGCCATGCAACCTGCAAAGTTGTAGCAGCGTGGTGGGCGTAAGCTCCAAATCTTTAATCAACAAGGAAACGGAGGTCTTCGCCTAGCAAAGACATAGAAAACGTCGCGACTTTTTTATTTAAGACTTTACCTTTTGCGTCGTATTCTAAAATACACCAAAAAATAGTGTTCTACATACGTAAAAAACTCACAGCTTTTCATTTCTTTGGCGACATTTTTAGAATATTGCCTCCAGTGATTGCTCATTTACGTCGAATGTTTTTCCAAGTCGCTCCCAATCTCAAGAACGTGGCCTACATTTGTTTCACAGGCGTTATCTTTAGCGTATATTCTTATTACATGATACTGCGGATAAGTTTATCCAAATGTTATAATCTTTCATATTTAAATGAGCTAATCTTGTATATATATATAGATATTTTCGAAATCTAGAAAACAGTTTTCCTGAAATTCAGCATGCAGGAGGTTTTGGGGGAGAAAAATCAATTAAACTAGGTTTTATGTAAAAAAATTCGTTTCATCCCTGTTTTTGGGCGTTAAAAAATACTAAAATTTATATTGATTTTTGCCATAAACTGTCAAGTCAGCGTAGCTTATTCGCGGAACGGGCAGTCTCGTTTCTTTTTTTTAAATTCCTTTTTTTTTTAAAAATTACCGTGTAACTAGATACTTAGTAGTAATATGATATGCCGTATGGAATCCGGCTGAGTAGAATAGACTACCCCCATTTCTTACCGAGGTGTCGTGAAATTCGACTAAAGTAAGGCGACCTGCCGTGTGGTATCCAGCTAAGTAGAATAGACTACCCTCATTTCTTACCGAGGTGACCTGAAATTCGACTAAGGTAAGTCGACCTGCCGTACGGTATCCGGCTGAGTATAGTAGACCATCCTCATTTCTTACCGAGGTATCGTAAAAGGCGATTAAGGTAAGTCGACTTGCCGTGTGGTATAACACGTTGTGTTGACCCTACTTAGTGTGGGATATGGGCAGGAGGATGATGAAGTTAGTGGAAAAATTAACTATTTGAAATATTTCAAAATACATAGGTAATAGATTTAAAGAGCTGTGATAGCCACGGTGAGACCATGTGACTTTTTCGAAAGGGTCACGAGCTCAAGCCCCGGGTCGGCATTAACAAGTTTTTCTGTTAAAACTTGTGCCTAATTGGTAATTGCAATTTATCTCACACTCTTCAGTGAACGAAAACATCGTGATCAAACTTGTATATCTCTAGAGAATTCTAGGGATATTTATAACCTAGTAATTCCAACGTATTGGACCAGCGTGATGAGTAGCTCCAATTCCTCTTTCCGAAAACGTGAATAGGCAAAATAAAGGTGAATAGGCATCTTCTAGGCAAGCGCGTTCCATCTAGACCAGTGTTTCCCAATCATTTTTGGTCCATGCCCCACGTTAAAAATTATTTTGCCCCCTATGCATACATAAATATTAATATTATAATATATATGTTATATTAATAATATTAATATTAAAAATTGAATTGACCACTTAAAGTACATAAATAATTTAGGTTTTAGGAAGAAGAACTTGCTTTTTTTTTTGTTAAATTTGGCACCGAAATCTAGCCTTGCACTTATTGGCCCAGAGCGAAAGGCTTAAACTCGTGTCGGGTTGCCCCCCTTAAGCATTAAATTGCCCCCCTGTGGGTCGTGGGCCCCACGTTGGGAAACACTGATCTAGACTGTATCACTGCATACCATCAGACATGATTACAGTCAAGGGCTCGTCTATACACAATAAAAAATAATAAAAATACATATATAGATAATAACAGGCCGTTACTTTTGGTACATAGTTTCCACTAAATAAAATCAAAACGATTTTGTGACTATATTTGTTACACTTGAAAAGGGTCACAGTATCTGGGCTCCCAAATCACTCTTTGAACGTCTCCACAAATTGACATTAAAACCCTTTTACTTTATTTACTTTGCTTTTAAAAGCCGGTTCTTTGATAGTATATGTTTGGATAGAGGTCCAGAATTTTTATCTTAATATTAATCTTTAATATTTAAATTTAATATTCAAATTTAATAACTTAAATTTGTATATATATATATATATATTCGGAATCTTGGAAACGGCTACGATTATCAGCATGTATCCCCTACATTGGGGATAAAAATTGGAAGAGGAAAATCGATCTAGTCAGGTTTTATTAAAAAAATTTCGTTATATCCCTGTTTTCAAGCATTGAAAAATTGCTTAAACTGACATTAAATATACTTGACAGGCACGTTGGCGCAGTGGGTAGTAATCCTGCCTTTAGCGCCGCGGGTCGCAGGTTCTATTCCCGCCGAGAGCCAACATTTTCTATAAAAGAATTTGTGAGCTCCTATATATATACCAGTTGTCTGTCACCCATAACGCAAGTATTAAAATTACTTACTTTGGGGATCGGCGACCGTGTGTAAGTGTCCCATATATATTTATATTATATTTATTTATATTAAATATACTAGACAATTTTTGCTGTTATTTGTAAAATTGTAACAGCGTAATAGTAAACAAGCAGTCTACATATAAGAAAAAACCCGGTTTTAATACCCACGTGTCAACCCCGACTCTTTCTTTCTTTTTTATTATTTTTAATTGCATTTTTATATTTTTTTTGCATACGAAATAGATCGGCAACACTCGCGATTCCTCACCCGGATATTACGTAGCAAGGATTTCTTCCTAGGTTCGAAACCTTTTCTTTCTACTGCTTGTCCCATAGTGATCAGTTGAAGAATTTCATATCTGTCTAACATTCAGTTCGTTTTTAGTTACGTAGCTGGTGAATTATAATTATATATAATCAAGAGGCAAACTGGGACCAGCTTATTTCTTACAAGCCACGTTTTCATTAACAAAGTGTGTTTAAATTTATAGACACCTTATCGTGTTTGTAACACGCACACCTCAATTTGTACAACCCTCAGATTGAAGAAAAAGAAAGACAGACATAAAAGTAATTTATAGAATTAGGCGTTACTTTGCGGAGATCCATAATACAAAAGTAATAATAAAATTATTTTTAAAAGTAATAACTCTTTAAAAAAGATTCTGTGCAATAATAAAGATAAATTACCAAGCGCGAAAAAGTGTGGTGTTTATAAAATAAAATGTCCTGAATGCAATGATACATATGTGGGTCAGACTGGTCGTAATTTTGAAACCCGTTTTAAAGAACATATGGCTGCCTTCAGGAATAATAAACCACAAAATTCACATTTCGCCAAACATCTGATAGAAAGCGGTCATAAAGTCCCTAATGACCATAGTTTCGAAGTATTGCACACGTGTTCCAATAAAGGACTGAAGCTCAGCCTATTGGAAAACCTTGAGATTATTAAACATAACAATGGCACCCTCATTAACGAGCAGATAAATGTTTCTAGTTCAAGCTTGTTACACTTGTTCGCAAATAAAATAAAGGGTGGGGTTGAACCGATTAGTATATAACTAAACTTATTTGGATATTGCTTCGCTTTGCGATTTTGTTCGTGGAGTCTATCTCCTGACGATGCTTCGGTTGCGGGGCGAAACGATTGTTGAGTTTGTGATAGTGAACGTATATAGTGCTTGTGTATCACGGTGGCGGTGGTGGAGGTGTGTGCATGTGTTTTTAACGACTCCTGCATGTAGCAGGTATGATAACCGATTGTCCACTCTGCATTAAGCATTATATATATTTTCTATTTTACTTCATCGCGGATTATAGCAAAATAATTTTATTATTACTTTTGTAGACATAAAAGTCTTATTCGGCTTAGTATTTGACATATTGTAAACTGTTTTTTTTCTATACAAAAACTAAGCTACTGCCATCATAGGCGAGTGAGCCCGGATGTATATGGTGACTGGCATGTTGGCGCAGTGGGTAGTAATCCTGCCTTCAGCTCCGCGGATCGCGGGTTCGCCGAGGGCCAACATTTTCTATAAATGAATTTGTTGTCCTTTGAGCCTGGGTGTATATTTGTATTTAAGTATGTATTTAAGAAATATATAAGTATATATATGTATATTACCAGTTTTCTGTCTACCATATCACAAGTATTAAGTTACTTACTTTGGGGACGGACGACCGTGTGTGTAAGTGTCCCATATATTTATTTATATATTTTATTTATTTAACCTTATTTCATATATACATACATATTTAAAGTTATAGGAATTGTGAAAAGTCTAGCCTAAATGCCTTTTGTTTTTATATGCTACTTTCCGCTATGAAAATTAACGGCTAAGCTAAAGTGTCTAACAGACTGCGTTTTTAATGTTGTGTGTGTAAATCCAAATAATCTTCAATTTTGTAACAAGCTTTACGTTTCTAAAAGCTGTGTATATATCTTACAATTAATATAAACCTCGTACAACAACAACGACGTCCATATACTTAATAATGCTTACCTCAATTATTTGACAACACTCCATCTGTCCAATTCATATATCTAAGGTTTAACTCACTAAGTTAATGGAACAATAATATCACCATAAATCGGTCGCTGCACTTTCAATAGCTTGTGTGTCCAGCCATATAGTGATTGTTAGAACACTCCATCACCCCACCCTTAACAGAATGTGGATACTGGAGGGGAACACACCCGTATAAGTTTAATAATAGAATAGCCTCTAAACGGAACTTTGTCTTCGTAGACTTGAGCATTGCTATCAAACACTTCAATTATCTTCATACCAAAAATCATATTGATCTGTTATTTACCTTTAGCCGTTTTTTTTAATGTCAAGAAAACCCATTATGGGTCATCACCGCTCGACGGGGACGAGCGGCGGGTATGTCGGACTCGCACCAACAAAAACCTGATAGTGCTCCACCACGCTACTGGTAGCGGGGACAGGGTACCTATAAAACATTGCCCCCATCCCCACAGCAGCAACTCTGTACCCCAGAGTGCGCCACCTGGGTCGGAGCCTCTCTAAAGTGGCCCCTCTCTCCGCTGGACGATGCATCGGGAGCACCAGATGCATCGAACGCCTCAGGGACCTTATAAGGTGGGCGTCCGATAAACCCCTTTCGGATCGCCCAGAAGGTCCCGTTAGGGTGGCATGGTCTTGAGCGATGGTCTTGAGCGAGTCCGCTGCAGTTTTTTTTATAGTGTTTAGTAACATTTGTTATTAAATTGATAAATAAATTTTAAAAAGGCCTTTTCTCTTCAATTTTCCCAGTAATCATCAGACATCGGTTATCAGTAGCTCTGCGTGCAACGTGGCAAAAGTATCGCATAACACGTTGCAAGCAGGTAAAGGTAAAGGATAAGCGCTGTGCATTATCTAATTTAAGTTGTGTTTAAATTGAGACATTAATGCAGTGGGCAGTCCATGGAATCCACAGCATACGACGCCAATACCACATTTCAAAGGTGTCAACTCTGTACAGCGGATCTCGGATCAGCTGATTTAAGGGTCCACACACTCAACTTCGTACCCTCATTAAAAATTATGCTAACAATCGTTATGTATCCTGTCCCAAATATTTTGTTGACAATCTCCTTTCCATATTCTATCGTAGCACATTTGGATGTTACCCAAGCAACAGTTAGATCGATATCCGTCAGCATTCAATAATAAAACTCGACACGATTTAGACAAGACGTGTAACTTAATGGCACCAGGCAAACTAGCTATGGTGAAGTTTAAAGCGGACTCAAAACAGAAGGCAGTATATTTCGGACATCCGGTTCAGTTTTGGACGGTAATGTTAGATTTTAATATTTTTATATAGTTTTTATATCTTATAATTAGCTGTGTTCAAAGCTCCGCTCACATTTTGTTAATTAGTGTATCTCAAAAAAATTTCCCCGTAATTAGTTTATTTTATTAAATTAAAAATAAACATTTTTAATTTTGAACTTAATAATTGATATTGTGAGTTAGCAATAAGAGATAGAGACTTGCTATTGAAGACTTTTTTGTAGTATTTTTGTAGGTCTATAATTCTCTAGAACATTAATTTAGTGTATCTCTAAGGTGGATTTCGCGGCGCACGCAATTTAAGCTACCAGCAGGCAAGTTATTTACAGCGCGCCCTCTGCAACATCTAAAACCTTAACCATTCGGAAGAATTGCTCTACCTTTTAGTAAAAACCGTACACAAATCCGTTCAGAAGATTTGGAGAAAATCGATCATATACAGACAGACAGCTTTCGCTGACCATGTTTTAAAATAAGTATAGATTAATATTATTCATTAGCAATCATCGATCATAAACTTTATGTATAAAAAAAAATTAAGTATAAAATATATATTAGAGACATTGTAGTGTATGTGGATTGAGATATGTGATTCTAACCTTTTATCTACAGGACACAAAATATATAATACATACATATGTCAATACATAAACGGAATACTAGTGTACAATGGGAACTTCACACTACTTCAAAGCGCACCACGTCATTAGCACCAGAGCCCGTGGCGAGAGTGGACGTGTAGATACTGTTAGTGTGTGTTTGAGTCTGTCTTGTAATGTTTAGTATTAACTATAATACTAAACATTACAAGTGAATACATACACCTCAGACATTAAGCAACAAAATTAACTCAAGGCACGATTCGTCGACCTTTTAGGGTGGACGTTTTTTACCAACTTTTTCGAAATTTCGAATACCCCCGCTATAATATATAATTTATTCCTTCGTTTTTTAAATTAATTTTATTTCACTTTTTAGTTCGAAAGCGTATTTTTTAAGTCTTTTTTAACTCTTTATTCGATTTTAAGATGAGGCAACACAGTGATGCTAAAACTCTTATCAACGTTGACGAAATGAAGAAGACTATGGACATCGTGGATTACGATGCAATCCATTTACAAAAGTAAGTCGTAAGATTGTTTCAATGCTTTTCTTTACCCCAAAAAAAATCATATTTCCACAAAGTGCACCCAAATATACACCCTGGCTCGAAGAATCGACAAATTGTTTATAGAACATGTTGGGCTATTCTTTTTGGTTATACAGAATAACAAGAGTGTTACGATAATGTTTTGAAATCTATAAGAATCCTTTATGTATTTAGCCCTTTTTAGTATAGTTTTTGTTATATTGTAAACTGGAAACAATATTATTATTGTGTTAATATTAAATTGATACAATTTTATTTTATTTTTCACTCTTCTTCACATACTAATATGTTAAAATACTTGGCAAACATACCAATAAAAAAATATTTACTTTACTTTTCTAAATCTTTCAGAATTATTGTCAATAAAGCTCAAGATAAAGTAAAAAAGTTATTATCTGATGAAGAAATTAAATTATGACGTAGAAGATATAAACTGCAGCTCCTTCTGCAGAAAGAAGATGAAGAATTAAATAAAGAACTTGAAATTAAACAGGCCATGAAAGAATGTAGTTACTGCAAAGAAAAGCAAACAAAAATAGAAAAGTATGAAGAGGATATTGAAAAGGAAATGGCCCGTGAGTGTTTAAAAGCTCTTGAAAAAGAAATAATGTAAGTTATCACATTTACAAAACAAATGAAAATATTATTTTGCAACGCATTATATATGTGAAATGTATATGTATGTATATGTGTATATGAAAAAGCTGTGGTAGCCCAGCGGTATCACCGTGCGCCTCTTTCGAGGAGGTCTAGGGTTCAAACCCCGGGCAGGCACCAATGAGTTTTCTAGTAAAACTTATGTGTCTAATTGATAATTGCAATTTATCACACGCTTTTCGGTGAAGGAAAACATCGTGAGGAAACCTGCATATCTCTAGAGATTTCTGGGGATATGTGTAACCTACCAACCCGCATTGGAGCAGCGTGGTAGGTCTCAGCTCCAATCCTTCGCTCCAAAAACAAAGAGAAGAGGCCTATTGCCCAGCAGTGGGATAGTAACAGGCCATTACTTTTTTTTTACATATATTTTCATTTATCGCGGAATATAGTAAAATAATATTTTCATTACTTATGTATTACGGACCTCCGCAAAGTAACGCTTAATTCTATAAATTAATCACATTTAACTTATTCTTCATCCTAACTAGCTATGTTTTTCACTAGAAATCATTGTGTAACAAATTTTTTCCCGAATAACGTAATATTTATAATTGAAATTTCGAACATAAAAGTTCCCACGATAGCCGATCTTTTCAGACGATTCTCGACGACTTACTTCGAGAAAGCGTCCATCCACCCAAACCCCCTTATAGTGGCCGCGTCCAACTATAAGGTGTTCAGGCACCCCAATAAGATTCACAAGCGCCCGAAGAGCGTCCTTAACGACTCCGACGATGCTATAACAGCATCCAACAAGATATTCACACTACATTCACACAAACAGCGTCTTCGCCGGCGAAGACGAGGTCCCCGCTTGCTTGTGTCAAGCGGCCGCAGCCCTCTGCCGCGGCCGCCATGACGCAGACTTCTTCCAAGTCATTTATTAGATGCAGCCCTCCAAAAACGCGCCGCCTTAAGCCGAGGTTCGGTCTCGCAGGAGACACCCTTAAAGCGACGCCCCCTGTAGGGCGGGTGTGAGTAATGCACCCGCTTGTATTAACCATTTCTTCTCGGCGTTGCTTCCGCGCTCGCACGTCTTATCGGTGACGCTGTCAAAGCCATTAGGGCTAACAGCATTAGTCATATTGGAAAAAAAAGTAGTAGAAAATTGTGATAATTTATAAAATTAAGCGTTACTTTACAAACAAACCTGTAGTGGAGACAATATTAATGAAATCGTTTCTTATTCATAGAGCAAATGGTATGCGCTATACAAAAAGAGATGAGATACAACTGCGAGAAATGCAAAAATTGCAAATGCAAGAAAAGAGGACTATGGAACGGAATCGGGCTGATATTGACCACTTATGGCATCAAGTTCTTTTAAATGATGTCAAAATGAAGGTATGATAAATGTCTCAATCCTATTTTGTTCCTATTAACACTATGAGAAAGCGCATAAGAGTTTTAAAATATGTATCTTTAATATTTAAATGAGTTAATCTTGTATGTATATATATATTTTCGGAATCTTGGAAACGGCTTCAACGATTTTCCTGAAATTCAGCATGTAGTTTGGGGGAGAAAAATTGATCTACCTAGGTTTTATGTAAACATAATCGTTTATCCCTGTTTTTGGGCATTAAAAAAATAGTACAGTTTGAATTGTAGAATTGTAGAATTGAATTTTTGCCATTAATTGTCAAGTCAGCGTAGGCTATTCGGGGAACGGGTTGTCGCGAGAAATGAAAATACCTAGGATCAAGCCCCACCTACCCTATTATTTTTTCTTTTTTGTAAGTTTCTTTTTTTTGTATTTTGTAAAAAATTACCGAGCAAGGTCACCCATATATTGTTAATAATGTTAGTAAATGTTGTGTGCCGTGTGGTATCCGGCTGAATAGAATAGTACCACCCTCTTTTCTTACCGAGGTGTCGTAAAAGGCGACTAAGGTAAGTCGACCCGCCGTGTGGTATCCGGCTGAGTAGAATAGACCAACCTCATTTCTTACCGAGGTGTCGTAAAAGGCGACTAAGGTAAGTTGACCCACCGTGTGGTATACGGTTCAGTAAAATAGACCACCCTCTTTCTTACCGAGGAGTCGTAAAATACGACTAAGGTAAGTTGACGTCAGGTAGGCGGCCGGTCGTAAAATACATAGCCAAATCATGTGACAACATGTTTGTAACGTGTTGTGCCGACCCCACTCATAGTGGTATAAGGGCAGGAAGATGATGTTAGTAAATGTTGTAAAATTCTACTAACCCAACTCTTTCTTAACAGGAAGAAAAAAAACGGTGCAATTCTGAACGACGAAAAAAAGAAATGTACGAACGTCGACAGGCGTACGACGAACAAATAGCCAGTGCCAATAGAATAAGGCAAGAAACATTACAGAAAGAGAGGCAGCTAGAGAATAGTCGGTTAGAAAAGATGAAGAAGAAAATGGAACAAGATTACTACGAGGGTAAGTTAACGCTAGATAAGATCAGCAGTATTTCATCTTTAACTATAATGATATGTTTTTAATTATGAATAGCCAAGAATGTTCCATTGACTGGCTCGTTGGCGCAGTGGGTACCCTGCCTTCAGCTCCTTGGGTCACGGGTTCAATTCCCGCCGAGGACCAACATTTTCTATAAATGAATTTGTTGGTCTTTGAGCCTGGGTGTATATTTGTATTTAAGTATGTATTTTATAATATATATAAGTATATATTCACCAGTTGTCTGTCTACCATAACACAAGTATTAAGTTACTTACTTTGGGGACGGACGACCGTGTGTGTAAGTGTCCCATATATTTATTTATTATTATTATTTATTGATTACTGTAGTGTATGCGGGTTGAGACGTGTGTACGTACTCTGTACATTTGTATACAAGGCACTTATATGTAATACATACATGAACATAGTCACACTAACCCACACTAGTCACACGGTCTCATGATGCACCACGACAGTAACGCGAGAGCCCTTGGTGAGAGTGGTCGTGAAGTGACATGCCGTTACTTATTAGTGCGCATTTGAGCCTGTGCTATATTCATACATTAGTTTATAAACACTTCAATTACGATACTAAAAATAATTCTCTATAAAGTAACTCCTTTAACTAAAAAATACTTAACATTTCATATTTTAAATTTATTATAATTTTTTTTACAAGACACATGAGAGCTTTATAAGGGATTACTCACAATAGAATAGGGCCTGTTTCACAAGTTACTGATAAAGTGTCGGATAGTTAACCAACAAATAAACTAAGGAGCAGATAAATGTCTCTAAAAAATAAAAGAAAATAAAAGCAATATGACCTATTCTTTTTTTTGGCTCTTATGTTGTAGAATAATTATTACCTGTAATATAACAATAAGCAAAAGTTATAATTTTTAGATATGGAAAAGAAAAAAAATCTACAGTTAACGAACAAACAGAACTTTTTGAAAGGACATGAAATGAAATTGACACGTATCAAAAGCGAAAAAAAGCAAGAAAGAGAAATAGACGTTAAAGCTATCAATATAGCAATGGAAGAATTACGAAGGGAGAAGCAGAAGGAATTGAATCAAATGGTTTGCTTAGTTATCGTATAGTTAGTTGTATCTCATATTAAAGTCAAAAATGTACAAGTTATATCTATCTTAAATTACTTATACGCTAGGACTATACAAGTCATGCCCACGTGGAATGGTCCCAAGGATGCAGGCAGCGTTTCCGCGCTGAATCGCTAAGCTGATTCTTTGTGCGAAAAAAGAGCCAGCTCTCCTGTCACCTGAAGAGGCAATTAATCGGGGTGTTAAAACAGATAAAAAAAAATTGCACTTGACTCCATGCCCCTGGGGTCTCATCTGCAAACGGCACAAATATATAACTCCCGATGAGAGATGTATACTCTGCCATTTCCGTCGCAGCTACAGGTCTTGACACTATTTCCCTGATATGAGACGAGGCTAACGTATCAACGTACGTTGCGTCCCACATAAGGGTCCATCCCCGTTCCCAAGGAACCAGCGTCAAGTCTCTCGCCATCATCCCGACATATCCCCGAAGTCCCGAGAAGAGCAGGAATGTCGATGGTGGCAAGAGCTTTTTTGATGGTATCATTAAGAGAACCATGACGGAAAAGCCTACCAGAGCTCCTGGTTCCTCTTTTAAGTTAAATAAAATTGATTATCAAATATTTTGCTAAATTGAAATATAGCAACGATATTTTTCCTTTATTTAAAAGCTTTTATTCAACTTGCAATGTACCAACATCCCGGTGTCCAATTGAGCTGAAATTTCACATACTGGCCTAGTCCCAATGACAATGAATATTTATGATAAAAAGTAACGGCCTGTTACAATCCCACTGCTGGGTTACCACCACCGCTTAGGGTTGGAGATAAGACCTGCCACGCTGCTCCAATGCGGATTGGTAGGTTACACATATCCCTAGATTTCTCTAGATATGCAGGTGATGTTTTCCTTCACGTGAGATAGATTGTAATTATCAATTAGAAAGTTTTAATAGAAAAACTCATTGCTCGGATTTGAACGTGACCCTCTCGAAAGAGTCGCGCGGTCACACCGCTGAGCTATCAGAGCTTTATTTATGATCGTTATTTACGATCTTTATTTATTGATAAGCATGATCATCAGATCATGCTTATCATAAATAAATCCAATAATCATATTGGCTCCAGAAGAGGGAATTTCCAAACGGTTAACTGTAGATCCCTATAGTTAACTCAAATTACATTTAAAGTTTTTGTTGAAAGCTTTTCTTATAATTATTGTATTTATTCAATAAATAGGAAACGGTTTTCTCAGAATGCAATCAATTTATTCTTTTTAAAATACAAATCACGACTAAGTAACTAAAATGGCGCTGCCACTGTCCTCTGCGCACCTCTCCTCTCCGTTCCGCACCGCACCTCTCCGCCTGTCACCACACCTCGTCACAGCTATCTTCACGCCTCTATGCTACAACTTCCGCTCGCCTCCTTTTCCTACCGTTACAGAAATATAAATATTATAATGTAGAAATACTTTAAATGTATATGTATTTTAGCAAATGCTCAGAAGAGAAAAAAATGTGTTTGTAGAAAATTACAATCGTGAAAGAAGACTGGCTAATGATTTAGAAGAAGCTACCATCAGGATAGCGTCTGAATGGAAACAACAAAACGAAAAACAGTGTGATGAATTTCTGAAAAAGATCGAGTTAGATAAACAAAGTACAAAACTAGTAAGACATTTTTATTGTCACGATAATTATAAGAATAATTTAAGTATCTATACTAATATATAAATCTGAAGAGTTTGTTTGTTTGATTGTTTGAACGCGCTAATCTCAGGAGCTACTGGACTGATTTTAAAATTCTTTCAGTGTAAGATAGTCCATTTATCTAAGGCTATTCGAGGCTAAGATGAATAGGAGAAGAGTAGCAATAAAAAATAGTACGAAAACGGCAAAATTTCAAGCTTTCATTGCGTGCGCTGAGTAAAGGGTGATAGTAATTCAATAATCATGTATTACTAAATTGTTCCCCTCTATAAGTTCTAAATAAAAGTCTGTGACGGCTTATGTCTAGCTTTTAAGGTTAACCCACTAACCGTTTTTATGGTTATCAAAAGAATGTTATTTAAATCTTTCCAAGCGGGGGGAGCCGCTGGCGCTTGCTAGTATATTATATAGACGTTAACAGATATCTATAAAAAAGTAATAATATCTGCCTGTTACATTCAAATTATTCCTTATTTGAGTTGACTTTTACAAGGTCTTTCGAATCGTCAAACTTTAATGAAGCTACTAGTTCTGGCTCTTAGCTAGGTAGGCTGTGGCTAGGTATTTTACGAAGGGCCACCTGCCTGACGTTAACTTATCTTAGTCGCCTTTTACGACACCTCTGTCAGAAACGAGAATGGTCTATTATATTCAAATAGATATCACACGGGGAGTCAAATTGCTTTAGTCGCCTAATACGACACTTCGGTTAGAAATACGGACGGTCTATTCTATTCAGTCGGATACCACAAGGCGAGTAAACATACTTTAGTCGCCTTTTACGACACTTCGGTTAAAAATGAAGGTAGTCTTTTCTACTCAGCCGGATACCACACGATATTTTAGCAAAAATTTTATTATTACATGTTAATCATTTAAATGCCAATCTATTTAGTCAAGGAAATAAATTATTAAATAAATTTTATTATAATCCATTTAGTCAAAGAAATAAGAGTAATTAAAATTATAAATTTTGTATTATAGCAAGCAGCGAGAGAATACAAATGTCACATAGAAAAAATAAATCTTGAGTTAGAAAATAAAAGGCAAGCCAGAAAACTAACAATGGATAAAGTAAAAACGAAAGCATATGACGAACTACGTAAGAATCTAGACAGTGCTAATGAAGAACTTAGACGACAGATCGAATATAGAAATATGTTGACTAAACAAATAAGGGACAATGATAAAATTATGGTAAGACCTTATTTTATTTATTTTATTAATTTATTTCTTTTATACACGTGGGAATTTGTTCGAAGTAAAAACACAATTATTAATTCACTGATTTATTTAAATTAATATCTCGTCTAAGCCAAATCGTGTTGCCTACGTATATCCGTCTTCCATATTACTTTTCCTCCATAGAGACCTCGACCTCCATACCATTACTCCCCTCTTTAAACGTTTTTCGAAGTCTAACTTCGAGAAATCCGAGGTACACCCAAACCCTCTCATTTCAGTTGCTGCCACCTACATCCCAGTAACGTCTGACCACCGAAAATATAGGCGTCCAAAAAGCGTCCTATATGACCCTGACGATCAAATAACGATCGAAAACACAAAAACACGTAATACACACATACAGTGTCTTCGCCGGCGAAGACAAGGTCCCAGATTTGTGACATCGGTTGGTCGTGGCTTTTTGCCACCCTTCCGTCGTCGTATTGACTCATCATTGAAGTCATACCATCAGCCCTCCACTACACGTCGCCCTAAGCCGTGGTCCGGCCTCATAGGAGGCACCCTTAGGACGACGTTCCCCGACGCTAGTAGAGCTTCTGCGCTCTACTCTCCGCATTTCGCAACTTCGGCGATGCTTCTGCGCTCGCCCGTCCCTGGTGACGCTGTAAAAGCCGTTAGGGCTAACTTCCTTCTCCCTCGCACACTTTCATCCTTCTCGCTCACACGCCTTCCGTTCCTTTCCATGCGTCACACATAACGTTCCATTCCCACGTACATATAGTAAGAAAAGAGAAAGAAAAAGTAAAAAAGCACATGCATAAAGGCGGACTTATCCCTAAAAGGGATAATATATAGTTAACCTTTGAGTAATAGAAGGAAATGGACACGAATTGAAGAAAGAGAGTACGGGTCATATAGAGAAAAAGAAAAAGTTTATATAAATTTAATTATTCAATCTACTAATTATTTTGGTAAAATAAATAGATAAAATGTTACATGACTGTGTTGCTATAAAATACAAAGCGGAAGTCATTGGTGACAACAGTCATACAATAGTCATACAATATATTCTTTGGTGGACTATCCTCATTGGTAAACAGTGTGCTTAGTGAGTCTCCGCACCTACTCCATCGCGTTTGCGACGCTCCAAAAGCGACATCTAGTGACCACTCTTCCAGCGCCATACAAATTGGCGTTACGCTAACGCGATCGAATAGATTAAAAACAATTCACACTAAGCACACTGGAGTGTAGGTGAAATGTAGGTGGTCTATACAGCTCACGGATACCACACGGCTAAACGTTAATAACTTAAAATAAGGTTAAACAATTAGACGCGACTGAAATTCGTAATTATGATTAACTAGATTTTCTTTGTCAAGAAATATAAATAAAATTTATTTTCAGGAACTTGAATTGAGCGAGATTGAAAGAAAACAACTGCCTTTCGTTAAGAAAGCGACAACGTTTAAAGAAGCGATGAAAGATAATGCAAGTTATTTATCTACAAGGTAAATTTTATATTATATTCCTGCTCTTATCCCAGTCTAAGTGGGGTCGGCACATGTTATAAACATGCTCTCACATGATTAGGCTGGGTTTTTACGACCGGCCTGCCTGACGTCAACTTATCTTAGTCGTATTTTACAACATCTCGGTAAGAATGAGGGTGGTCTATTTTACTAAACCGGATACCACACGGTGGGTCAACTTACCTTAGTCGCCTTTTACGACACCTCGGTAAGAAATGAGGTTGGTCTATTCTACTCAGCCGAATACCACACGGCGGGTCGGCTTACCTTAGTCGCCTTTTACGACACCTCGGTAAGAAATGAGGGTGGTACTATTCAATTCAGCCGGATACCACACGGCGTCTACAAGGTAAATTGCAGTTAAGTTAATTTTCAATTTCCAAGTGAAACTACGCACTTGAAAACGTTAAAGTAGGTTTTAAGTTTTAAGTTTGTCGTATTATTATTAGTGTTTAAAACTTAAGAATCGAACACATAAAAAAAGGAAAAGAGATATGACGTCTGAATAACATTCTAAAATAATTAAAGCAAGTAAAGAAACATAAAGGTTTTTCCTTTTACCTAAATACATAAAGATTTCGTAAACATGTTTAAGCTGACACACACTTTTATAATTTTCTTTACATTTTTAGGGAGAACCACATTCATCCTTTTAAAAAGGTAATGCAGAGGAATAAGGAGGCTATAATACCGTCACTGCCATTCATCAATAAATATAGCATTTGAATATAATAATTTTATAATAAATATCTGTTACAATCAAGTTTTGTTTAAATCCTTTTGTTCTAAAATATTTTGACAGAAAATTATATTTGTTGCTCGTTATAGGTCGGTTGATGAAAGGTTTGGGTTTGCGACTGGATTGTTAAAATTCTTAAAGTTCGGATACATAGAAATGGTTTTTCTTTTAATCAAAAGTGTAATGAAGTCGAATTTAATGAAACTACTAAATAAAACGATCTTGATGGGAATTTATTACGGTTTAATAATGGATCAAATGCAGACGTAAAAAGCCGATACTTCAGTTGTCCTCGTGATTCTTATTAATAAAAAGAAAATATTACAAAACTCTAAAAAAACAAATTAATATTATATTTTCAAACTTCACTACTTGAGCAGTAAAATAAACCCAAACGAACTTAGAATTTCAATATCATTATACTCGCCCTTTCTATGCTAAGATAAAATTTAGTAAGATCATATTTATCTACCTACATACTCGTATACATCTCAATTTTTGTCTTTGTACAAAAATATTTTTAAACACACCTGACAGCGCCATCTTGTGAGCGTTATTGATATATACACAAGAGCACCGTTTTGAATTTGCACTCAAAAAAACTAAAATCACACTGTTTGTGATAGTAAGTTTTAAGAAACTTGAGATTATATAAATATTAACTTTCTAAAAATAAAAAAATTCAGATGTGAAATAAGAAAATATTAAACACAATAATTATTAAGTGAATTAAAGATTTTCGTTTTAAAGTATGTATAATCAAAATATTTTTTTTGTGTATAAAGTAAAGCGAAATCAAAACGCAACAACATTGAAAAAATTTGAATCTAAACTTCGAAACCTTAACTTAAATTTTATCAAAACAATACTAAATTGCTAAAAACAGTGTAAAACAAAACGATGTAATTTAACTAGATTGGTATACAGGTGTTCATTAAAGAAAACCATTTCTTTGATTTTTTTATTTTACGTGAGGGTATATATATTATTCGTTTCTTTTTTGTTGTCAAGCTCTGTTTTAATTACTTACGATTTATGATATTGTGGCTCACGTGTTGAAAATTGGAATATTCAACTATAGTTTGAAAAAAAATTGTATTTTAAAAATGGAAAGTTACAATACATCGAACAAGCGTTTAGAAGATCACACATATCGTCAACTGCAACAAATAGCCAAGGCTATGAGTTTGCCGTCCAATTATAAGGTAAAACTATACTATTTAATATAATTTTTTATATGATATTTCATCCTTAATATAATTTGATTTTAATCAATTGATTTAAATAGTAAAACCCTTTTGTGATTTAAGCAAGGTAATATTTTGAAATTTATTTTAATTAAATATTGTATTGATCAAATAAAATTTGTGTTTCAACATGGTTGGTTCATATTTAGTTTATATTAAGTTCCAAATATAAAAGTAGAATATATTAGAATTTCTGAAACTGGACTTTTAATACAGTATGATGTATATTACTGGGAAAAATTCACAATAATATGTTCTTTATTTAAATATTTTTGGAAAAATAATGTGCTACAAATTGAAGAAGAAGTAAGTAGGAGTAAAGTACAATAAAATTAACTTGAACCACTATTATTAAAAATATACCAAATAAATAGTGTTATTAATTACATGAAATTGAATTTACAAAAAAATTATAACTGTACAAAATTTAACTAAATCATTATTTATTTTATTTCTAATCATTAATTTAAATTCAAAATTAATACTATTTGCATGCTATATGCATGCAAATTTTAATACATTTTTTTGTACAAATTTTTTAATATTATACAAAAAAAATTGCTTATAGTTATTATATTAAAATTGCTTATATACAATGTTATCCATTTACATCTCAACGTGTGTATTTTCAGAAAGTCTATTTATTAGAGCTAATCCATGCGAAGATGTTTAAAAGTGATTTAGATGTTGATTTTATTATACAACGAGCCAAGCAAGAGCGTCTTCGTCTATCAAAATTAAAGAAGCAGCATAAGGCAAGGAGATTACAGGTCAAATCAAAAATATTATTTGTTAAAATATTTTACAGCATACAGGTTGAGTTTTGCAGTTTGTTAATGAAACTGGCAAAGTTTGTTTAATACTGGGATGCTCTTTGAATTTAGTGGTTTACCGAATCAAGATTTATTTCAAATCTTTTTTTTCATTTGAATGATTGAACACTAATTAGCTGTGTGGTATCGGGCTTCTTAAAATAGACTACCCTCATTTCTTACTGATGTATCATAAAAGGCTCCTAAGGTAAGTTGACCCGCTGTGTGGTATCCGGGCGAACAGAATGGCCTACCCTCATTTCTTACCGAGGTGTAGTAAAAGGCGAGTATGATAAGTTCACCCACCTTGTTGTATCCGGTTTAGTAGAATAGACCACCCTCTTTCTTACCGAGGTGTCGTAAAATACGACTAAGGTAAGTTGACGTCAGGCAGGTGGTCGTAAAAACGCAGCCAAATCATGTGACAGCATGTTTATAACATGTGCCGACCCAACTTCGAGTGGGATAAGGGCAGCAGGATATGATTGAGTGAATAGCTTCAGTTAGTTAGTTAGTAGGTTTTTGTTATTTTTATATTATTAGAAAAGACACTTCTCTATCTATCTAAAATTAGGAACACCTGTTGGTACAGAATGGGTGGTCACCTCCCAATCTGGACTATTCAATTTCCTTGAGACAAAGGTTTCACTGATGTCCTGACAGTGTCACATGCTCTAACATTTTCTCTATTTATGTGTTTTTGTTTATACTTATATTTACATTTATTTTTTACTATTTATTTTCTCTTCTTTTACATACTTATCTGCGTGCTAACCCACAGATAATTATATAAAAGATCCTCTTTTTCAAAGAATTGTCTGGAAGAGATCACAACAGTGTGATAAGACCGCCCTTTGCACTTTTAATTGTTTCTATTATCTATGTCTCTTGTTCTTTTCACTCTGTATTTTATTTGTGCAATAAAGTTATTCTTCTTCTTCTTCTTCTTCTCTAACCTACCTGTTACTTTTACACACACTTACTCTGAGTAGAAAATATTTTGAATTTTCAAATATTAGTTAAGAATATAAAGAAGTTTCTTAAAGTGAGTAGAAGAAATAATTATTGTTTATTCTTATTGCAATCTAGCAATGACAATGTCGATTGATACTTTACCTAATCTGATTTAATAACTATTTCATTAATGCACTACAATTGAAGAACTTAACTTAGTCGCCTTTTACGGCACCTCGGTAAGAAATGAGGGTGGTCTATTCTACTAAGCCGGATACCGCAAGGCGGGTCAACTGACCTTCGTCGGCTTTTACGACACTTCTTTAAGAAATGAGGGTGGTCTATTCTAGTTACCCGGATATCACACGGGGGGTCAACTTAGCTAATTCGCCTTTTACGACACCTCGGTAAGAAATGAGGGTGGTCTATTCTACTCAGCTGGATACCACACGGCAGATCAACTCACATTCGTCGGCTTTACGACACCTCGTCTAGAAATGAGGGTGGTTTATTCTACTTTACCGGATAACAAACGGCGGGTCAACTTACCTTAGTCGCCTTTTACGACACCTCGCTAAGAAATGAGGGTGGTCTATTCTAGTTACTTGGATACCACACGGCGGGTCAACTTACCTGAGTCGCCTTTTACGAATTACGGTGGTCTATTCTACTCAGCCGGATACAACATGGCAGGGAACCATTAGTATGTAACATATCAACTATATTCCATTACAGGCTCGAGAAGCATGTAATAAAATGACCTACTCTCCCGCAATAACCGTTACACCTAAGCGTCCCAGTGATATATACATGAAATACAGCCAAGAGTTAAAGAAAGCAGTTGTTTCCCTCCATCCAAAAAGAAGTCTATTGCAAAATATAGACGTAAATACAACCGCGACTTCTAGCGATAGAGTACTACGCAGCTACAATTTAAAGACAGTTAAACCAAACTATGCTCTTATGAACGACACCGCGTGCAACTTTAAGCCAAAATGTGTCACCAATCCTACGGAAATGAATATTAAGTTAATCAAAAAAGACGGTAGTATTTCACAGTTTAATATAACAACCAAACGCTATGAGGGCAAAAAAATGACCAGTAGGATTACAGATAATTCAAATTCTGTGTTAAAACGGAAATATATTTTAGCAAATGAAAGGGTAAGTACTTTTTTGCAAATCTATGTCTATTCGCTGGATAGGCGATATCATTTATATTTAGAACGGGCTACCTACGTACATCATTCATATTAAAAGTATTATCCACTAGCTTTTGCCCGCAACTTCGTTTGCGTGGACTATTGTCGCGTGATAGGTTGTTAATGGATGGCGCTTTTCATTGTCATCCTATTCCTATAGAATTAACAGAATTTCTATATAGGCATATGTTATTCCGGTGTATAAGGAATAATGGTGCCAAATTTCATCAATATTGGTTCAGTGGATTCGCCGTGAAAGAATAACAAACATACATCCATACTCACAAACTTTTGCTATTATAATATTAGTAGGATAGGATTTCTCCATCCAAGATAGTTTTTTAATGGATTGATAGATTGAGTGGAAAAACTGAAATAAATTCAAGAAAGACCAAATTGTAATACAGTACTATTTGCAGTATACGGTCAATTGATGCAAAGTTGCTACATTCTCATTATAAGACAAACTTTATGACTATCAATATCATACTTGTCTTATTACTTTCTTCTTTTAGGAAATATTGCAAAAATCTCTGCCAGTTAAACGTCAAAGAACCATAAGTGGCATATATCCACTTGAGCCTGAAAACAATGTACCTAGAAGTATAAAGATTACAGAAGGTGTGTGTATGCGTAAAGTAGATGGCACTTACGCAAAAATCAACGCAGTAGTTCAGAAAAATAACACTAAACTATTGCCACGTAAAACTGAGTACCGCAATAAAGATATAAATATACAAGACATTATAAATGAGAGTGTAGATGCTAATCTACCTGATATATTAAATATTAATGGAAATAATAATCACTATAAAATGCTTTATCCTACAATATCGCAGAGTGATATATCACCGAATAATAATGATAACGATGTATACGGAAATGAGAAACGATATCCAAGTTTATGGGATAAACAAAATGATGAACAGTTACCAAATATACATGATGCATTTAGTCGATTTAACGATATATTCGAAAAAGATCAGACCCAGCCTTTTTTCATACAAAGCAGTACAGAATTAGGAATAAGTATGTTGGACTTAAGTAAGGGTTTAATTTTAATGACATACTATCGAATATTAAACGCCAAAATTTAAATATTATGCAAATGGAATACTCTGAATTTATTATTAGAATTTGATTAACAAACCAATCGTTTTTAATTGCACCTATCTTGATTTTTAAAAACAGCAGCTGGATATAGATTTCAATGCAATTAATTTATGTATAATGTAACATCTTTCTTCTTCTGTTTCAACTAATGGACGTCCACTTCTGGACATAGCTGTCTTTATGGGATCTCAATAAAATACGATCTTGTGCCGCTTGGATCAGCGGCTCCCAATGACCTTTTTGAGGTCGTCAGTCCACTTCGTAGGGATCTACTGACACTGCGTTTTCCGGTGCGAGGTAGCCATTCCAATACTTTAAGACCCCAACGCCCATCGGTTCTTTGTACTATGGGCCTCACTCATCCACACTTTAGCTTCGCGACACGTGCTATTCCGGTGACTTTGATTATTCTACGAATCTCCCACAGAGATACAACGAGCATGGTTCGCTCCATCTTCTGTTAAGTAACTTTTTCTTATGAGGCCCATAGACATATCTTTATGGATACATAATTTATTACATCGCATAAAAAAATTATGTTTAACAAAACTCGTCGTTACATGTTATCAAATTTGCCATCATATTATATCATTCCTAACATGTCTCATTTTTTTACAGATAATAATTATCTGTCACAGATAAACAGCAATAACAAAGTCTTAGAAACTATTTATAATATAAAAGTTAAGACACCAATTCTTCCTTTATATACAATCGCCGATACAAAGTGTGTTAACAGTACAGAAATAATAGTCTCTCCGTGAGTATAAATATTTTTGTAACAACATATTACACATTATAATATCACATAAGCTTTATTTTGTTTATTTAAAATGGATACATTGAAATATATAAAGGGAGCATAATAGGAACTAAATACCACCTTGGCATAGACCACATTTTATAACTTGCAAAACCTTATAACTTTTATTGATAAATATTAATTATCATGAATATTGATTTATTAAATTTGATTTACGAGTATGATAAGATCAGTTTCAGTAAGTTGAGTAAAATAAATTTAGTCGAAAACTTCTTTTAAAACTAAATTATGTTTGAATTTTCATTATTACACCACTGGATGATTATAGTAAATTAAAATTCCATGTTCACAAAAACTTTAAGAACGGTAAATATGTTAACGTGTTGATTACGAAACTTTGTATCAATATGGAAAATTCAAGGTAATTTGTACCAATATGGAAAATTGAAGATATTAAAAATTTAACATCAATTAAGAATTAGTCTTATAATAAGGGTGTTACCGTTTTTTATCCCGTTGTGCCTTTCTCATATTAGGCAAGACTAACAAACGACGCACAAGAATTGTTTGCATGCAAATTCATGAACTCATTCAGCGTTATCTAGCGTGCTTTATTGTACACAAGTGTTTCTTTGCTATCATTTACACCTTCCTTGATTAGTTTCTACCCGATAGTTCCTATATAAAATCTGATACAATTATTTAAACTCTCTTAAATGTTTGTATACATAAAGAATGTCCACCGTATCGTAATAGTCCTCTAGAAACGTAAAGCTTTGATTGCGGTTCTAAAAGGTCAAACTGGTTTAATTCTCATCCCGTCTCTTATTTTAGCTCCAATTAAATCTCGAATTTATAAGCTATAAATATCTTAATCTTTTCTAGATATTTACATTTAACTCGTTAACGAGACTTATTAAAAAAATTATCTGCTCTTAACAATTTCTACATTTTTACCAACTAATAAAGAAACCTACGGTCTCGATAAAGTCTTCCATAATAGCTAATATCTGGTTATATTTCCAGAAAATTAATTATCACTGATTTTGTGGCCAGAACAAGGCTAATTCAAAGTAGGAAATCCTACTACAACTAAAAATATAAGCGTGTTTTGTAATATAATATATCGCACGCTTAGTATTAAAGTGATAGAATTCAAAAAAGTTTTGTGGCAAATAAAAATAAAGATTAACGTAGCGCCTATAAAACAAGCCAGTGTTAAAGAGACCCATAAAAAGGGCAATGGCAACACTAGCTTTTTTAATAGTTCTTAGTGTAATATAAATAGCATTTAAATAAAGATTACTTCAATTGTGACTAATTTTGAATTCGTCCACCTTAATATCATGCGTGCGATATGGTTTGTAAGTGAGGCTTGTTTCAAAATTTCCATCTATTAATCGAAAAAATTAAAAATGTTTCCGCCGCAGTTCAATCGTAGTTTAAAGTCCAGCAACTTAGCAGAATCAATCTAGTAGGTTGCTTATTAATGTCTATAACTATGGGAGGTGTGAAGCGTGTTTTGATTTTTTTATGAGGTTTTCTTTTATTGTCTCTTCACGTTTGCTTGTGTGCACTTGCCTGTCTGCTTGCATGTTTGGGTCTGCTTGCAGAACGATGTACCAGTCAACGGTGCTACCTTCTAGCGATGCTTTGAACGTTTCATGTAAGTCTTCTAGCACTTCTTATAATTTGTTCTACCACATTTTGCATTTTTTATAATAATTTTATTTCTATAATTATTAATTTACATTAAAGATTGCTTATGGCAATGGAAAATGAAAGCACTGTCAAATTGTAACAAGTTAATTAAAAAAAAAAGCTTTTATCAAAACTTCATGTTAACCATTCAGGGGTTTATTTATCTGCGGAACATCCTGATAGCAGCATCAAGTCATGCTTATAATAAACATGCATTGCCATCGGAACTGGAGCAGTATGGAAAATTTCAGCTCCATCGGACACTGATAAGTGGGTCAAATGTAACTTGCAAGATTCCACCTTTACATACATACAAAGCAATTAAATTATAGCTTTTAAAAAGAATCGCATTTTATGTAATATAGAATTTCAATCAATATATATTCCTCTATTGATCTGTCTAGGTGTTTTCTATCGGTGTTTATTTTTCTACCCATAATTACAAAATTTGAACATTGGGTTGTCTATCGCAGTGGACACCATTGCTGAGGTTGGGTTGGTCGCCAGAGTTTCTGCTGCAGGATCTATTAATAATGATTTTGGACATTGCTATATTACTTTATATATCTTCCCCTTTGTTCAGTAATTCATCATTCTCTTACCCTTATCCCCACCCTAAGTGGGGTAGCACAATATGTCTTCCATTCTCCTCTATCATTCGTCAACTCTGGTGCCACTCCGTTAACATGCATATCCATTTTTTTTCGGCCTCCCCCTAGCCATAAATCCGTCCACATTCATATTTAAAACTCTTTTGGTCACATGATTTTCATCCCTTCTCATTACATGACCAACTTAGTCTCGCACTTCTCATATTTTCTGTAATGGACGCAACTTTCAGACTTCCCCTAATATACTCATTGCGTATTCTATCAAGTTTTGTCAAACCACACGTCCACCTTAACATTCTCATCCTTTGTTCAGTAATTAAATTATAAAATTATAAATTGCGATTTCAGTTCTAAGTAGACCATCTTCCTCGGAAACCCTTCAGACCTGTGACAAGATAGGCGCATGCGTCAGTATACCAGAGATGGTTGAGGACGCGCTTGAAATAATCAGTCAAGATGGGGTATGTCAAAGATTCATGCTAAATTTTTAAGTCTCTCATAGGTGATAAAGTGTTTCTCGTAATTTTCATATAGCGCAGCATAATTCGCTGTTAGGTTATGTGACAAGTCCAACCAAACAAGGTACAGAAACCAATAATCCTACTTCTTATCTGTGTATCTTTAATATTTAAATGTATCTTGTATGTATATGAATATATTTTCTGAATCTCGGAAACGGCTTCAACGATTTTCCTGAAATTCACTATGTAGGGAGTTTTAGGGGAGAAAAATCGATCTAGCTAGGTTTTATTTTTTTAAAAAAATCGTTTTATCCCTGTTTTTGGGCATAAAACAATGATATGATGTAGAATTGAAAGCAAAGGATTTTTAGCTGTGTAATGTTGCGATAGCAAATCAAATCAAAATCCTTTTATTTACTTTTATCACACTTAACTACAAACAAAAATAGAGTAAACAATACATAACAGAAAAAACAAAAACCTTATAAATGTTAATGTAGAAAAATGTGACCAAGTAAAAAGGAGCACCACTCAGCACGAATTGAGGCAATGCCTCAAGGCTGGTTTTCAGTGGCGACCGCTACTAAAACTAACATTACGCCTAGAACGTCAGTGACATTCTGTATACTAAGTATATTTTACATAAAAGAAAAAAAAAATAATAAGAAAAAAGAAACTATTTCTAATGACAATTATGTGACAAATACCTACTTGTTGCTAATTTATGTGTTAAAAATATAAAAAATAAAATATTTGAATTAAACATACATAAATAAATAAATGTTGCTCTTAAAAAAAAAAAACTATAATAAATTAAACATAAGTATGATTCTTTTTTTTTTTTTTTTTAATTTCCCTTACTGTATGGACCACCACTACTCAGCTATGTCATGGCAAAACGTTATAGCAGCACACCTAGTGATTTTTATGACTTAAACTGTATAGTAAAAGTGATCTATATCTATGTTTGAAACTATGTACTGATGTATAGCCGATGGGTAATGGTCGGACCTAAAATGTCCGAGTTCGGATCAAGTCATGCCTTCTTTCTTTTTTTTAAATTTTTTTTTATATTTTTAAAAAAATTACCGAACAAGGCTCGGTCACCCAGGTACTAAATATGTAATCGATGGTAGCTGGATGTTCTGCCATTATTCTAAAGTACAGCATAATAAGATTCCAACTCTAGTCAACCGAGTTACAGCATCTGAGAATGCTGGATCTTATTCTTGTATCCATAGATTAAAGATTGTTCTGACACCTTCTTACAGTACAGTTGATGAAATGGTCACAAAAGGTGTCCTAATCAATGTTTCTAAAATGTAAACACTAGTACTTATGCTAAAAATTACTTTTAAGTATAAATAATAATTTGTAATGTGTAATGTGAAAGTCGAATAAAGATAGTCTTATTCTATTCATCTGTTTTAAGGACTACATGGAACAAATGGGTATGGACATGCAGGTGCAGTGCGTCCTGTGCTCTTGGGCCGGACCCAAGATCATACTCGAGTGCCATGTGCAGAAGGTAAGGTTTCGTTTCATTTCAGAATTTATACACCTATTTATGATTTTCTTAATTGCGCCAGTGGTGATTAACCCTCCGCTGCTAAAGGACAGAAATTTTTGAAAGGCAATCCGATATAAATTATCTTGTAACTCTTTAATTATTGTAAATGTATTAAATTTTCTATCGTTTCCGCTACGGTGTTTCACCCTTAAGTGTATAATACTAGTGATATCCCGCGGTTTCAACCGCGTACATACTGATCTCATGGCAGTGGAAAGTCGAATAAGTCGAACTATTGATTTAGTTTTGTTAAATATATCATCAATAGTTTCAATATTATTACAAATTTTTTACAGTTTATTACATTTTTATTACTAATCTATGTTGCTTAGTAAAGATGCAGCTTTTCAATGGTGAAAGAATTTTTCAAATCGGTCCAGTGTGTGAAAACATTAAAAACATTCATACAAATTTTTCCTCACAATAATATTAGTATAGATTGTGAGCATGTGTTTTACTTTATGTGTGTTAGTAAGGCAGCAAAAAAATAGAAAGAATAGTGTGTGTGCGTGCTTGCGTGCGTGCGTGCGTGCGTGCGTGCGTGCGTGCGTGCGTGCGTGCGTGCGTGCGTGCGTACGTGCGTGTGTGTGTTTGTATTTAAAATTAAACTTAATTTATTATATTTAAATATTTGAAATAAAAATTTATTAAATTAAAAAAAATAATAAAAGTATGTAGAATTCAAACAAATAACTACTTCCCAGAAACATCTCGACTTGATAAACAAAGTGCTTAAGAGGGAATGGAATATGACGTTCACGTTAGAGAGCCTCGTGCAGAGCTGCGGCTGGCTGAACCGTGTCGTCGAGTACGACTCGGTAATGTATGTGCTTAGGGCAAAGTACGAGGATCCTGGGTGCTTGATGGCAGTGTTGATGGTGAGTCATTTAATCAAATCAAATTAATCTTTATTCAAATAAGGTCTTTCAAGCACTTTTGAATCGTCAAGTATCAATATCATTAATGAAGCTACAACTGGTTTGGAATGTTGCGCTTACCGAGAAGAACCGGAAAGAAACTCGGCGGTCAATCTTTTAAACATTTTCAATTTTACATTATTAAACCGCTGAGAAAGAAAATGTAAAATTTAACAAAAAAACGCTCAAACCTTACTATGAAATCGGCGAAATTAAAGAATTCCTGAATGGAAAGTCGGGATTGTATTTACGGGGGGTAATTTAAAAGGAAAACTAACAAAAATGACAAAGAAATTTAAATGTTTCTTTTATTTTTAGTTAAAAGTTTCGCTTAACATTATTAACCTTTATATTTATCAACATCTAAAGCAGACATCATTCCATAATGTAATAAGTAGCATTTCATGTCGGGTCATAACTAAGTTATTCTGCTTCATCTGCTCATCTTTAAGAACTTTGTACTAGAAATTGTAGTCGAGTATATAGAACTGCTACACTCCGTCTAGGTTGACCCAATTTTGAGAAAAACGTCAATTGCCGACTCTAGTTAGTCCTTAGACCTTTGGGACCAAAGTCTTTGAACAGTACGCATTGACAGTCGTGACATATGGATATCATGGAAACATGATCGCTAACTACTGGCCTTATAAAAAACCTCAGAGTTGCTCAGCGGATAATGGACAAATGTAGTATTTCTATGTGATCCAATCTATACTGATGTATAAAACTTTAGAGCTTCTTTGTTTGTTTGAACGCGCTAATCTCAGGAACTACTGCACCGATTTGAAAAATTATTTCAGTGGAAGATAGTTGAGGAAGGCTATAGGCTATCACGCCAATAGGAGAGGAGCAGCAATAACAAATAGTAACGAAAACGGCAAAGCTAAAAAAGTAAAGCAAAATCTAAAGCTTTCCTTGCGTGCGCTGAGTAAATGGTAATAGTTATTCAAAAATCATGTGTTACAAAATTGTTCCCTTCTAAAAAATTTTAATAAAAGTCCGCGACAGCATATGCCGCGGATCGCTGGCGATTGCTAGTTAGAAATAGAAAGATAAGGTTTAACAGATAGTAACCGGCTACACATTTCAAAAAACATTTGGACGTTGGGATCTCAATGTGCTGAAATCCCGTTCGGTCCTGCACCAGAAACTCAGTGTTAAGCACACTCACACTAAGTAGACAGAATACCTCAAAAAAGTCGCAAGGAGTAAGAGAAGAAGGTCTAGAATAAAAAAGACTAAACAACAGTGGACGTCTACTGGTTGAAGATACGAACAAGACCCATATGTCATATAACCTCACCAAATGCAAAGCTCAAGCTTTTAAGAGCAACGCGTTGCAGAAAGCATCTTTTGCGACATTCCTTAAATTTGTTGGTTAAAAAAAACTTTAACCATAAATAAACCAGTATAAACAAAAGAAATTTCATTTTCTAGTCACTGTCAGCCGAACCAGAGCCGATAGAACGAACCGTTGCAATAACTATGTACAATAAAATCACCGGTGAACCGTTTACTTGGAGCGGACAGATACTAGCTCATCCACCCAATTTGGAATACGAAAAGGCATCAGATTGTCTGAGGGTAGATTTGTCTAAGCTAGATTTGCTACCAAACAGCGCTAATTTAAAACTGGTGAATCGGGAACTCGTAACCGAATCTCCATCTAAAGTTGTTGTCGGACAGCCAGTTTTAAATGACATCCATATTATTCTATTTGTTAAAATTTTAGGTTAGTTTTCTCTACAATTACCTACAAAACAATGCAAAAACATGAATACACCTAAAGATGAATAAAGAGTTAGGTGTAATCCGTCAAACTTTAAATGATATCTGGATTATATTGTGATGATTTGTTTAATTTTTTCAATCTAGATTTTTTGATTGTAATAATACTTAATAATAGCCGATTAGTAACTCCTCTTTGATGCAATGATTGGATAAATTTTAAATGGCAAGCATATTGGTTAAGATTTTTATTCGGTACAATTTTGTTACCAAACAGTAAAAATGTATATCTGAGGAGTAGTTGCATATCTATTTAATTAAAGCTAGAAATAATAATGTATATCTAGAAATAATAATGTATATCTAGAAAATGGCGAAATTGGTTACCAGACAATCTTTGAAATTGAAATTCAGATTATTAATTTGATAAGATTATCAAATTTTTAGTGTTAGCCAAAACAAAAATTGATACCAACCGATTCTAACTTGCTGGTATATGTAATAGACACTTTGTTACCAAACTTGGACTTAGATGATAACTATTGTCGATGTTCGGTTTTTGAATGGGTTCCTAATATATTATAATGAGTTCCTAATACAGTTAAGCTACTTATACCATTAATTTTATTTTAAAAAATTTAGTTATTTGTTACCAAATGATACTTATAAGTAAATAATGATGTGAGGTAAACCGCTTAACTCAGTCCTAGCCTTCCTACTGGGTACAAACAAAACGCTACGAGTTTCGGGTAGTGTGATATACAATAGGTAGGGGGGAAGAGAAGGCGAGGACTCAGTTAAGTGGTTTGCTCATCTCTTGTAAAAATTTACATTTTTTTATTGTTATTGTTTTCATATTGCGTAAATAACCTAATCAAGGCTGCAAATTTAATTAAGTTTAGTTATTTAATATAACTTTAGCTAGATATGTTACCAAAAAGAATGGGTTGTAATACTAAGTTTTATAAACTTAGTTAAAAATGTTAGGTTCATAATGTGTTTCTGATGGACAAAATAAACAAATTTTTGTAATTGTTTTGAAATAAAAGAATTTAATAACCTGCAACTAAATTCTTGTACTGTAGAAGAATTAAAACGCTTTCATAGAACGAGATATAATTTTGATGGTTGATCAAATATTTCTATTATATTTTAAATTTTCTTGGAACATCTAGAAAATGTGTATACGTAAAAGGTATACCACGATACGTGGTCTCGAATTTTTTTTTTTTTTGTTCAACTAAACCTTTTCGCACTAAAATTTAGGTTATGGATTTTAGGAGGTTTTTATTGTTGATTTTCTTTTTTTAAATCATGTTTTGTTCTTGTTATCTTTGGTATTATCAATAAGCATTTAGCATCCATCTTGCTATCCATTTAGCATTTAAGAAAATATCTACCTCTGATCAAGGTAAACTTTTTTGTAATAGACAAGTAAATGAAAATAGTAAGTACATTTTCTTTATTTGGAGTTATGTTAAAAGCTTTATTGATAACGGAGCTTTTATTTAAATTATGTACTTTCTATTAAATTTTCTTTCGAACGATTCAATTTGTTTTTTATTTTTAGGCAACACTGGCTGTACTTAAGAAAGATTTTATTTTTTGGTTATTTTTTTTTTGTTATTGCATGTTGTTGTAAAACTGTTGATTTCTATTAAACATGTCTAAAATTATGTTTATTTTTTATTTGCAACAAAAATGTACAAGTTAATTATTGTTTATGGATTGACGTTCATTTAATGCCTTATATATTTTTTACCAACATTACATAAAGTCATAGTAATTCGATGTTCCATTCAGATACAAAACATTTATAAATAATTATTTATTAAAATTCTTTTTTGTGTATTGTTTGTATGAATCATTTATCTCTGGCATTTTATTATCCCTCATCATTCATTCATTTCGTTCACTCTTTTCAATTCTTAGTTTAATATATATTTATCAAATCAAGTACAAGTTTGGGTTACAAATCACTAGAAAACTTGTTAAATAACCATTTAGCTTAAACGGAGGGGCCGTTTAAGCTAAATGTTTGTGTAAGGAGTGGGTTCACGTCGATAGTATAATGGCCGGGATTCGAACCCACGACCTCTCAATCAAGTCCAGACATTTTTAAACAATAAACTCTGTATTAGAATTATTATTCTGAAAATTGTTATTATAAGGGCTTGATTAATTTAGTTATATGTATGAGTTTTGACGTTTTTCAAACTGTAATTCTCATTTTTGTTCTCTCTCTCTCACTTTCGCCTTCTCTTACTCTATCTCTCAACTTTGCGCTCTTACACAGTCTTTACTTCCATACTTAATATTCCTTCTATAGACGTTCCGAACGCTGTCTACAAAATTTGACATTTGCTGTGACATATTTATAAAAAACTTTAGGTAAACTAAACTTTTTTGTTTTGACAATTCACAATGCCACAAACAATTGTCAGTTTTTAACATATTTGCTAAACAATCCGAGTGGTTTGTTTTCAAATTTATAAATCTCATAAAATTTGGTAAACTAATTTTATAACTTTACTCTAATATAAACCATGTCAGAAGCGTCAAACCAACCGCCTCGGCAAAAGGTACCCAAGGATGGTCCCGGACCAAGAGGTGCTCCGGATTGTTATTATGTAAGTATTTTAGTTTCTAATTATTATTTTACGTTGGATGTAACTAGGAGCAAGACATTCTGCCAGTGCCAAGTAAAATGGTAGGCGTATCAACAAATTTTGAATTTTGCCTTGTAGAAAATGTTATAATTAGTGAAATCAAATTCAAAATATTCTTTATTCAAATAAACTTGTAAACAAGTGCTTTTGAATCGTCAACTCTACTGCTGGGTCGGAAAGCTGTTCAGCAAGAAATTCAGCGGTTGCTCTTTTAAAAATATAATTCTTAATACTATTTACAGTAAGTCGTTACTGTCTTGTATAGGTTTAAAGAGAGCTATATCCACACATTCTTATCTTCTAAATAATCTTCAAGAGTATAGTAGGCTTTCTCTACCAGCCTCTTTTTAACAGTGTTTTTAAACTGCTGTAATGGCAAAGCTATGTCATAATGTCTATTCTACTCAGCCGGACACCACACGGCGGGTCGACTTACCTTAGTCGCCTTTTACGACACCTCGGTAAGAAATGAGGGTGGTACTATTCTACTTAGCCGGATACCACACGGCTAAAGTATTGAAGTAATATAGATAAAAAAAAATATTTACAATAAATTAACACAACTTTTTATTAAATGGTTTTGCAAAGTAATTGTTCTACAGTTTAATGAAATAGTCTCGGATTTTCAGACCTCTAGAGTGCTAAACTCAACATTTCGCTACGTAAAGTTCGTTCGCAAACTTCGTGCAGAAGAAGAAGACCAGAGGAAAGGAGCTGAGAACAAGCTTAAGGAGTTGAAGGATAAACAAAATAGTGACTTCTTCATACGATGTGACCGAAGGTAGTGCTTCCGCTATCTTTTAACTTGGTTTTATATGTCTAAGAAAATATATGGGACACTTACACACACGGTCGTCCGTCCCCAAAGTAAGTAACTTAATACTTGTGTTATGGGTGACAGACAACTGGTAAATATATACTTATATAATTTTTAATACATACTTAAATACAAATGTATACCCAGTGTCGAAGAACCAACAATTTTTTGTTAGAAAATGTTGGTCCTCTGTGGGAATCGAACCCACGACCCGCGGAGCTGAAGGCAGGGTCACTACCAACCGACGAGCCAGTCAAATATACAACATAAATTTCATAATTGTGGTACTTTGCAATGTTTTTTAAGCTATACTAATGTATAAATTTGAAGAGTTTGATTGTTTGAACCCTCTAATCTCAATAACTACAAGACCAGTGTACGATAGTCCATTTATCGAAAAGGCTGTAGACTATTACATAACGCTAAGATGAATAGGACAGGAGCAGTAATGAAAAATATTGCAAAAACGGCAAAATTTAAAGCTTTCCTTCCTTACGCTAAGTAAACGGTAAAAATTTTTAAAAAACCTCTTATAATTAACTCACGATAACTATTCTTATGTACAAAATTTCAATTCTAGAAATTTGTGACACACTGGTTTCCAAGCGAGCGAAGCTGCTGGCACAGTTAGTTACAGATAACTAGGATACCTTATATTAGCACCAGTATTGGTGGTAGGTGCTTTAAAGATTGAGAGCGATTGATAGATAAAGCAACAATTATCGTGGAAATCTTTTGAGACCTATGACAACCAGTGGAGTCCATTATTTAAAAGAGCCTGTTTATCGGTCTTCTACAGGATATATTTTGGAGCGTGTGCTGCGGTACTCCACAACCTTGTTCCTCCATCGCCTTTCTATCATCGCACAGGCACCTGGAGAAGTTCCAATCTTACGCCATTGACCTCCAACGAAGGCGCACGGAGCGCTCCGCGTCTTCTTTCTTATTGCACACAGCAAGGAAATGGAATTCTCGCCCGGCATCTACCTTTCCCAGTTCGTTTTATATGGGTATTTTTAAAGCTAATGTGATTAGGCATCTTCTAGGCGAGCGAGCTCCATCTTAGGCTGTATCATCGACTACCATCTGGCATGATTGCAGTCAAGCGCTCAAAAAAGAAGAGAAAAGTGTCGTCAAAATACTGGTATAACTAAGGCGCTTATTCTTTCTTCTTCTTTTTAGAGTGCCATCTTCTTACCAAACGGCGATTATTAAAGCTGCGGCTCTTAATAAACAACGAGTGCTTTACTAAACCACTGGCATAGGTTAACCTTGCTTAGTTTGTTTTTTATCAACCATATAATTTTAAGTGAATTTTTGGTCCTTTCAGCCGGATAACAGTATGAAAACACTAAATCTATTCATATACATTATTTATAACAAATTTTCACAAAATTTTCTTGCAGATCTTTAATCAATAACGTGGCACGTAGAGTGGACTTATGTCTGGCATCTTACCAAGAAGATTTGAAAATAAAGCGAAAAAGGTATTATTTAGCTTTAGCTTAGGAAAAACGAGCTGTGAAATTAAAATAGTGTATGAAATAAAATGTGTATAAAATAAAATGCCTATAAAATAAAATGTATATGCCTAAATTATGTTTGAAATTTATCACACATGCTTTTCCGAGAGTAAATACATTGTTAGGAAACCTGTATACCTCTGGACACAACATTTCACATGATTTGGCTACGTATTGTACGACCAGCCGTCTGCCTGACATCAACTTACCTTAGTCGTATTTTACGACACCTCGGTAAGAAAGAGGGTGGAATATTTTACTTAACCGGATACCACATGGTGGGTCAACTTAGCTTAGTCTAGTCGCCTTTTACGACATCTCTGTAAGAAAAAGGCTGGTCTATTCTACTCAACCGGATACCATACGGCGAATTGGCTTACCTTAGTCGCCTTTACGACACTTTAGTAAGAAATGAGGGTGGAATATTTTACTTAACCGGATACCACATGGCGGGTCAACTTAGCTTAGTCTAGTCGCCTTTTACGACATCTTTGTAAGAAAAAGGCTGGTCTATTCTACTCAACCGGATACCATACGGCGAATTGGCTTACCTTAGTCGCCTTTACGACACTTTAGTAAGAAATGAGGGTGGAATATTTTACTTAACCGGATACCACATGGCGGGTCAACTTAGCTTAGTCTAGTCGCCTTTTACGACATCTTTGTAAGAAAAAGGCTGGTCTATTCTACTCAACCGGATACCATACGGCGAATTGGCTTACCTTAGTCGCCTTTACGACACTTTAGTAAGAAATGAGGGTGGAATATTTTACTTAACCGGATACCACATGGCGGGTCAACTTAGCTTAGTCTAGTCGCCTTTTACGACATCTTTGTAAGAAAAAGGCTGGTCTATTCTACTCAACCGGATACCATACGGCGAATTGGCTTACCTTAGTCGCCTTTACGACACTTTAGTAAGAAATGAGGGTGGAATATTTTACTTAACCGGATACCACATGGCGGGTCAACTTAGCTTAGTCTAGTCGCCTTTTACGACATCTTTGTAAGAAAAAGGCTGGTCTATTCTACTCAACCGGATACCATACGGCGAATTGACTTACCTTAGTCGCCTTTTACGACACTTCGGTAAGAAATGAGGGTGGTCTTTTTTACTCAGGTGGATACCACACGGCTATGCTTAGGTAAGGTTATGATAAATATATGAACACTTACACGTTCATCTCTCCCCAAAGTAAACACTAGTATTATAAGTTACTGACAACTGGTTAATGTTGATAGCATTTTATTTATGACTTCGTAAGTTAATATAACCTTTTGAAAACTATAGACTGATAGATCTATACACGCGAGAGGAGGAGGCAAACATACGAAAGTTTGTAGAGCAAGCTCAGGCGGGTGCTGAGGCTGTGTGGCGAGACAAGATGGACAGATTACAGTATCTGATGGAGAAGAGGAAGAAAGAGCACGAGGAAAAATATAAGGATACGCCGCTGTTAATATTTTATCTTTAATATTTAAATGAATTATTATTGTATGCATATATATATATATATATATATATATATATATATATATATATATATATATATATATATATATATATATATATATATATATATATATATATATATATGTATTTTCGTAATCTCGGAAACGGCTTCAATGATTTTCCTGAAATTCAGCATGTAGGGGTTTTGGGGGAGAAAAATCGATCTTGATAGGTTTTATGTAAATTCGTTTTATCCCTGTTTTTGGGCATTAAAAAATACTAAAGTTTATCATCCATCTTCCTGCCCTTATCTCACTCTAAGTGACCTCACTTAGAGTGAGATAAGGGCAGGAAGATGGATGGATGGATGGACGGCACAACATGTTATAGACATGCTGTCACATGATTTGGTTGCGTTTTTACGGCCGGCCGCCTGTCAACTTACCTCTGTCGTATTTTACGAAACCTCGGTAAGAAATGAGGATGGTACTATTCTATTAAGCCGGATACCACACGGCGAAAAATAGTAAGTAAGCAACGGTCTGTTACTATCCCACTGCTGGGCATAGGCCTCCTCTCTCCGTTTTTTTTTTTGGAGAGAAGTATTGGAGCTAAGACCTACCACGCTGCTCCAATGCGGATTGGTAGGTTACATACATACCCAGAATTCTCTAAAGATATGCAGGTTACCTCAAGATGTTTTCCTTCACCGTAAAAGCGTTTGATAAATTGCAATTATCAATTAGACACATAAGTTTTACTAGAAAACCCATTGGTGCCTGCCCCGGGTTTGAACCCTAGACCTCCTCGAAGGAGGCGCACGGTGTTACCGCTGGGCTACCGCAGCTTAAAAAAAATACCAAAGTTTATATTAAATATAAAACTATTTTTGCCATAAATTGTCAAGTCAGCGTAGCTTATTCGGGAAGGGCAGTGTTCTATTAATTTAAAAAATATTTTAATGAAATAATTAAGGATTACATTATTTCATTTGGTAGGTCAAAATGCGTCCACGTGCTACCATGTATATACAAATTACGGGCAAAAGAAGCTGAGGAGATCCAGCTTTACCAGATAAAGGAAAAGGAAGCGAGAAAAATGGCCGAAATAGAGCGAAATAAGATGTGGCATGAAGTCGCCATGAAGGAATCCGATGCCTTGGTAAGTTTAAATCAGAAATGATCATCATCATTCTCTTACCCTTATCCCACTTTAAGTGGGGTCGGCACAATATGTCTTCTTCTTCCATTCTCCTCTATCATTCGTCAACTCCGGTGCCACTCCTTTAATATGCATATCATTTTTCACTCAATCCATCAATCTTTTTTTCGGCCTCGCCCTAGCCGTACATCCATCCACATTCATATTTAAAACTCTTTTGGTCACATGATTTTCATCCCTCCTCATTACATGACCATACCAACTTAGTCTCGCACTTCTCATCTTTTCTGTAATGGGCGCAACTTTCAGACTTCCCCTGATATACTCATTGTTTATTCTATCAAGTTTTGTCACACCACACATCCACCTTAACATTCTCATCTCATTCGCATGCACATTTCTTTCATCCTTTTCTTATATTGCCCAACATTCATACATTACGACAGGTCTAATTTTATAAATTTTCCCCTTAAGTTTAAGGGGCTTTCGGGGGTCACATATTGTTCCTGAGACCTTGACCCACTTCATACATCCAGTTTGAATAAATAATATAAATATAAATACAGTAGAAGCTCTTTATTCGCGGGATATACGTTTCGTAAATATGCCGCGAATATAGAAACCGTGAAAATGGAATGGTAATTTATATAGGGTTATAGAAGGATAGGTTCCTGAGCGACGAAATAAAAAAAGTAAAAACATTAAAAAAAAACAGTTTATTTAAATTTTTGACTTTACATTTTGATAAGTTACATAATATTATCTTCAGATTTAGGCAACGGTTTAAAAAATTCACATCACAACATGTTTAAAACATATTGTGGCGACCCCACTAAGAGTGGGGTAGAGGCAGAAGAATAATGATTTTAAATATATAATATAGCGTTTACCCGCAACTTCGTTCGCGTGAACTGTTGTGAATTAGTAAGATCGTCTCTACGTAAAAGTTTGCATAAGCTTAATTGTAATATTGTAAATGTCAAAGTTTATTTTAGTTGAACTTAGGAACGTGATTTTTCTTGATATTTACAGACACGCAGTTATATAACAATAATTTATATGTTTTAGAATACCGAATACAAGAATCATTCTCCCGCCCGTATCCCACTCTAAGTGGGGTCGAAATCAATGTCAAATTATGTGACAACAAGTTATAAACATGTTGACACATCATTTTGCTTCGTATTTTACAACCAGCCGCCTGTATTTCTACTCGCCAGGTAGCAGTGACTTCAGCACTGTTGGTCGCGGGTTCTATTCCCGCCGAGTGTTTGTCACCCATAACACAAGTGTTAAGTTACTTTGGTGACGTACAGCCGTTTGTGCAAAAAAAACATAATGTTAACGTAACAAAAAGGCAGATACGCAGTATTTTTTACAAAGATAACATAAGATACAAAGTCATTTATAATATTGGATTTTATATAAACTTATGTGTATTTGTAGGCTGCCCGTATGGAACAAGACGTCATAGAGCGACTGCGTCGCGATCGCGACTGCAAGCAGTACACCGACTACCAACTGGAGCAGAGACGGTTGCAGCGGGAGAAAGAGAGGGAGATGTTGAAAGAGGAGGCCAGGAGGTTCAAGGCAATGTGGGACGAGGATATTAGGAAGGAAGAAGAAGGTATATATGATTTTAATTTTGATTTTGTTTTTGATTTATAAATATTTTTCAATACTAATATATAAAGCTGAAGAGTTTGTTTGATTGTTTGAACGCGCTAATCTCAGGAACTACTGGACCGATTTGAAAAATTCTTTCAGTGTAAAATAGTCCATTTATCGAGGAAGGCTGTAGGTTATAATATCACACTAAGATGAATAGGAGAGGAGCAGCAATAAAAAATCCTGCGAAAACTGCAAAATTTAAAGCGTTCCCTGTGTGCGCTGAGTAAACAGTAATAGGTATTCAAAATCGTGTATTACCTCTAAAAGTTCTAATTAAAAGTCCGGGACAGCATATGTCTAGCTTTTAAGGTTATCCCCCTTTAACTATTTTCATAGTTATCAAAAGACTATATTACGGTTTTAATTTTTCCACGCGGGCGGAGCCGCTGGCGATTACTAGTATTTATATTTCTGCTGTGTGGTATCCGGCTGAGTAGAATAGACCACCATCATTTCTTACCGAGGTGTCGTAAAGGTCACTAAAGTAAGTTGACCCGCCGTATGTCAGGCTGAGTAGAATAGACCACCCACATTCCTTACAGTCGTGTCGTAAAAGATGACTAAGATAAGATGACGTCATGCAGACGGCAGGTCGTAAAATACCAAGCTACATCATGTTACAACATGTTTAAAATATTTGCTGACCGCACATAAAGCGGGATAAGGGCAGAATGATTGATATTTAATATTTATTATTATATTTGTCAATCGAAACATCTTGTTATGTATTTCAAATTTGGTAGTCTACCTTGGAACCATGGAACCTCGAGTTTAGTGTACTCTAAAGACGTATATGTAAAGGGACAGTTCAGATTGGCACTTGAGTAGATAGATTGAGAGTTTCCTCTTTACTTTTACCTTAAAAAAAAGAGTGAATCGTTTTAGCGCACACTTATAACAATAACACGATATAAAGGAATACCACAATTCCCGCTCCGAGATCTCTTGAAGACGAAAAAAGACTTAATATCACTGAAACGTTTTATCAATAGGAAGACTCCACTGGAAATAACAACGGCACAGTGTTGGCACTATTTTTTATAAAGAAAGGCGCGATACTCTTGTTTCATGACTGTGTTGCTATAAAATATAAAGCGGAAGTCATTGGCGACAACAATATGCACTACATTGGCAAGCGCGGTCTACCTTAGGCTGCATCATTCGCTTTCCATCGAGATCGTAGCCAGGTGCTAGCCTTATCATGTAAAAAATTCTCCAGCTGAACATCAAAGGGCTGAAAAGCGCAAGGAGACAGCGGTAGAGCGTAAAAAGATGATAGAAGAGAGACAAGAAGTTGTTGCTAAGCAAAGAAAGGAGGCTAAACTTATATCTGATACTTGGGACTCTCTCGCTGGACAGGGACTGGCGGATGAACTAGCCAAGATTGAACTCACGAAGCGTAAAGAGGTAAAGATAGCTTTCTTTCTCTTTTTTCTAGAAAACGGTTGGAGCCTAACCGTACTGCCCCAATAGGGAATGGTAAGTTCCATCTTCAGAATTTTCTAGAAATGTGCAGGTTTCATAACGATGGTTTTTTTCGCCGAAAAGCGTGTGATAACTAACACAAACCATACCAGTTTGTTTCTGAACTCGTATTTTGTACCCGCATTTAAATTTGTCGAAAAGAATTATTGAAATCAGTATCAGAAATCGTCATAATAAGTCACTGATGAAATGTTACTACATATGTAGAGAGAATTGGATGAATCCAACAAAAAAATGATTCAAATGAAGAAAGAATACCAAGATTTGGAGAAAACCATAGAAGGGCCCCTCGCAGAAGAATCTAGAAAGAGACAAGAGATGATTGACAACAAGCGATGCGAATATCTTGCGTGGGCGCAGAAGACAAACAGGGTAAGAAGAGTGACATAATCATTTATAGAATTAGGCGTTACTTTGCGGAGATCCATAATACAAAAGTAATAATAAAATATTTTGCTGTAATCCACAATGAAGTAAAATAAAAAATACATATAATGCTAAATGTAAGTGGACAATCCGTTTTCATACTTGATACATGATCGCAAAGCTTTCCAATTTTGTCGTGGAGTCTCCTAATGCTTCGGTCGCGGGGCGAAACGATTGTTGAGTTAGTGATAGTGAAGGTATTTAGTGCTTGTGTATTGTGGTGGCGGTGGTGGAGGTTTGTGCATGTGTTTTTACGAATCCTCCATGTATCAGGTATGAAAACGTATTGTCCACTCCGCATTTAGTATTAAATATATTTTCTATTTTACTTCATCGCGGATTATAGCAAAATAATTTTATCATTACTTTTGACATAATCATTCTGCCTTTATCCCGCTGTGAGTCCCGCTTTATCCCGCTGTGTGAGAGAATATAAATAATTATGACAATATAGGCATTTTTGCTATTAGGAGCTATCCTAATAGCAAAAATGCCTATATTTAATTCAATTCAATTTTATCCTAAATGTATTCATACCATATTACTTCGACAGATGACCTCTTTAAGTTAGCGATTGTAGACATTGTGTATGACGAACAACCAGTCAACAATTAATCCATAAACAACTTTATCCAATCTGACATTGTAAATGAGAAATTCCTATATACCTAAACTAACCTAAATCTATTAGTAATTTAAACGCGTTTCCTTAATAAACACTACGTGCCTATAATTGATATTGAATGAAATAAACCCGCCATGAGCAAGGAAATGAAGGAGGAAGTGTGAAGACAAAGGATCTAAATTATTGATAGAAGGAAAAGGGAAACAAAATTTACAAACTTAATGGAGCAGACATTTTCCTGTCCATTATTGGTCTGCAACGAGTCAATGTCCTTTATAGATGTCCTTAATTTTTTAATACAAAAGAAAATTATATGACAAAAATATTGGCGATGTATAATAGACAAAGTAGGAACCGATATAAACTTGCTGCTCCTGCTTTGCGCCTTGCAAAAATACGTATGTCGTGGCGTATTTAACCAAAAGCAAAATCTACAGAAACGCATTGTCTTCTAAGTATATATAAAAACAGCGATATTTCTCCTTTATTCTTATTCAATAAATAAAAAGCAATTTTCCCAAAGTCAACTCTTTTACTCCTTCGCAACAACTCAATATCACATAATAACAGCCACAATACAAATTAATGACCAACTCTATGAAGAAGGTTGTATTAAAAACATGTTGTAACATATATTCTAAGGATTTTCAACTTAATGATTTTTCAAAATATTCTTCATTCAAGTTGGATTTCAGAACTCATTCACTCATTACTCAAATTATAACGAAGCTACCACTGGATTTAGAAGGTGCTCTTACCGAGAGAAACCACAAAAACTCTTGGTCACTCTTTTAAAAATAATTTAAATAATTCAAAAGTAATGTATCAATGTTCAATTTGTCATATTTAAAAAAATATTTTTGTGGTTTACTACAATAAGGAATATTTGAATTTGAATAAAAATTAATGTATCATTTAAAGATAATCTTCACTAATGTTTTAAATTCAATAGTGTGTTGGTTAGTATGCAATTTTTCAAAACGGATCGATGTGATTTTTTTGGAATATATGAAGCATTGGAAAGGGTAAAAGTTTGTGATATAGGGTACTATAGCTCTATACTAAAATCTATCTTAAAGAAGTCATGAAAAGTAGAACAACGTAAAAAACAAGGTAAACTTATTAAGGTAACAGAGTAAACAATGAATTCAAAATTAATGAGAATATTATTTTGCTATAATACGCGATAAAGGAAAATATATGTAATGCTAAATGTAGAGTGTACTATTCCTTCTCATACCTGATACATTCAGAATTTGCAAGAACTCATCCTAAAGCTTTGCTTTGCGATTTTGTCGTGGAGTATATCTCTTGACGATGCTTCGGTTACGGGGCGAAACAATTGTTGAGTTTGTGATGGTGAATGAGTGCAATGCTTGTGTATTGTTGTATTATCGGTGTCGGGTAGTGCATGAGTTCTTACAAATTCTGCATGTATCAGGTATGAGAACGAATAGTAGGTACACTCTACATTTAGCATTATATATATAATATTCAAAATAATATTCTCATTAGTTTTGTATTATTGACCATCGCAAAGTAAGGCCTAATTCTATAAGTTAATTAAACAATGAATTATTTAACGTATTAGGAAGTGCGTCAAGCTATGATAGACCAAATCCAAGATCGCCAGCACGCTAAAGAAGTTCTCAAACAGAAGATAGAAGAACAAGATGAATACCACAGACAGCTGTTCGACCAACTGCAGCAGTTAGTTGACCATAAGAAGTTGACCGACGCACAGACTAGGAAGAAGCATCAGCAAGAGTTAGTGGAACAGATCGAGTACAATAAATTATTGAAGGTAATTATAATTTATATTTAACAACTAACTGTGCCCGCAGGACCGCCCACGTGGACATCAGTGTATCAGATTATATTATATAGAAATATATTATAACAAACGACGATATTTCTCCTTTATTCTTATTCAAGAAATAAAAAGCAATTTTCCCAAAGTCAATCCATTTACTCTTTCTCAACAACTCAATAACACATAATGACACCCATAATGTTTCTTTCATATTAATGACTAACTCTTTGAAGGACGCCGTGTGGTATCCGGCTAAATAGAATAGTACCACCCTCATTTCTTACCGAGGTGTCGTAAAAGGCGACTAAGGTAAGTCGACCCGCCGTGTGGTATCCGGCTGAGTAGAATAGACCACCCTCATTTCTTACCGAGGTGTCGTAAAAGGCGACTAACGTAAGTTGACCCACCGTGTGGTATCCGGTTGAGAAAAATAGACCACCCTCTTTCTTACCGAGGAGTCGTAAAATACGACTAAGGTATGTTGACGTCAGGCAGGCGGCCGGTCGTAAAATACGTAGCCAAATCATATGACAACATGTTTGTAACATGTTGTGCCGACCCCACTTAGAGTGGGATAATGGCAGGAGGATGATGATGATCTTTGAAGGACGTTGTATTAGAATCATGTTGTAACAATATATTTCAGTCATTGTACATAAAACCGAAGCTGTGATAGCCCAGCTGTGTGACCGTGCGACTCTTTCGAGAGGTTACGAGTTCAAACCACGCAGGCACTAATGAGTTTTTCTATTGATACTTATGTGTCTAATTGATAATTGCAATTTATCACACGCTTTTCGGTGAAGGAAAACATCGTGAGGAAACCTGCATATCTCTAGAGAAATCTGGGGATATGTGTAACCTACCAATCCGCATTGGAGCAGCGTGGTAGTTCCTAGCTCCCACCCTTCTCTCCAGAAACGGAGAGACGAGGCCTATGCCTAGCAGTGGGATTGTAACAGGCCGTTATTTTTTTACATAAAACCGTAATTTTCTATTAAAACAATTCAAAATAATCTTTATTAAAAGAAGCCTTTTCAAGCTCTTTAAATCGTCAAGAATCAATATGATTAATGAAGCTACAACTGGTTTATAATATTGCTCTTACCGAAAAGAACCAGAAAGAAACTCAGCGGTCAATCTTTTAAACATTTTCAATTTTACATCATTATACCACAGTCTTGTATGAAACTGAAAGGATTATCAAATCCAGACATTTTTATCATCTAAATAATGTTCAATTTTTTAATATGCTTTGCGTTTAAGCATATTTCTTACATTTATTTATAACCTTTCTGTAGACTGGTCTAGTATGGATTGCGGAATTTTATTGTAGGAACGAATACCGACACCAAAGAATGACTTGCTAACTCTGCTGAGTCGCGACATAGGTATCACAAGCTTTTTGTGACTTCTCGTATGTCTATGATTTTAACCTGATTATAGGATTAACCAAAACCTTCCACACGAATTCCTTTATTTGGTTAAATACGTACAAAAATCCGTTGTGTAATCCGTTAAATATAAATAGATAATGAATCCTATATTTTTAAATGGGAGTAAAGATCAGAGGTGTCTACAAATGTATGCTTTTAATAGGAACGCGCGCATCAAGAAGAATTGGAACAAATAAAGAAGTGCCAGATCGCTACAGAAGAGTATAAGAAGGAAATAAGCAGAATGTTATGCAGGTGAGTTATCGTTTATCCATTTTGTTCTGCTAGGAGGAAAGATCCCTGATGTGACCTTCTTAGCCCCGCAAAGAAAGAGTATCCAATTTGCACGGACTATCTTCTCTTTCACAGCTGAGTTGATTAGAGTAATTGACACTTTAATCTCCTCCTTTGTCTTTTTCCACGAAATGCTTTGCAATTTTGTCGTGGAACCTATCGTTTTGATAAATGATTATCAAAACTTTCTATTATACGTATCGCGGCTTCATCCACTTGGAAATCAGTGTGTCAAAGTTTTTCCCACGTAAAACCTTACTCCGCGTGAATTTAATCGTCATGTTACTATCAACATAAACTTTCCCAAAAATTGCACTATCGCTGCTAAAAACCTGAAAAAAAAAACCGTTCAGTTCAATTTAAGAAAATTTATCACATACAGACAGCTGTCGGGACACATGTCATTATATTCGCGATTTTTTCCTCAAAGTTAAAGGTAGTAATGATAGAATTCTTTTGCTGTAATCTGTGATTCAAGACAATGCTCATGTAAGAAAGACAATCCGCTCTTATACGTTATACATGCGGGTACCACTACTCTAGCATATTTCAATTGTACTTAACTACTAGATATAAATAATTTATATTACTAAATAATAAATAAATATATGGGACACATACACACGCGGTCGTCCGTCCCCAAAGTAAGTAACTTAATACTTGTGTTATGGCTGACAGACAACTGGTGAATATATACTTATATATATTTTTAAATACATACAAAAAAATACAAATATACACCCAGGCTCAAAGACGAACAAATTAATTTATGAAAATGTTGGCCCTCGGCGGGAATCGAACCCGCGACCCGCATAGCTGAGGGCAGGGTCACTACCCACTGCTCCAACGGAACATTAATGTGTGTAAGAATTAATTTTTGAACGATTGAAATAAAAAATGTTTCCCGCGTTTAGGCTGTTTGTTTTTGATAGGAGCAATCTATTTAATCGGTTTTTAATCATTTGGCAATGCCAAAGTTGATATTTATATAAACCTACTTCAATAAAGAATGTTTTGAATTTGATGTTACAGCCGATTTTTAGCGTCCATCATGTTTTTATTCTTTAACTATGCTACATACAGAGGCCGTCGAAAATTCGCTTAATTTTTAAAATGAATCATGTATACGAAGGTTAGATGCAATCACGTTATTACATCTGACCTTTGCATACTTGAATCATCTTAAAACCTAATCTTTACTAAGTACTTAACTAGGTAAAAAATATTCGTTTTGTAACAATTTCAATTGGCTGACATTGGTCTGCGGCCTACGCTGTAAAGATGCACTTGTTTATTTCCGCTATCGTTGAATGCTAATTTACAAAGGAAAAGTAAGTATTCTATTAGGCAATATGCATATTATTAGAACATAGTAATCCAAATTGCTAGTAAACTTTAAAAACCCTTTAAACACCCAGACTCGATAAACAAACAATCCTATTACTGACTTACAATTTCGAAATTATATATATATATCTTCTCTTAAGATACTTAACTTACAAATTGAAAGAAGAACTTATTTCAATCTGTTTCTTATACGACATTAATTTATATATTTATTATTAATTATTAAGTTTAGTAAAGTAACTTAGCCACAGGAATTATTTTACGTTTTGAATAAAAGATACATGATATAGAGGGGTGAATGACCGTACACAATTCCATTCCATTTAGTATGTAATGCATAACCTTTACCGAGAGACTAAAGTGAGTGATAAGCGCGAAGGAGACAAAACTATAATTTTATTGCTTTCTCCTGTTTTTTGAACAAAACGCCGCGCCAGGTCACTCATCCATAACTAACAAAGCTAAATCTTATTAAATTATATATATTTTCTTCAAAAATCCATTTTTTTTAAACGATATTTATGACGATTGAATTATACCAAAGTAATCGGCTGCGGGGTGTACTGTACGCTATTAAGTTTGGTACATCTAGATGTTCTATACTTACTTCCTGTGGCACTTAAACCCTCTAGGTATTGGCCTCCTTGACAAGCCTTTTCCATTTCGCTTTGTCCCTGACTTCCAACTCCAAGATGTTTTTTTCCAATGCTTCGGATGTCCTTCTCGATACAGTGTTTCCAACGCTTTCTGGGTGCGCCTTTGGGTCTCTTCTGTTGCGTAGTCAACTTGGAAAAGGGTTTTCACCGCTCTAGCATCGTCCATGCGTCCCAGGTCATCTGAGCCTTTGTGGCTTGCAGAACCTGACGATTGTTCTACTAAATGTTCTATAAGACAGGAAAGGAAACGAAGGTTTTTGGGTCCAATTGTATTCAAATTCAAAATATTCTTTATTCAAGTGGACTGTTTACAGTACTTTTGAATCTTCAAATGTTTATATTATTGGGACATGGTTTAAAAAACGCTTATCTATGCTAAAAAATACTTCATACATCAAAAATCTGTTAACATATAAGTTAGAAGTTCATAACCTTACTTTTACAAAATGTTTTATAACTTTGGTATTTGATTGAAAATATCAAGCAAATTATTAGTACCTACCTAATAGTTAACTAATAAAAAGCTAATTTATGGAGTTAGGCGTTACTTTGCGGAGATCCATAATACAAAAGTAATAATAAAATTATTTTGCTATTCATAGCGGATTATAGCAAAATAGTTTTATTATTACTTTTGTATCATTGATTTCCGCAAAGTAACGCCTAATAAAAAGCTATTTATTAGTCCCATTTTCATCTTTTCACATCTTGGACCCAAAATGTTTTGAGTCAGTTTCCTTTTTTCAGGCCGTTCTTCAGCGACGAGGTACACCCGTTTATGAAGCAAATGGCTAAAGGACTGCAAATGAGAGACAAGTGTCCGTGCTCGAAACCCGATTATTGCAAATAACTTAATTATTTTTATTCTATTCTATTTATATTCTACTATATCATTATTGTTTCCTTGTTTAGAAAAATCTTTGTGAAAATGGGTTTACAATAATAAACTCTCTCGGCCATACTAAGATTATAATTGCTAAATTTGTTATGTTTTCCGTAATCCACTGGATAAATATTGATGAAATTTGGCACATTTAATTAATTTTCTTATAAAATGTGCTTATAGCAAAACTATTTTTCGCCAGCGGCTGCGCCAACGTGGAAAGGTTAGAAAGTTATATAGTATTTTGATAACCATAAAAATGGTTAAAGTGAGTTAACCTTAAAAGCTAGACATATGCTGTGGCGGACTTTTATTTAGAACTTTTAAAGGGGAACAATTTTGTAATACATGATTTTTAAATAACTATTACCGTTTATTATTACTAACTCAGCGCACACAAGGGAAGCTTTAAATTTTGCCGTTTTCGTAATATTTTCTATTGCTGCTCCTCTCTTATTCATCTTAGCGTGAAGTTATATAGCCTACAGTCTTCCTCGATAAATGGACTATCTTACACTGAAAGAATTTTTCAAATCGGTTCAATAGTTCCTGAGATTAGGAACAACTTTCCGAACCAGCAGTATAATAGACTATTCTAAAGCATAGTTATTGTATAAAACCGGCTATACTCACGTCTTATTCTATCGGGTTAGTCCGACTAGTTTCGAACCCATCCGTGGCACTTAGTTTTCGAAACTAGTCGGGCTAACCCGATAGAATAAGACGTGAGTATAGCCGGTTCTATACAGTAACTATGAATACTACTCACGATAGTTTAAATTTAAAAATTGCTAACCTTTACGGCACGGTATGGCAAAAAAAATATTCTAAAGCACTTGTTTACATGTTTAATTAAATAAAAACCCAACCGCCTTATATGTTTACTAGGTGCCCTTGACATTGCATATCTTTTGGGAATCTCCACATGCCCAGATCGTACGTGCTACGTTCTCTGATTTTTATGCGTTTAGCGTACTCTACGATGTACATAGAACGTTGATAAGACATTTACGTTTGCTTGGTACAGTTAAATGAAAAATGAGATTATACTTTTTGAAAAAACATCAATAAATCTTTTAGTAAGGGAGCCCGGGATGCGAAATTTGCAGTGACTCAAGCCTCTTGGGGGACCCATAGGATTGTCAAGATTAAGTCCTAAGTGGAAGAAAAGATACATACATACATTACATATTTTTTTTACATCTTTGTGACTCTCTTTTTTCCTTATACGCACGCTTAAAACGTCAGATTATTGAAATCTAAGCTATTCTGCATGTAATTAACTTACCTTGCCTTAATCTGACGCGCACGAGTTTTTCGAAGGATCGATTTTTTTTACTAATCTGACAGTCTGCCCTCAATGCAGGCCTCTATATTAATGGTTCATATATTGTAGGGGTACATTACAGTGTAGAACGTTTCTCCCCATATAATTTTCTGACACACTCTAGTAACGCAGAAAATCCCCGCTTGGGCTCCCTCTCTTTCTGATAAGCATTACCTGATGCTGCCAGGCTTGGCTCCAGACGAGGTAACTCCTCAACAGTTAACAGTAGGGACATTAAATGTTATTAAAAGGTTATATTATGTTAATATAATATTAGTTAACTGTCTATTCCTATAATTGCTCAACGGTAAGACCGTGCGATTCTCTAAGGGGTCAAAGTTTTAAAACCCCGAGCGGTCACCATTGTTTTTCTATTAAAACTAAGGTCTAATTGATATATGAAATTTATCACATGCTATTCGTTAAAGGAAAACATCGTGAGGAAACCTGCATATATATTGGAGGAGCGTATTGAGTTTTAGATCCCTTTCTCTTTTAAATGGAGGACGTCTAAGCAGTAGGATAGTAACAGGCCGCTACATTACTTTTTTAACTAACTTTCCGCACGGTGTAAACTATTAGAGTTAAGCCGCGAGAGTCGTGCGAATGCATTGAAATTCTGTAGCTAAGGTCACTTCCAAACATAATAGTTTCCGCTGTTTTTAGTGTTACGCTTAGTTTTTTGTTAATCCCATTCCTTCCTAGTAGTCAAGTAGAAATTGGTAGTAATCAACAGTTTGTAAAGCGAGTAAGACTTTGGGTTAACGTTCGAAATTCAAATTGTGTCGTTTAAATTCAGTTCACCCTCATTTACGACAAATAAAAATCGATTGTATATATCGATATTTATGTTTCAAAAATATGCTTTTTGGTGAAAACATCGATTTTATATAATTATGGAATTTATGAGAATTGTTTAATCTGAAAGATACGTGTTTTGTTTGAACTCTAACCTTTTCTGTGAGTTGGGCGAAGGTATTTGAATAACTGATAACTCAAAACTACAGAAAACTGGAATAGGAAAAACTAAAAATTAAATATCTCTTACAGTCATAACATCTCATCCTCAATAGAAAATAATAGTAATAGTGCAACTATAAAATAAATGAATAATATATAGTAAATTAATTCTTGAAACTGTTGCAAAATTAAAACAATTACGTTCTTACCTTTGAATTTGTCAATGACTGTACCTTAACGACAGTTTTCCTCTAGGAAGAACTTATTCATGCAAATAAAAATATAACTACTTATTACGAAGGCAACTTGTAACGTCGTGAATTCATCTTAATATTTTCCTTAAACAACGTGAACTATATAAGTATCCCGCATCGGAAGTCCAAGCACAGTCTCATCATAAAATTCGAAGATGCTCGTAAGAATTATAGTGCTGTGCGCTTTGTTTTGTTTAGTATGCGGTCGCGATATAAATATAGATTCTAAAACGGAAGGAAGGAGAATATTCGATGAAACGCGTCAAGCCAGCCCTGCTATTTGGAGACAGTTTGAAAATGTAACAGTCATAGCGCCATCTAATGAACTCATCGGCAAAGTAGTCGTCACAGATATGCGTCCCGAAAAAGATGGCGATGCACAAATAGTTGATGGCGGAGAAGGAAAGAAATCAGTTACTATAGAACTGAAAAGTCCGACGGTATTACGCGGTTATGAATTCCATATTGAAGTATATTCTGTACCGGAAACCGTATCAACAGACGCGGAAGAGCATTTGTCTCCTGATGATGTTAACTCTCCAAAAGAAGACAATGAAACAGAAATGCCTAGTAATGTTACTACTGGGAATGTTCCTGATACAAGCGACGTAGACGTTAATTTAGATAACGTGAGACCGGCACGTGAAACTGAGAACAAAAACAATATGGAAACAGAAATGCCTGAAATTAACACGTCAACGAGTTCTTATGATATGAGTACTATTACTGCAGTTGATAACTCCATTACAACAGATCAAGGCTTAACAACAGAATTACCTGAAACCTTAATTGAAGATGCACCTGCTTCAGTGATCACAGACTTAGATGACAAAATTAGACCAGCTCGTGAATCTATAATCAATACACCTACTTATCCTATCGACTCAGCAGTAACAGAATCAGATAATATTGCAGCAGAAAATATAAGCAATGATGACGCCACAACAGAGGTTTCTGTTACAACAAAATCTTATGACGAGCCACCAACATTTGTACCCACAGCGTTCGTCAATAGTAAAAATATACCCGATTTCGATTCTCTTAGTATTCTTGATTATATAAAAAGCAAAGAAGCTGTTAGACCTAACCGAGATGCACAAGACAGCAGCTACGAAACAAGTAGTATAACAACAGAAAAATCACTAGAAAATGATGAAAATATTGATACGACAACGCTTGCAGAAGAGGTAGCAACTTTAAATCCTCTAGTAGATGACACTGTTGACTTAGTTCCTCCTGAAGTAAATGCCAGCTACAATACCGGGTTTGAAAATAATTTAGATACTACTGAAAATACAATAGTAACGTCTCCGCTTAACGAAAATATACCTAGATCTGGGCGTGGTATTAACTTCGATGATAGCATTAATAATGCAGAATATCAGACTGCAGTCCCTACAACTACAATTGACATTACAACAGAAACCAGTAAAGATAAGGATTCTAGAAACGAACTCGAAGATAACACTCATGGTATTAATACTTCCGAAAAGACATTACAAAATACAGAGGTGCCAGATAAAAACGAGAACGGTAATATTTTCTTAGACGCAGAACAACCTAGCAGTAATGTAATAATACTTAACACTAAACAATTAGTTACGAAAGGGGATAATAAATTTATGTACGCTCTTCCAATTGTGCTTCTGATAAGTAGTGAAAATGATATTCCTACAATTAAAATTGTTGCTGATTACTCAACAGTGCCTGAAAACGCTCCTCCAGTAGCACTTCTAGATCAACCTCAAGATCAAATCGATTATGATGATAAAAGTCAAAGTGAAATCGATATCAAGCCATCTGAAGATTATAGTCAGTAATTCACTAATTAAGGTTAATTTTGTATAAACTATTTTATTTATTAAATAGGCGATAAGTAAAATAAAAATTTATTACCACCAATATATTCCACTAGAATATCTATTTTTTTTTAATAAATATTTTCTGTAAAGTGGTTTATTTATTAAATAGGCGATAAGAAAAAATAAAAATTTATTACCAACAATATAATTTCACTATAATACATTTTTTTAAATAAAAAAAGACGGTATAAAAAATATCTCTTTATTAGATAATTTTTATAAAGTAAAATTAGTAAAAGGGTAAAAAATGAAAAATGAAATAAATTACCTTTATAATCGATGTACTCCAAAACTAAATGGCATACCTATAAACAAGTAGGCAGCTTAATTTCATTTGATGGTTTTCAAAGACTCTCTCGCACTACTAAAAATGAAACTTCACAGCTTGGGACACATTTCTTCCTTACATTAAAGTACTTGGGTGAGAGAGCCTTGCTCGCTAATTTTTTAAAAGATATAAATAAAATATTTAAAAAAAAATTAAATAATAAAAGAAAGAAGGCGCCGGTGACATGCGGGATTCCAACCTGGCTTGTGAACAATTTCGGTCCGCGCGTTACCCATCGGCTATCGCAACATTACGTTTGACAGCTCAACAAAATCCTTTGTTTTCATTTCGGCATTTTAAAATTTTTTTAATGCCCAAAAACAGGTATCAATAAAATCTTTTTTTTAAAAACCTAGCTAGATCGATTTTTCTGCCCCAACTCTCCTACATCCTAATATTCAGGAAAATCGTTAGAGCTATTTCAGAGATTCAGAAAATATATTTATATATATACATACAAGATTAACTCATTTAAATATTAAAAAATAATAAAACATACATTTGAAAACAGTTTATTTATACATATATCAATAAAAAATTAATATCTTAAAACATATACAAAATCATAATTATTCTATTTAAACAAAGTCCATCAATATTATAATTTTAAATTCGATTTTACAACATAGTTCATACTTATTAAATAATGTCCTCAAATAAAAAAGAAAATGACGGAAAGAGTCTTGGCATACAATTGATTAAAGCATTTTGATGGTACATTGATTAAACTAAGCACCTTCTAATATACAGTCATCTATAATGACTGAGTATATAGGTGGTTTAGTATTTGTCAAATAATTAGTTCTGTGTACTCCATCTTGATTTTTTTTATCTGAGTCAAATTGATTATATAATATAATTAATACTAATATTATAAATGCGAATAAAGTCTATTAGTTTGTCTGTTACACCATCATCTTCCTGCCCTTATCCCACTCTAAGTGGGGTCGGCACAACATGTTATAAACATGCTGTAACATGATTTGGCTGCGTTTTTACGACCGGCCGCCTGCCTGACGTCAACTTTTCTCTGTCGTATTTCACGACACCTCGGTAAGAAAGAGGGTGGTCTATTCTACTAAACCGGATACCACACGGTGGGTCATCTTACCTTAGTCGCCTTTTACGACACCTCGGTAAGAAATGAGGTTGGTCTATTCTACTCAGCCGGATACCACACGGCGGGTCGACTTACCTTAGTCGCCTTTTACGACACCTCGGTAAGAAAAGAGGGTGGTACTATTCTACTCAGCCGGATACCACACGGCTATATTAGTTTGTCTGTTACACCATCAAGTATTATTGTTAAAGCAATATTGCTGAAATGTAAAAAATTTAAAAAAATTCAATTAATACCTTCTAAACCCAAATTTACAATAGTAAAATACACACCACCTACTATATATCTGTAACATTGTCCTTTCATTAACCCGAAAGGCTGGAAGAAATCGCTATTTAGCGATAAGTCTGCCAGATTGTAGCACTACTTTTGTAATATGTATTTATAATTATTATTTTTAGTTTTTACTGCTATTAATGTGGTGTTCAATATAAGAGTTCTTTCATTCATTCAAAATGCAAAGTCAAGTGTATCAATTATTAATCTAATATAAAAGCTAGTAAAAATTGAGCTTTCTGTATAATATTAGCATCATTATAAATTACTTCTTAAATATATTCATAAAACAATAATTGGAATGGTATATTCTTTACTCATATGTTATCAAGGACTGTAAAGAGAAACCCTCTGGAATGTTCTCTCGTCCATTCAACTGTAACAATTCAATAATAACAACACTCCCAATTACATGAGCACCACAGCCTCGAAGTAGTTCTGCTGCAGCAGCTATCGAACCACCAGTTGCTATAAGATCATCTATTATGACACATTTGAGACCTGGACGGACTGTATCTTTTTGTATTTCCAGTACATCCTGAAACATATTTATATATTGTTGATAAATGCTTTCTCACTTGTAAATCTCCTTAACAGATAGTACTCATAACATAAATGCCAATAATAACCATGAATATTATTTCATCATTTGAATCATATGGAAATCTTCATGAGAATATCTTCATGTCTCTGTTAAATTCATGAGATATGAGTAACCCGCCAATTTTAATTAAAAGCAGCATAATCAACTTCCTGCCCTTATCCCACTCTAAGTGGGGTCAGCACAACATGTTATAAACACGTTGTCACATGATGTGGCTACGTATTTTACGACCAGCTGCATAACTGACATCAACTTACCTTAGTCGTCTTTTACGACACCTCAATAAGAAAGAGGGTAGTCTATTCTTATCTTTACTCACTCATTGCCTGGCATTGGAAAAGTTACAAGCTGATACTTGGTACTTAGGTCTTTTTTTCATCGAATAAGCCCGACTAGTTGATGAGACGTGAGTATAGCCAGTTTCTATATATTATTTATGACAATAACACTCACAATAGTTTAAATTCAAAAAATGTTACTTCCCCATGCAATTATCGATCAAGCAGTATATAAATCAAGGATAAACATAATTCAGCCATCATTCTTCATTTCATATAAAAAAACAAGGTTTATGTACAAAAAAATTAGTACTAGTATTAGTAATTTATTAGTATTAGTAAATTTCAACTAGTAGTTGTAATTTAATATTTTAGGCATTGAGTATGTGTTTTAGACACAATCACATCAAGAGTGTCCTAAACCATTTCTAGTATACTTAAGTGATGATGCACAAAGCACATGATATGAAGAATTGATGGATGAAGAATCCCAAGGTATTGAATTAAAAGCCATTGAGTTGAAGAACTATGAACAATGGTGCAAGGTTGGTAAATAGAAGTTAAAAATTGATATTGCAGTTCAAATTTATTTTAGCTACTTACAGAACCATATTCCAATTCATATTCATATGAAATAACTTTTCCTGGTAGCTTTCCTTTCTTTCGTATTGGCAAACATGCAATTCCCAATTCAGCTGCCACAGAAAATGAAAAGAGGAATCCTCTTGCCTCTAGTCCAACAACTGCTTCCACGTCAGGATATTTTGTGCGAATAACTTGAACTAATAAGTGTTGTATCAATTTGCATGTTGGTCCATTTGATAATGCTGAAAAAATATCCCTAAAACAATAAATAAATTAATATAATACAATATTCAATTTTTTCGTTGAAGTTCATAGCTATAATCAAATTATTTACGTATATTTAAAGCTAAAATTTGATTATAGAATCATATATGTATTATATATACTATATAGAATATTTTTTTAAATTCGTAATTGTGTTTCAAAACCAATTTGTTTCGCTCTTTAAAGTATATCGACGTGGAAGTAGTACATATGTTATAATAAATAAATTGAAAAATGAAACTTAAAAGTTAGTATTAGTTTTACAACTTACCAAAATAATATTCCTTCTTTTGGAAAATTTGGAAAACTTTTTATTTTTGATCGCAGCTCTGATACTTTCTTTACGAAATCAGAATTCATTTCTACTTTTATAAGAATAGAAAAACAATTGTAAAATTTATATATAATTATATTTGTTGCATCATCGAGCAAACGTCGACCTTCTATTTTAGATAACACTTTGATAACAATATACTGAATATTTAAATATTTTTGCAATTAAGCTCAATTCCAGCTAATTTACAAAAACTCATTCTATGGCATAATTTTTAGCAGTCTATGCCTATTACTAATGCGAAAAAATAATCGATTTTTTTATAATCGTCTAATAATCGATTATTCTACAGCATAATTCGATTTTTAATTATCCTCTTTTTCTTTTTTACTCTTTTTTTTTATTTGTCAGATATTCATTATTGAATTAAGCCAATGTAGCCATACTACACATGTTAATCCAATTTTACAAACAGCACGTTTGTAATGACTAATTGGTAGTTGTCCACTGTAAGAAGCCTTTATTCAAATTAATTATTAATATTAAAAAAGGCAACTTTTCAAATAATATGTTTTTCATATTTTATATCGTTTATTATTTGAAAAATAAAGATCGTTTTATTTGAAAGGAGAAAAAATCGATTATTTATTAATCGTTTTTTCGTACTCCAAGTGACATCCCTAATGCCTATGGTCATTGAGATGGGGTATCATGGGTATCTCGCGAGCTATAGACAAGAATCATATACATCTTTGCAAAATATATAATAACTCTCTAGCTCGTATGTGTTTCAATCATATCTCTATATTTCGTTCGGAGTAAGAGAGAAAAGGTTGGGCTTATATTGCAATTTACACGTAAAATAGACGGGTAGATATTGTAAGTTTGCATTAAAAGAACCGAAGAGCTAAAAGATATATTTTTAGTCTTAGCTGCCTTATTCTCTCTCGAAGCCATACTGAGCTAAATAATTTAAAGATATAAAAAGGTGATATATCCCAAGATCGAAAAGATATAAATCACTCTATTCTTTTCAGAGATACATTTTGCTCATCTATATTCAATCTATAATATCGCCAACAAACAGCTTAATACGATGTGATAATAAGTGATAAATTGGAATTAAAAGCTTTGAAGTAATTGCAACTACGAAAATTTTCAAAATTAAAAACCACAAATTAGGGGTTCATAAAATAATTGATTATATTATCACAAGAATCGATTTTATAATATTAATGTAAATAACATTTGTAAATTAATAGTGGCTTGGAATCTTATCTTTTAAAACCTTTAATGAAGGTTTTTCAGAGGAAAGTAAAATAATATTCCAATATGTGAACATGCATATTGCTTATTATATATTGCTTATAATTCTGATTAATCGGATACTATTTATTTTTTAAGAACCATAATTTTTTCTGCAATTTATTTCACTCATCAATAAATATTTATGTTCCTATGTAACAATTTAAAATTGACAATCGATTATTTATACATCTCTAGTTAGTGGACGTTTTTTTTCAAAATGTAGGGATTTGATGACAGTTAAAATTGAAATTATTTGTAGGTAATTGTATTGTTTTATGGACGAAACTTTGATAAAATCGGCGTACAGAACAAAAGAACGATTTATACATTACTAAAATGTGGCTAAATTGTGTGTAAAATCTTATTAAAAGTACGAAAAGTGTTACAATTTGTTTCCCGCCATTAAATTGTAGTTGAATTGAGATACAATGTTATCGACAGAAGATTTAGAAAGGCTAATTACAACAAAGAGACGTGAGATAGAGCAAGAGAAAACGGTCCTAGGCTTATCGCCATCAAACAATGTAAGATTTCTGTTTATTTTAAATTTAAGTTGTGTCTTGAAAGCTGTAAGTCTGATACCTGTTGCCGATACATCAGTAAAAATTTGAACTGTATTGATTTTCCGTCAGTCGCCGGTCGTCGGTCTTTTGTACGACACGAGTCGGTATTGAACGTATAATCATATTGTAGTACAAATAATTTCGGGATTTTAAATAATCAAATGAAGTTAGTGGGGTAAGTCTAATAGTAATTAAAATATTTGTGAAAAAAATTAAAGCGACCATTTTTCGTGTTAGTATATTTGACTGTTTTCATAATTTTTAAGATTCTAATAAAATCCAAAATAAGTTTTTACAGCATCTTTCATGTTATACATCAAGTTTTGTGTTATTAAAATAATTAAGAGAACATTTATTGGGCATCTTTATAAAGAAAAGATATGTTTTAATGTTTGTTTGAATAAATAAATAGTAGAAAACCTATAGATAGGAAGATTTAGTTACAACTTGTAACATGAATAGAAGGAGAAACACAGGAAATGTTGGTTATTTAAAATGAAAATAAACTTTGCTAAAAAACTTAGATATTAATTGAGATACTTTACAAGTAAAATTATACACTAAATTCTAATTTATCTTTTTTTCATCATTGGGAACTTAATATAAATTATAAACATGGTTAAATAATTAAAGTAATCTACTTAGTTAGGTACTTATATAATAATTGTATACTTATGTAATACTATATAGATATAAAAAGTGATTATTGCCAGAATTTTCTATCAATCATAAGCTAAATGACAAAATCTTTTGTCACATTCGAAGTTCAAGGTTGCAAGGTATATTTTGCATGGAAGTAATGACACTAAATATGCAGCAATATTAAGCTAACATAAAATAAGGAAATCCCTGTTTCATCATGGTTAACAGGAGAAACATTACATAAATAAAAAAACTCCTGTTTAACCTTCAGGAACATGATAGAAACACATAATTGAGGGTATTTCAACATTTAAGTTGAATTAAGTTACAGGTAATAATAATAATGTCTTTTATTCCAAAAAAAATAATATCAAGTTGTAATTAATTGGTATTACAATATTTCTATTATATTCTATTATATAAACTATCTTCTATTCTGTTTAGATACATTCATCATTGTTTTTTTTTTCTTTATTTCTATTTATAATTTGGACGCTCATAATTGGGTGAAGGCCCATTGGAGGAGCTCCATGTCCTTCCATTTTTCCCTATTTTTGGCTGTTCTGGACCAAGTTACTCCAGCTATGTTTTTTATGTCATCATCCCGACCTGTTTGTCGTTGTCCTCATGATCTTTTCCAGTCTCTGTGGTACCAATTTACAACCTTCTCTGTCCAATGTCCGTCTGTGGTTCTTGTGATATGGCCTGCCCATATCTATTTTAGTCGACATACTGTTGCTAAAATATTTTTAGCCGTGTGGTATCTGGCTAAGTAGAATAGTACCACCCTCATTTCTTACCGAAGTGTCGTAAAAGGCGACTAAGGTAAGTCGACCCGCCGTGTGGTATCCGGCTGAGTAAAATAGACCACCCTCGTTCTTATCGAGGTGTCGTAAAATACAACTAAGATAAGTTGACGTCAGGCAGGCGGTCGGTCGTAAAAACGCAGCCAAATCATGTTACAACCTGTTTATAACATGTTGTGCCTTATCCCACTTTAAGTGACCCCACTTTAAGGGTAGTAGGATATATACTGTTGCTATAAAATTTTAACATTTAAGTTGAATTAAGTTCAGGTAAAATTTTTCTAAATCTCAATAAAAATTGTTTTAGAATGTAGAAGACAATGGCACCATAGTACAAATTGAAAAGACACAGAGAGTTAACCGGCCTCGAGCTCTCTCTGAAAGCAATGCATTCACACAAGATGGCTTCTCTGTCGACACAAAGGGAAAGGAAGAGGAAATTTCGCCCGATCTAGAAAGATATATTAGGGTGAGTTTCTTTTAAAAATCTTCAACAAATTAAAATGTCTTTAACGATAAGATAGTGCTTATATAACATACCTAAGTCTTTTTTCTCTGAATTGTCCAGAGAGTGGACATCGACAACAACCTTTAACCTGTCTTTTTTAACCGATGGACGTCTACTGCTGGATAAAAGTCTCTTTAAGGTATCTCAACACCACACGATCTTGTGCCGCTTGGATCCAGCAGTTCCCTGCTACCAGGTCGTCAGTCCACCTCGTAAGGGATTTATCAACACTGCAATATATACGTACGTTGCGTAGTACGTTCTACGTACAGCTTCGCGATACGATAAGCTGTCGGTTACTCTGGTTCTTCTACGTATCTCCTTATTTCTGTTGTATATCTATATATAGGCGACCCCGCACCAGAAAACGCAGTGTTGGTAAACCTCCCACGAGATGGACTGACGACCTCAAAAAGGTCACGAGGAGCCGCTGGATCGAAGCGGCACAAGATCGCATGGTGTAGAGATCCAATGAAGAGACCTATGTCCACCAGTGGACATCCATCGGTTGACAAAGAAGAACAACATACTTGCAGGACAAGTCACCACACTTATCACAGAACGCCACCAACACTTCACACAATCTCTCTATCTCTAATTCTCTATGGTTGTAAAGCCATTGCTACAAGTAATTGATTTCAAGACGCCTTATAAAAAAGACATGCGATACAAGACATAAGGTAAGAAAACTAGTAATTAAATATTAGTAGCATCTTTTCATCTATTTATTTTACCAAAATTAATTAATAGATTAAATAGTTAAATTTGTATAAACTTTTTCTTTTTCTATGTATGACCCGTACTCTCCTTCTTCTTCAATTCTTGTCCTTTCCCTTCTATTACTCAAAGGTTGACTGGAAGAGATCCCTTTTAGGGACAAGTCCGCCTTTATACATGTACCTTTTTAATTTTCCTTTCTCTTTTCTAAATATATGTATAAAAAAAAAAAAAAAATTGACCATTTACTAGAAGTTGACCGTTTTGTATGAAATTTTTAATAATAAGCGTTTTCCTTGTTGTTCTTAAAAAATATATTAAACTATGTTAGTTCTGAGCTTTTGGCCAGTTGTTAATAGATGGCAACAGGTAATTACAAATTTATATTCCATTAGCTACAACAAACAAAACGCTTATTATTTAAAATTTCATACAAAACGGTCAACTACTAGTAAATGATCAATTACTAGTGCCCTTACCTCAATTGATGCGGCATAAGCTTCCATGAAATTGTCTATTATGGCAAGTGAAATAGTGTATTTCATAGTAGTGTTAAATATTGAAGAATCAGTATACAAGTTCTTGTAATAACAGTTTTCCTAAGCAATTACCTTTACAGTGTTTACTATAGACGTTTACTGTGCGCTTAGACAATTATAAGCATGCAACAATGTTATATGGGATTTGTTATGTTATACAATTTCTTGCTTCCGTTATGTTTTTTTATATAGTTGCAAGATGGGACTGATTTTATTTATGTTTTTTTGATAACTTATACCAATTCATACAACAATTTAGCACTATACATTGTGAAAAAAAAATAAAAACTAGTTTATTTGCAATGTCTATAATAGACTATTATTCTTCTGCCCTTTTTCCTCTCTAAGTGAAGTAAGGCACAACATGTTTTAAACATGTTACATGCTTTGGCTAGTTATTTTACGAACGGCCGCGGGCCTAAAGTTATTTATTATAGTCGCATCAGTAAGAAATTAGGGTAGTATATTCTACTCAGCCGGATACCACACGGCACTTACCTTAGTCGCCTTTTACGACACCTCGGTAAGAAACGAGGGTGGTTTATTCTACTCAGCCGGATACCACACGGCACTTACCTTAGTCGCCTTTTACGACACCTCGGTAAGAAACGAGGGTGGTTTATTCTACTCAGCCGGAGACTACACGGCACTTACCTTAGTCGCCTTTTACGACACCTCGGTAAGAAACGAGGGTGGTTTATTCTACTCAGCCGGAGACCACACGGCACTTACCTTAGTCGCCTTTTACGACACCTCGGTAAGAAACGAGGGTGGTTTATTCTACTCAGCCGGATACCACACGGCACTTACCTTAGTCGCCTTTTACGACACCTCGGTAAGAAACGAGGGTGGTTTATTCTACTCAGCCGGAGACCACACGGCACTTACCTTAGTCGCCTTTTACGACACCTCGGTAAGAAACGAGGGTGGTTTATTCTACTCAGCCGGATACCACACGGCACTTACCTTAGTCGCCTTTTACGACACCTCGGTAAGAAACGAGGGTGGTTTATTCTACTCAGCCGGATACCACACGGCACTTACCTTAGTCGCCTTTTACGACACCTCGGTAAGAAACGAGGGTGGTTTATTCTACTCAGCCGGATACCACACGGCACTTACCTTAGTCGCCTTTTACGACACCTCGGTAAGAAACGAGGGTGGTTTATTCTACTCAGCCGGATACCACACGGCACTTACCTTAGTCGCCTTTTACGACACCTCGGTAAGAAACGAGGGTGGTTTATTCTTCTCAGCCGGATACCACACGGCACTTACCTTAGTCGCCTTTTACGACACCTCGGTAAGGAACGAGGGTGGTTTATTCTATTAAGCCGGATACCACACGGCACTTACCTTAGTCGCCTTTTACGACACCTCGGTAAGAAACGAGGGTGGTTTATTCTACTCAGCCGGATACCACACGGCACTTACCTTAGTCGCCTTTTACGACACCTCGGTAAGAAACGAGGGTGGTTTATTCTACTAAGCCGGATACCACACGGCGGGTCGATATAACTTCTCTTACGACACCTCAGTAAGAAATGAGGGTGGTATATTCTACTAAGCCGGATACCACACGGCACTTACTTAGGTCTTCTTTTATGACACCTCAGTAAGAAATGAGGGTGATCTATTCTACTCATCTGTATACCATACAGCCCTTGAACTATCCATATACAAAAAATCATATCCGTCCATTGTCCCATTAGGGCATGACAAAACGATAAACAAACACACTTTCGAGTTTACAATATTATATATAGTAATTTTAGTTGCGTAATGTAACAGAATTTTATTCACTTTCTCCCACTTAACCCATTGTCGATTGTAAACACGAAACGGTTATATGGAAACGGAGATTACATTCAACTTGCTTAACAATAAAGTGGAAAGTAGAAATCTCAAACATACAAAAGTACTACAAACATAAAAAAGTAATTATATTATTATTTTGCTATAAACTACGTTAAAAGAAACCGCCGCGTGGTATCCAGCTGAATAGAATAGACCATCTTTCTTACCGGGGTGTCGTAAAAGGAGATTAACGTAAGTTGACTCGCCTTATTCGGCTGAGTAGAATAGATCGCCATCGTCCCTTATTGAAGTGTCGTAAAAGGCGACTAAGATATTTTTCCCGCCGTGCGGTATCCGACTGAGTAGAATAAACCATCCTCCTTCTCACTGAGGTGTCGTAAAAAACGACGAAAGTAAGTTGTAGCCAAATCATGTGACAACATGTTAATAACATGTTGTGTCGACCCCGCTTAGAGTGGGATAAGGGCAGGAGGATGATAAAATCGCGTTCAATGAAAATAGGTATATGCAATTCTAAATGTAGAGTTTATTATCTGTTTTCATAGCTAAAACATGCAAAATTCGAAAAATTATACATTTATTTAATTCTGTTGTAAAGGCTGATTTACACCAGACGAGCGAGTGCTCATTCTATCTCCACTCAATGAAATTCGGTTACTGTAAACAGACAGAGCATTCCTTCGTTGTTCTCTCTGCGTTCGCAAAAGATTCTTACGGAATAGTCTAAGGATGCTCGCTCGCTTGATGTAAACGATACCAGAGCGCGAACAGTGTGCTTAGGGCGAGTTTTTTTTATCCTACTCAATCGCGTTAGCATCACGCTATTACGCGTATATGATGACCTAAAGAAGTAATTGTAGGCAAGAGGCAACGTTATAGAGATAGAACTTAAAAAGAAAAATAGTTTACTTCATCACTAAATTCGTCATCACATCTACTCGATGGCATTGGTGCTAGAACAGCGGTCACTAGATGTCGCTATTGCAGTGTCATACAGATTGGCGTTACGCTAATGCGGTCGATTAGATTAAAAAAATTTGCACTAAGCACATGATTACAGCACTCTTGCATGTTTCGGACACGCTTTTTTTGCCGGAGCAGTCTTTTTGAAGTAATCGGCGTAGCTTTTGCAAAAATTCTAGTTCTCGATTCTTATTCTTGCTCGATGATATGTTGGTGTAAGGGCTAATAATGATGTTTCGTTTACAATAAAAGATCGCGAGCGAATGCTCATGTTCTAGCTGTAGCTTTATATTCGTTTGGTTTAAACCCACCTTTACTTTTTTATTTATGAGTCAAAATTTCCGATACATAGGTATATTTCACTGTTCGCTGTTAAACAGATTTGAACGGATCGTATTTAATTTGACCGTAAATCTGAGACGTTAAATCGTGTCGCGGAGGCGGTTCACGCTTTACCGCGTCGCTACATTGATTCGGCATTGACAATGACGAACTGGTTCAGCTACATTCTCTAAATTTATTTCTATTAACTTATCAACTTTTGAGATCATTCTACTATTCTTGTACACCGGGTTAATGATTATTGTAACATAATTTTTCAAATACAATCTGCTTCAAATTATTAGGTCAATAATATAGGAAACATAATCGTCGTCAATGTGAAATTTTTGCGTGTTTTGGTTCTCTTGATTATTGTGGGCTAATGAATGCACAGTTGCATCAACTGACATTCACTTGTGCCGTTTTCAGTAGGTTGTCTGTCGGCACAACATGTTATAAACATGTTCTCACATGATTCGGCTAGGTATTTAACGACCAGCTGCCTGCCTGACTTCAACTTACCTTAGTCGCCTATTACGACACCTCTGCACCAAAAAGGTTGGTTTATTCTACTCAGAAGGCTACCACACGGTGGGTCAACTTACCTTAGGAGCCTCTTACGTAAGAAATGAGGGTGGTCCAGCTCAGCCGGATACCACACGGCTTAAATTTATAATAAAAATAGTTTTTAGCCGCAACTTCGTTCGTGTCGACTACTGTTGTAGAATTAACAGGATTTCTATAGCCTATATGTTACCCCGTTGTGTAAGGGATAAATGTGCCAAATGTCATTGATATTGGTTCAGCGGATTCGCCGTGAAAAAGTAACAAACACATGCATACTCATAAACTTTCGCATTTATAATATCAGTAGGCAGTAGGACGCCGTGTGGTATCCGGCTGAATAGAATATTACCACCCTCATTTCTTACGAGGTATCGTAAAAGGCGACTAAGTTAAGTGTGGTATCCGGTTAAGTAGCTTAGACCACCTTCATTTTTACCAAGTGTCGTAAAATACGACTAAGGTACATTGATGTCATGCAGGCGGCCGGTTGTAAAATACATAGCCAAATCATGTGATAACATGGTCATAACATGTGATGAATATTAGTAGGAAATAGGATGCGATCTTAACATGAAATTATAATAAATGTATTCAAATTCAAAATATTCTTTATTCAAATAAACTTGTAAACAAGTGCTTTTGAATCGTCAACTCTACTGCTGGTTCGGAAGACTGTTCCTACCGAGAAGAGCCAGCAAGAAACTCGGCGATCTCTCTTTTAAAAATATAATTCTTAATACTATTTACATTAAGTCGTTACTGTTTTGTACAGGTTCAAAGAGAGCTATATCCACACATTCTTATCTTCTAAATAATCTTCAACGGTCTTATTAATAAAAATCGCTTATTCTTCTCTTACTCCAAAGTTACACCGGGAGTAGTTAATTCTAGATTAGTCACGGAATAGGTACGTGTTAATAACGGTATTAATAAATACGAAGTAGGTTCGGAGTAACTATACAATTCTTACACTGAGGTTAGGGTTTTTGTTATGGCAACCCACTGATATTACAAGTAAAAAGAATGAACAAAATGACCTGGTCGAATGAAAGACACTGACAGTCAAGTAAATTTTGAAGTTTGACACATTTATTTGACAGGACATTTGTGTGCGGACGAGGCTAATAAAAAGCCTAATATCGCATTCTGTATTTATCTTGGTGAATTTAAAATTGTGGTTTTAGAATTTGTGCTATTTTTAAAATAAATCTATATATTATTTATAACTCATCATCATTTGTGAATTAATTATTTATTTATTTATTTATATATACATATTATGCTACATTTGCAAGGATGGCATTGCGATAGTATAAAACTATGTGCATATGCCATCCTTACAGTCTAAATTATTAAAAGAACATTAGATATTAATTTTAAGAAATTATATAATATATATTTAAAATATATCTTTATCTTTATCTTTTTTATCTTCTTCAATATCTTCAAAAGAGTTATTGCGAGGTGTTGTTTTTTTTCCTTTTTTTTAATTCCTTAAAATTTTTAATTCCTTTTAATGGTAATATTTCTTCAACTCCTATCTTTCAATCCTATCGTCAATGTAATAATATCTATTCGTTTTAATCCATAGTAAGTACTCGAACGAACACCAAACAAATATGAGAATTTATTGAGGTTATGTTTAGTATCACAATGGAAGTTGGAAATACAATACAAATCTATGCTTACTCAAGCGTTATACCATGGGGCTAGGCGGAGTAACTTTAACTCCGGGAGTAAATTTCGATTAGCTAACTCCGTCCTTACTCCTAGTTTATTAATACCATAATTACCTAATCTTTGCGTAAGTCTTGGAGTAAAGTTATTCTGACGCTAATCTTAGTTTATTAATAAGGGTGCAAGAGTATAGTAGGCTTTCTGTATCAGCCTCTTAGCACGAGTACTGATTTCAATTTTATTACGGCATTGCGCATGTACGCGAAACTACTGCAAAGGTTTGCAACGCCCCTCCCGTGGGAGAGACGTTTGCCTCCCGGGGTTATTCATTTGTTATATGTCCAGATCGATATCGCGACTCTTTGGGAAAGTTTGCAAAGTAGTTTTGATTTCGCTTCACGTCGCGTAAGTCGGAATTGGATATAGTCAAATGTGATTTGTTGGTTCTATAGTCATATAGTGCCAGCGGGAAAGTAATTCGAAACTGAGTAAGGTAGAAGCTATCAATCTATACTTATTATAATACAAAGTCCCCAAAAGTCTGTCTGTATGTGATAGAAAAATATATATGTAACGTTTAGCACCGTCGTGGGCCTAAACTCAAATTTTTTTTTAAACAAAATGTGACAAAGCCAAGAATTGCAACGCGTTACTGCACACAGGCATACGTTTCCGTTCAGATTATAATCACGTATTGTTCTAGCCAAGGCTGCAGCCAAGTTCAAACCGTGCAAATCTATACTAATATTATAAAAAGAGAAAAATTTGTATGTATATTTATAATGTTTTCACACAAAAACTACTAGACCGATTTCAAAAATTCTTTCACCCGTGAAAAGCTGCGTCTTTACTGAACAACATAGTCTATATTACATTTTTTAAAAAAATAGGGATCCGATATAAAAATTTAATAATGTGTAAAAAAATAAAAATTACGCGGGTGAAACCGCGGGATATTACTAGTAATATATAAAGCTAAAGAGTTTGTTTGTTCGATTGTTTGAACGCGCTTATCTCAGGAACTACTTCACCGATTTAAAAAATTCTTTCAGTGTAAGATAGTCCATTTATTGAGGAAGGGTATAATATCACGCTAAGATGAATAGGAGAGGAGCAGCAATAAAAAATAGTAAAATTTAAAGCATTATTGAGCATAAATTGAATAAACGCCTGTTCCCCTATAAAAGTAATAAATAAAAGTCCGCAACAGCATGTCTAGCTTTTAAGGTTAACCCACTTTAACCATTTTTATGGTTATCAAAAGACTATATTACGGTTCTTACCTTTCCACGCGGGCGGAGCCGCTGGCAATTACTAGTATATTATATATACTCACTCGAATGTCATATACAAAGTTTTGAACAGCTCCATGAGAAATAATTGTAACGGAAAACGAACAAGTGAAGTTAAAAAGGCTTTTAATAAAGCTTTATAACAAACTTTCATGTCCCTATTATTAACCGCTGAGGAGTTTCCTCGTCTGAAGCCAATCCTGCCAGTAGCATCAGATCATGCTTATCATAAACATGCATTGTCATGTAAAATTCTCAGTCGGACACTGGGAAGTGGGTCAAATTTACACGTAACTTGGAAGATTCCACCTTCACATACATACGGTTCAAACACAAAATTCAAATAATTCTTTATTCAAATTGGCTTTTACAAGCATAACCATAACTTATAGCATAAGCATAACTTAACCATATACAAACCTAAAAATGTCACAATGTGGGTTGTCTCATAATTTAAGGATAAATCCACACAACTTTAATAGAGTCGGATCGCAACTGATTTAGTTTGCGCCCACGTACAGTCGCGTGATAAATAACATGATTATTTTAGTCGCGTTCCGAAAACCGCCGCAGCCTTTGAATCGACTAATCGGTGATGTAATGATTTATTTAAGAGACAGCCGGCTGGGAATTGATTCTTCGTGCTATTGTGGATATTAAATTGATGTATTAGGTTTCCTTTGAGGCGGATTTACAGTATTAGCGGTTTCTATTTGGAATAATGTGTTATAAATATAGAGAATAAATGTAAGTGATATGTTGGTGACGCAGTTAAATTTGATATGGTGTCCCGCCGGGAGTGGAAGAAAAGACTCACCAACGGTAACAACAATTTTATTGGGTCGTAAGTCTACTGCCCGTCAATGCTATGCTCCGTAAGTAGGTAGGTGTGCGCTAGGTACTGCCCTGGCTTTGTCTATCTGTGGAGTAGGCCGTGCAGCGCGCGCCCAGAGAACGAAGAGCCGACCCGAAGAACGTCGGGCCCGGGCTCAAGGTCACTGAAGTCCGGCTCTGGCTGAGATGGGGGTAAAAGGTACCTTTTCTAACCCCGATATGACACCCTGAAAATGACGTCCAGCGTGTGAGTTTCTTTTAGTGCCTTCATCTCCTCTGATTGCGTGCACGGCAGCGTAGGCAAAGCAGGGCTAATGCGCTAGTGAAAAGGTGATGTGCATGTCGCAATCAGAACGGAGAATATGGTGAAGGAAATAAAAAAAAGTTAATGAAGTTAAACAACAATAAGAAAAAATAGAATTTGGAATAATTACAAATGTTAGGTAAATTGAAATGAAAGTTATAAAAAAAAATACTACTAATGTGAAACAAAGGAAAATTACAAAAGGTCAAATTAAAGTCGACAGAAGGTCGCGAGGCATGATTCAGCAAAAGGCTATGATCTATGCATAAAATTTTGTTCAGCACTTACCCAATACGTGGGGAATAAATACACAAAATAAACTAGATATACATAGATAAAAGATATCTAGGCTGTTCGTCCTCTTCGAAGAAAGGGGCACGCACGATTAAAGTCACAGGTCATCATGCCTGTGAACGTGCGCACCCCGTCGACTCAGGAAACGAACAGGCCGGGCTGACGGGCTAATGCGCCCGCGCCCACCTATGGCGAGACGGAAGGCGGGGAGCGGGAGGAGGGCCCGCGTCGTGTGACTAGGAATGAGTCACACGATTCCGCGCGTTAAATTATTGTTTAAATAATAAAATATACATATAATACGTTTAAATAAATATAAACATACATAAATATACGTTTTTTACGTTACAATGGTTAAGGGTTATAATTTTAAAAAAGGAGTAATTAACTCATAATTTTTTACTATACTCTCATTCGAGTCTATTTCATTGTTTAAATAACCTTAGTTGTGTATTATTTGTTTTTTCTGTTACTGTAAATAAGGCTAGATTTTTTTTACCTTCATGCCAGCATGTTTTAAACATGTTGTTCCATTTTTCACGCTGCTCCAATGCGGATTGTTATGTTACACATATCCATAGAATTCACTGGAGATATACAGGTTTCTTCACGATGTTCTCCTTCACCGAAAAGCTTGTGATAGGTACATTACAATTATCGATTAGACACATAAGTTTTAATAGAAACTCATTGGTGCCTGCCCGTGGTTTGAACCGGTGAACTTCTCGAAAGAGTCGCACGGTGCTACTGCTGGGCTATCACAGCTTCGTGTTATATATTATGAATTAATGAAATCGTGTAACACTTTCGCCACCGATGTTACCAGATTTGCAGAGCTGTGTAGGAGTCACAAAATTGATATAGTTCAAGACGCGCACTTGATGCAAATGGGTAATAACGCGTACAAAAAACTGCATACAATTCATATTTTAAGATTTTTATCTCGACGAGTTTGAGCTATTATTTAACTATAAAGTGTTGTTATGGAACAGTCGTGTGTAACTGACGTAAGTTAATATTTTTTTTTCAATTTATACCCTCTTTATACCTTCTATAAGCGCTTGACGTTTATATTTTTTACACAATCGTTTTAACTGACTGGCGACCAGTCATTTTGTTTGCATTTTTCAAGCGCGTTTTTTTATTATTTATAAGTTTACTAGCGGCCTGCCCCTGCTTCGCACGGGTATAAAATATATATCCCATGTCATTCAGTGTAAAAAAAAGGATTAAAATTGATCCAGTGGCCGTAGCGTTAAATTTGTTGAAAAACAATTTCCTTTCCCTATACCAAGAAGATTTCCAGCTATCTTTGGAATATCTAAATTCATATAGTAAATTATTACTTATTTACTTTTATATTTTCCCTATGTATTTTATTTTTACAATTAATTACAGAATGTCTTTAAACAAACTCTTGAAAGAGCGACATCGCTGCTAAAGTCGAAGTGTTATAGGACGAAGCGCGGCCTCCTCACGGCATTTTAAATCTGTAATATCTCCGAAAATGTTCACTTAAATTACATGCTGTAAACGGCCATATTGATCTATATTAAATCAACTATTTATTTAAGGTACTTAATTGGATAAGGATTAATGCTGTATTGTATAAGAATTGCTTCAAAAATAAGGCATTATTTTTCGTAAAAAGTAAACGACAAAAAATGCTTTAGTGGGTTATCCATAAGCGATAGACATACCATCGCGGACTTTTCTGTAGACCTTTTCAATGTGTACAAATACTTAGTACATTATTTTGATAAATCTCGTAGGGTTTAGCCTACGTTTGCAATGTAAGCGGAAAAAAATGTAATTATTTACAGAAACCTCAAAAATTACAGTATTTTTCTACTGCGTATTGAATGTTATTATAAGTACAAACCTTCTTCTGGAATCACTCTATCTATTAAAAAAAACCGCATCAAAATCTGTTGCGTAGTTTTAAAGTTTTATGCATACATAGGGAAATATGGACTTTGTTTTATAATATGTAGTGATTGTTATTTTCCTCGCTAGAGAGCTCCGATCATAAATGCGTCCGATCGCTGCTAAATTCAAATGGTTAAAGGGCGAACCGCGTTTTTTTTTTCGAATTTGACTAATGCTGTTAGCCCTAATGGCTTTGACAGCGTCACCGATAAGACGGGCGAGCGCGGAAGCATCGCCGAGAGACGAACCGCGACCTCTGACGCGCTATTTATAGGCTCGCGGCGCATTTTAAATCTGTAATATCTTCGAAACTGTTTATTTAAATTACATGCTGTAAAGGGTCATATTGATCAATATTAAATAAACTATATATTTAAGGTTCTTAGTTGGATAAGGATTAATGCTGTATTGTATAAAAATTTTGAACATAAGGCATCATTTTTCGTAAAAAGTAAATGACAAAAACTGCTATTGTGGGTTATCCATAAGAGATAGACATATACTATTGCGGACTTTTCTGTAGACCTTTTCATGGTGTACAAATACTTAGTACATCATTTTGATAAATCTCGTAGGGTTAAGCCTGCGTTTGCAATGTAAGCGGAAAAAAATGTAATTATTTACGACATCACATTAAAAACCTCAAAAATTACGGTATTTCTCTACTCCATATTGAATGTTATTAGACATGTCAACCTTCCTCTAAAATCACTCTATCTATTAAAAAAAACCGCATAAAAATCTGTTGCATAGTTTTAAAGATTGAAGCATACATAAGGATATACGGACATAGGGACAGACAGAGAATGCGACTTTGTTTTATACTATGTAGTGATATTATTTATTTTTACAATTGAGTAGACAATGTCTTTACATACAACATTCATAGCTTTCTTATCATTAGACAATATAAACTTGAAAGAAGGACATTAGTTGCGCCTCCGGTCGCTGCTAAATTCGAAGTGCTTATAAGTCTAAGCGCGGCCTCCTCGCGGGATTTTAAATCTGTAATATCTCCGAAAATGTTCACTTAAATTACATGCTGTAAAAGGCAATATTGATCTATATTAAATCATTAATTTATTTAAGGTACTCAATTGGATAAGGATTAATGCTGTATTGTATAAAAATTGCTTTGAACATAAGGCATCATTTTTCGTAAAAAGTAAATGAAAAAAACTGCTATTGTGGGTTATCCCTAAGAGATAGATATACCATCGCGGACTTTTCTGTAGACTTTTTTAAGGTGTACAAATACTTAGTACATCATTTTGATAAATCTCGTAGGGTTTAGCCTGCGTTAGCAATGTAAGCGGAAAAAAATGTAATTATTTACAGAAACCTCAAAAATTACATTATTTCTCTACTTCGTATGAAATGTTATTATACGTAAAAACCTTCCTCTGGATTCACTCTATCTATTAAAAAAAACCGCATCAAAATCGGTTGCGTAGTTTTAAAGTTTTATGCGTACATACGGAAATATGGACTTTGTTTTATAATATGTAGTGATGTGACCTAGTGTCAAAAGATGACATAGTTTAAAATGAAAGAGCCTGAGTTGAAGAATGAATACTTGAGAGTTAGGTAGACTTTCCACAACATCCTACCAAAATCTTAATCGCTTGTCGATAGGTGTAGTATGGCTTAGGCTTAAAATTCTTTCATTATACCAAACTAGATTGGAAATTTAAAATTTTGGAAAATATAAATTTCATCTCTTGCCATAAATCTAAAAAATCTGGAAGGAAGTCTGGTAATCAATTGGGGAAATAGGAAAGGTGCCTAATTGTCAGCTGTCATAAATAATAAGCTCAGTTAAGCTTTCAATTAATTAATTTGGCGAAATTCGTAGAGCTCTCCGTATCTATTGCAGTAGAGATTTTTCTAGCATCATAACACAAAGCGCGCAAACATGTCTAAGAGGCAAATTAAAATCAAATCAGATCAGATCAAAATGTGGATTTTAGAAAGTCTTCTAGAATAATAGTATAATCCAAACAGCGCCTTTTGTGAGGCGGTTCAAGTTAGGATAAATTAGTAAAAATTTTAAGCAAGTAAAGTTAAAAAGGCTTTTTACAAAATTTCATGTCTCTATACTGTCAACCGTTTCCTCGTCTGGAGCCAACAGTGGCATCAGCATTAGTTCATTCTTATCATAAACATACATTTTCTTCGGGACTGGATCATTATATAAAATTTCAGCTCAACCGGTCACTGGTAAAAAGGTCAAATTTAACTTACAAGATTCCACCATTACATACATACACGGCAAGTTGAATATAAGCTTTAATAACTCCGGCTCCAAATAAACTAAATCAGTTTGAAATTAAAGCTTCAAGAAAAAATAGGTTATTTTAAAATTCACCAACCTTCAGACACAACGAGCGTTAGTCTATTACATTATAATATAATACATTAACCTAATTACCTCAAATATTAATACACTTTATGTTATTCGCTCATGGAAAGCCGCGGGGAGTGGCAGCTATAAATTAGCTAATGTAGGGTATAATGTAGCTAGGCCCAACCCTCTACACTCCCTGAAATTTAGCCGACGCACCTAGATAATATCGATTTATTCCCAAAATACAGTTTGATAGTTACTGCGCAATTCCATAATAAAGACATCACCTCCACGAACGGGTGTACCTTTTTTTTCAAGCTTTTTAACTTGTCTTATATGTATGTTTGTATGTGAAGGTGGTATTTTACAAGTTAAATCTAACCCACTTCTCGATTAAGCTGAAATTTTACATATTAGTCCAGTACAATGGTCCGATGACAATGTATGTTTATGATAAGCAGATGCTTATGCTACCAGGTTCTAGGTTCAGACAATAGTTCAACAGTAGGTACATGAAATGTCAAAACAAAACTAATGAAAATATTGTTTTGCTAAAATTGCGGATTATAGCAAAATAATATTAATATATACATAATTTACATATATCAATGTATATCTTAATATTGAAATGAGTTAATCTTGTATATATATATATATTTTCCGAATCTCGGAAACGGCTCCTAAGATTTTCCTGAAATTCAGCATGTAGGAGGTTTTGGGGGAGAAAAATTGATCTAGCTAGGTTTTATGTAAAAAAAATATTGTTTTATCCCTATTTTTGGGCATTAAAAAACACTAACATTTATATTGAATTGAATTTTCGCCATTAACTGTCAAGTCGACTTAGCTTATTCGGTTAGCGGGCAGCCTCGAGAAATATGAGTGCCAAGGATCGATCCCAACCAAAAAAATTGTGTTTTTTATTTTTTTTAAGTTTTTTTTTTGTAAAAAATTACCGAGCGAAGCTCGGTCACCCAGATATTAATTTTTTATGTATATTGTTTATTAATTTTTTGGTGCATGCTGTGACACCTTCATAAGTATTTTTTTGTATTATAATATATATATATATATATATATATATATATATATATATATATATATATATATATATATATATATATATATATATATATATATATATATATATATATAATAAAACTATTATATCTAAGTTTTATATGTAGCAACAACTGGTTGTACCAATAAATAAATAAATTAATATATAAAGTAATATATAAGAGGTTGCAAATGATCTTACCGAGGCGTAAAAGACCACTAAGATAAGTTGACGTCCGGCAGGCCGTCGGTCGTAAAATACGTAGCCAAATCATATGATAACATGTTTTTAACATGTTGTGCCGACCTCACTTAGAGTGAGATAAGGGCAGGAGGATGATGATGAATATATAAGAGGTCCGTTATTGAGTGCTTATCGAGGTTTTTATGGAAATCCATGTTGGGACTGGACCATAGACAACAAGTTAAATGTTAGATACGTGGGATATCTTTTTCACTATGGTATAGAAATTACGTACATACAAGTAACAATATAAATTATCGTGGATATCAATCTGGCATTTTTATTATAGTAACAAATTAACCGACTTCTATTAATCATATTATGTGATGCCGATGCCGATAAGGAAGTTATTTACAACGAAACAGTTTATGTAATAAATAATAACACAGTTACGATAAAGTTAAGGTTCTCAGTTTATTAACTGTTAGACGGGTAGTTGCTAATTGTATAAATGCTACAGTATGTTTAACTGTTTGTCCGTTTTGCTTCCACGGCTAGACCAATATTGGTAAAATTAAGTACTTAAGTACTAAATTTCATTCATTTTCATAACTAAATGTAAATACCGACCAATAAAATAAAATGACGTGGAATTGTCTCTTCTATATGTTGTCTATGTATGTATTGTGTACGTCTGTATGTGATTGATTTTCTCAAAATCAACTGAACGGATTTTTTACGGTTTTTATTAAAATAAAGTGCTATTTTTGAGGAAGGTTAGGTAAATAGAAAACTACTAATAAATTTCCCCAGGGTTGAGATTCACGCGGGAAAAACTTTTGACAATCGCGCAGGCGAAGCCCCTGGCACAGCGAGTACAATATAAAAATGTAAAAAGATCTATAAATTTAAAAAAAACATATAATTAATGTTTCAAACAACTTTTACTGTACTATAATGTTGTATTCAAATTTTGTTAAATATAAAAAAATACGTCATCATTCTCTTACTCTTATCCCACTCTAAGTGGGGTCGGCACAATATGTCTTCTTCTTCCATTCTCCTCTATCATTCGTCAACTCTGGTGCCACTCCTCTAACATGCATATCATTTATCACACAATCCATCCATCTTTTTTTCGTAAAGAAATACGTATTTTTCTTAAATTATTTGTCTTTAACTTTACTATTTTATACAATATATTACGTTTTATTAGATTATTAATTTTACAACTTATGAAACAAGATATATTATAGTTATATAGTTAATCTAAATAAAAAAGTTAATGTACACAGATTATAGAAGTTTTCGAAATTGGAACAAACCAATGACCCTTCTAAGCGTGCGCGCGATGCCAGTCCATGGAGTTCTGAATTCAGCATTCAGTTTGCGATGGCAAGTTCTGTTCGATAGCTGTGATCCGCGTACGCTGTGTATTCTGCGTTTTAATTAGAACGTTCGAAATTTAAATGGGTTTTTAGTGTATTTGTAGATTATTTTTTACCTATATCGTTTTTATAAGCTGTGAGATTTTAGTGTTGTTACAAGACCATTAACTTATTAAATAAAACTTAACTAAGTAAACATAAAATATAACAAAACGCAATAAAAATAAGACAGCTTCAATTTTCTTATAAGATTAAATTAACTGCGATTCTATTGATTTTTAAATTTTGTTATTGGCATAATTATCGTTCTTTATTATAACAACTATTATTGGTTGAGTTGAGTACAGTACTTGGTCGGTTGTTATAAATCAGAAAAATATGAAATGTGACGTGTTTGTGACAAAAAACGAGATAAAATGTTATGTTTGTCCCCATTTTTGGCTGTAACTTCACTTACCAACAGATAAGATAATAGACAAGTGGAAAACTAGGGATGTGCAGGTTCGACTCCGATTCCGATTCGTAATAATTGACGGTATTTTCATTTAAATAGACTCGAATGTCGGACCATTCTTAACCAATAAGTTAAAGGTTTTCTTCCATAGAGTTATGAAGCTATAGAGAGGCCTGTTAGTGCGAGTGTCCAAAAAATAATAAGAGAGAGAAGATGATAGACCTATACTTGTCTTTGTCTAATCAAACATGAGAAGTATTCACGGCGAGTTTTTAATTTAAATACTTTAAACATTTTTAGTACACCTTCAAAATGTTTATGCATTTTTTATGCAAAAGGAAAATTTTGATTCAACTAAATTCTGTCTTTATATAATCCGTGTGGTATCTGGCTTAGTGGAATAGACCACACTCATTTCTTACCAAGGTGGCGTAAAAGGCGACTTAAATAAGTACCGTGTGGTATCCGGCTGAGTACAATAGACCACCCTCATTTCTTACTGAGGTATCGTAAAAGGCGAATAAGGTAAGTTGACGTCAAGCTGGACATTACGTTAGTAGTCAAATCATGCAAAATGTTCAATAATGTGCCGACCCCACTAAGAGTGGGATAAAGTCAAGAGAATGTCTAAATCCAATCTTTAAGTAACGCAAAAAAAAGAGATAGATAGTTACCTATATTTAATTTCTCTTTGCATGGACACATTCTAGGCTAGCTATACAATACTCTTGTACAGTGGTCGGCAAACTTATTAGCCAAAAAGTCAAATATAAACATTACAACACTTAAAAAAAAAACTGGGAGAAAAATCTGTATGTTTAGTAAACGTTTATTACACTAAATAAAACGAAATTTCATACTTAATCTTTAATATTTAAATGAGTTAATCTTGTATGTGTATATATTATATTTTCGGAATCTCGGAAACGGCTCCAACAATTTAACTGAAATTCAGCATGTAGGGGGTTTTGGAGGAGAAAAGTCGATCTAGATAAGTTTTATTTGAAAACAATGTCGTTTTATCCCTGATTCCGGGCTCTAAATTTTTATACAATCACAATTTTTTGCTGTCAAACGTCATGGTAGTTCATTTGGGAAAAGGGCGATCTAGAGAGGTGAAAATATCTAGGATTGAGCCCCACCTGCCCAATCATTTTTTTCATTTTTCTTTTCAATTTTTTTTTAAATATTATTTTTATTTTACACAATTTTAAAAATTACAACAAGGCTCGGTCACCCAGGTACTAAATATTTATTAATGCGAACAATGGGCTTGCATCTCTTTGGAAAGTTTGAGTAGGTAAGTTTTTTTAAAAATTGGAATCGTTATTGCGCCTTCCGTAGATATTTGTGCCAGAGCCGCATTTAAGGAAGCAAAGAGCCACATGCGGCTCTGGAGCCGCACTTTTCCGACCACTGCTCTAGTATGATGACTTTATTTTTATTTATTTATTTCTTTTTATACATATATTTAGAAAAGGGAAAGAAAAATTAAAAAAAACATTTATAAAGACTTATCCCTAAAAGGGATCTCTTCCAGTCAACCTTTGAGTAATAGAAGGAAAAGGACAAGAATTGGAGAAGAAAGAGAGTATGGGTCATATAGAGAAAAAGAAAAAGTTTATATAAATTGAACTATTTAATCTATTAAATAATTTTGGTAAAATAAAAAGATGAAAAGATGCTAATAATAAATAATTACTTAAAATAAATATTTTCTTAGACATTACGGTTTTTTCTGATTGAAATATGTCCAAAACGAGGGTAGAACTAGTTTTATGTACAACACAATCACCGTTATCGGCTGTCATGTAATGACACTAGTACATTTGGGGCGTCGGTCCACAAATTACTGATTAACATATTGCGTGCAGCATATCGCTTACTAAAACAAAGCGTGGACGACTGGAACGGATTTATCGTATACCTTTTAGTTATGATCGATGGAAGGTGTAAGTGTTTAATAACTATTTCCTTTTTTTACAGGATTTATATCATACATATCTTCCTGCCCTTATCCAACTCTAAGTGGGGTCGGCACAACATTTTATAAACATGTCACAAATTTCAAATTCAAAATATTCTTTATTTAAATAAACTTGTAAACAAGTGCTTTTGAATCGTCAACTCTAACTATAATTCTCTAAATATAATTCTTAATACTATTTACATTAAGTCGTTACTGTCTTGTACAGGTTCAAAGAGAGCTATATCCTCACATGATTTGGCTATTTTACGACCGGCCGCCTGCCTGACATCAGTCATCTTAGTCGTATTTTATGACACCTCGATAAGAAAGGGGGTGGTCTATTCTACTTAACCGGATACCACGCGGTGAGTCAACTTACCTTAGCCGCCTTTTGCGACACCTTGGTAAGACATGAGGGTGGTCTATTCTACTCAGCCGGATACCACACGACGGGTCGACTTATTTTAGTCGCCTTTTACGACACCTCAGTAAAAAAGAGGGTGGTACTATTCTATCCTGCCGCACTATTCTATTCTATTGTTGTATTGGTGGTACTGTTCTATTCACCACAGCGGATACATTGCAAGTGGAATAAAAGCTTTTAATAATAACAAACTATTTCCTCAAAATCAATAAATTTATTCTTTTTTTAATAATTTGCCAACTCCGCGCACAAATAACGACTAAGTAACTAAAATGGCGCTGCTACTGTCCTCTGCGCACCTCTCCTCTCCGCTCCGCACCGCACCTCTCCACCTGTCAGCACATCTCGCTATTTTCACGTCTCTATGCTACAACTTCCACTCTCCTATTCCCACTGTTATAATATTAAATTCAAATTCAAAATGTTCATTATTCAAGTTAACTAAACGAATGTTTTTGAATCATCAACTCTATTGCTGTTCCTACCGGAAAGAAAATGCAAAAAGTTCGGCGGATTTCTTTAAAAAAAATTCTAATAACTAGTTACATTGTCATTGCTATCATATTTTCACAAGTTTTTTAACTTATTTTTTTTCAATCAATAAGGGTACATGAATTGGCACATGTTTTTGAGATGTTGTTACATGTTTTGCCTAGGTATTTTACGACCAGCCGCCAGTCTCAAGTCATCTTACCTTGGCCTCCTTTTGCGACACCTCGGTAAGACAGAGGTTAGTCTATTCTACTTAGCCGGAAACCACACGGCGAGTCAAGTTAACTTAGTCGCCTTTAACGACACCTTGGTAAAAAAGGGGTGATCTATTCAATTCAGCCGGATACCGCACTGCGGAATCAATCGTACAACAAAATGAAAAATATGTAAATACGATAAAAATAAAAAACAAGCATGGAACTAAAAGAAGTGAAAAATGTTAGAATTAAAGTGTGACCTATGCTTTTTTCTTTTTAAAATCTAAGATCAAAAGCTGATATCAAAAGTATGCCAAGCCATCTACAGAACAAAGAACAATTTCCACACAATCGCCAGCCGTAAATGTGACCAGTGACCCAGAAAATTTATGGTTACATATATATTTCCATATTTCTTTTCATAATATGGCAAAACATAAGTCTATCTTTAATATTTAAATGAGTTAATCTTGTATGTAGATATATTTTCGGAATCTCACAAACGGCTCCAAAATTTTCCTGAAATTCAGCATAAAGGGGGTTTTGGGGGAGAAAAATCGATCTAGCTAGGTTTTATGTAAAAAAAAGATTGTTTTATCCCTGTTTTTGGGCATTAAAAAACACTAACATTTATATTGAATTGAATTTTCGCCATTAACTGTCAAGTCGGCTTAGCTTATTCGGGGAACGCGGGTAGCCTGGAGAAACGTAAATACCTGGGATCGATCCCAACTAATTTATTATTTTTTCTTTTTTTTAAATTACCGAGCGAGGCTCACATATTAATATTTAAATGAGTTAATCTTGTATGTAAATATATATTCGGAATCTCGGGACCGGCTCGCAACGATTTTCCTGAAATTCAGCATGTACGGTGTTTTTGGGGAGAAATAGGATAATACGATCTAGCTAGGATTATTTAAAAAAAAATCGTTTGAGAGGAAATAAACGTTTAAGAGCTTATTTTCAAAATCCAACTCAAAATTAATTGTATTCCAAGCTTTTTGAAGCGTCAATTCTACTGCTCGTTTGAAATTTTCCCGCTAAAATCCACCGTAATTTGTTCTTTTCATTTCTCTTTTCAAATTTCGTCGTTGTCTTGTGAGAAGGAATATAATGATATTTACGCCTTTAGTATAATATAATAGTTTCTGTATATTTGCAATGATTCAGTGCCTTGCATGTTGCAAGTTGCAATTTTGATGCGATTTCAGAAAGGTGTGGGATCATAGCAACACTATTTATAAAACTTAGAAATTGTCATAATCGTGCACAAATTCAGCGTGGGGTTAATGACCTCCCTGCACAATGTAACATGCAAATAGCTCTTTCCACATTTAATGAATGCAAAAGCCGTGTAATATAAGCATGGACGCTTGCGATTAATTGATAAGGTGCATGCACAATAACCGCGATGGGATATGGTTAAATCAATAGATCAAGCAGTTTCTAATCCTGTGATATTTACGTGAAACTTAAAAAACGTATAATTTTATCTATACTAGTATATAAAGCGGAAGAGTGTGTTTGTTTGAACGTGATAATCTTAGGAAATACTGGACCGATTTGAAAAATTCTTTGAGTTTAAGATAGTCCATTTGTTCAAGAAGTCTATAGGCTATATAACATCACGTTAAGATGAATAGGAGAGAGCAGCAATATAAAATATTGCGAAAACGGCTAAATTAAAGCTTTCCTTGCGTACGCTAAGTAAATGGTGAAGGTTATTTAAAAATCATGTAATGTGCAAGTATGAGTCAATACAAACTCTAACATTACTGTCTATTGAAGCTCACCTAGTCAAAATAATTGATAATAAGTATAGTGTTATTAGTATTTTTGCGAAAGCCAGAAAACAAATTTTGGAGAAATGTTTAGTTTCTTTAAAGAATTCTTTAATAAAAATACAAATAATGAATCAAAGTTAATATTACTATTCTAAAATTAAAGGCGGCGTGACAAACAATGTGCTTAGCTGTTTTTTAACCTACTCGTGTCACGTTAAGAGTAACGCCAATTTGTATGACGTTGCAATAGCGACATCTAGTGACCGCTATTCCAGAGTTATACAAATTGTCGTTACGCTAACACTAAGATACCACGCGAAAAGAAAACCATTTCTCCCCGGATTATACCCGGGTTTTCAATGACCTGCAGAGGTCCCCCTCATAAATGGATATCCCCTAGCCAACAGGCGAGAGCCCTGGCCATAAGGCCTAAACAAAATCCAGGCGCAATCCTGCGTGGAACAGCCCGGGTAAAGAGGTTCGCCTCGAGGCCCGAACCCCAATTGCCTTCGGGCTTTGAGAAAACCCTTTGTCGACGCTAACATGATTGAGTAGGTTAAAAATACTCGCATTAAGCACACATGGCTCAGAACGGCACCACGCTTAAATTCATCACTGACGATAATAGTAACCTGTATGGATAAGATATTTACGATTATGTGAACTAGCCTTTATAGTGATAAATCAATTAATTTTTCAAGTGGCAACTCCGACAAAGTTAATGATGCGAACTGCATTTATATTTTTTGCTTACCAATGAACGCGGTAAATCACTTGAAGCTATCTTTAGGGTTCCGCGGGAAGAACGAATGAAAGAGGTTAATAAAAAAAGCGATACAACGAAGAGTTTTTTTAAAATTTTACCTATCAAATTCAAATTATTCTTTATTCAAATAAACTTGTAAACAAGAGCTTTTGAATCGTCAACTCTACTGCTCGGTTCGGAAAGCTGTTCCTACCAAGAAGAGCCAGCAAGAAACTCGGCGTATCGTTAGTAATATTCATAGTTAATGTATAAAGCCGCCTATACTCATATTCTATCGGGTTAGCCCGACTAGTATAGAATAAATGCCCCGGATGGGTTCGAAACTAGTCGGGCTGACCTGATAGAATAAGACGTGAGTATAGCCGCTTCTACATACATTAACTACAACGAAGGTCGTCACTAGTCACTAGTCTAGACCTACGTAGCATATACGTGCATTCGCATCGCTTTCCGGTTTTCACTGATTTTATTTAGGCGAATTTTCCACAGATCTTTTTTATATAGATTTTTATATATATGTGGGATTGTAAGTTTGAACGCAGCGGAGAGCAAGTGAGAAGGATGTATGAATGACAGAGTGAAAGGATTAGGTGACGTATGGATGGTTTTAGTTTGGAGTCTGTAGTCTATAGTCATAAGCCGAACGACGTAACGACGCTAACGTGTTTTCAGTGCTCTGTAATAATTTTAACCCCTAGTCTAAGTGTTTGTCAAAAATCTTTGAATAAAGAAATAATACCATTGAAGAAGAATTTTAATAATCCCACATATACCTAGTTTCTCCTCCACCATTCTAACCCGACTTGCAGACGCCTTGAGGGGTTCGACTACTACACAATCGATACTCCCAAAATTCGTACATACAAAGCACCATTTTTATTAGCGCCATTTAACCATTTATATTTTTATCAAAAGACTATATTACGGTTCTATCCTTTCCACGCAGGCGTAACCGCTGGCGTGTTAGTCATTTATATAATCCTCAATTTCTTCTTTATCATAAAGTCGTTTTAATCTACAGCGCTACGTAGGTTTGCCAGCGATGCTCAAAGCCGGCGAATACTCCCCAAACAACCCTCTCATCCGTGGCGAGAGGAGCACGGGGGATGTACTGCTTGGGCTGGGCGAGTATGAGAGACGGAGGAACACCCTAAGGAAGATACGCCAGCGGCAGTACAAGGAGTATCTCGACCAGGTAAGGAGTAAAGATACAGAACGTGAAACAGGGAGTGGTTTTTACTAGCGTTGTTTGGACAGCGTTAGGACAACTGGAAATGATATAGAGTGTGGATACCAGCCTCATATGAGTTCATAAAAAGAGAAAGAGAAAACAAATGAGGCCATTTGTCTCTCTTTTTTATGTTTGATTAGAAAAAGATAAGTATTGGTCTCTGATCTTCCCTGTCCTATTTTTTGATAAGCCTGGTTATGTTACTATCCCATACCACTATACCACCATGTAAGATGCTGCTCCTGCTGCTATACATTGCATATATCCCCGGAATTCCCTAGAGATATGCAGGTTTCCTCACTATGTTTTCCTTCACTGAAAGGCGGGTGATAAATTGCAATTATTATCAATTAGACACATAATTTTTAACAGAAAAACTAATTGTTGCCTGCCCGGGATGTAAACCCGTGTCTATTAGAAAGAGCCGTACGATTTCACCGCTGGGCTATCACAGTTATATATAAATATATAACTAGAAGTAAACCGTAATATAGCATTTTGATAACCATAAAAATGGTTAAAGTAGGTTAACCTTAAAATCTAGACATGTTTAGGAAAGCTTTAAATTTTGCCATTTTCGTAATATTTTTTATTGCTGCTCCTCTCTTATTCATCTCGTGATGTTATATAGCCTATAGCCTTCCTCGATAAATTAACTATCTTACACTGAAAGAATTTTTTCAAGTCGATTTAGTAGTTCCAGAGATTATCACGTACAAACAAACTCTTCTTATATATATTAGTATAGATCAGGGTTTCTTAAACTTTTTTATATAGCGACCCCCTTCAAGCTTAGGAAATTTTAAACGACCCCCTCCTCCATATAATGAAATATATATTAACCGTAGATGTAGATGTAATATCGCACTATTTTACAATGTAAATAACAGATTTGCATTGCCACTTTTAAAAAAAAATATTTATAATAAAACTGCAATAGTATTTTGTATGATTTTTATTTGTATTTATATTTGTACGTAGTGTGTATACTAATTTTAAAATTTTGTTAATAATTGTTGTAAACTAAGCAATCATAAATTTAATAAAATCTATTTAATGAAATTTAATGAAAAGGGGTAATGAAGGAATTTAGGAGGAGAAATATCAATAAATCTTTCTTAGAAAAGTTCTTTAAAGGACAGCTGCAGCTAGCCAGTAGTCTCCCACAGTTTAAGAAGCCCTGGTATAGATAACTATGGTAGTACCAGTTGTTCTAACGGTACAAAGGACGCTTGTAAGAAATGAATTGAATTAATTGACAGAAAAGATCTTAAACAACAACATGATTTATTCGATGTTTTCATAGCAAGCAAAGAAAAAACAGGAAGCCAAAGAACAAGCGGAGCGAGAACGGAAGGAGCGAGAGGAGAAAGACAGACTCCGAGAAGAGAGGGAGAGGTTGGAGTCCGAGAGAGTCAACAGTCCCGAGCGACGCCGCGCCAGCGTCAGCCATTCGTATGTAGCCGGAGCGAACAACACTTATGTCACGTGAGTGCATGGCTTGATATTATCCCACTTCTGGTTTATTATGTTAAGAATTCGGCTTATTTTTGTTTAATATCTATTTTCGTAAAGTATTTCTTTTTATTCATATATTATTTTTGTTTTTATTATTTAAATCCTGGGAGACCGAGCCTTGCTTGTAATTTTTTTCAAAAAAAAAGAAACTTAAAAAAAAAGAAAAAATTGTGGGGTGGGGCTCGATCCTAGGTTTTTTAGCTTGCATAAGCTACGCTGACTTGACAGTTTACGGCAAAAATAGCGTTTTATATACAAATGTTAGTACAGGAACCAAAGTCTGAGAGTTGAGGTGCTCTTAATCTAATTACGTCTTGTAATCTTACAGAAAAGTGGATACAGGTGTCCAAGTTGACCACCGCAGCACTCCACTGTCGGTGGCCGTGCAAACCGATGACGAAACTTTGCTAAGGGTGAGCCCATTTTGTTAATAAAGAAGGGCTTCTTGCCCTTCTTACTAAATAGTCAATTTTATAATTGTCATGTCAATCTCAATCCGCCTCTTTTGTATAGTATACTTTTACCCGCAACTTCGTTTGCGTGAACTGTTGTCGCGTTATACGTTGATAATCGATGGCCTTTCTTAATGACGTTGTGGGATTTCTATAACCTATATGCTACCCCGGTGTATAAAAATAAATAAATATATGGGACACTTACACAGACGGTCGTCCGTCCCCAAAGAAGCTTAATACTTGTGTTATGGTACACAGACGACTGGTGAATATATATTTATATATTTTATAAATATATATTTAAATACAAATATAAACCCAGACTCAAAGACCAACAAATTCATTTATTGAAAATGTTGGCCCTCGGCGATTTTGCGTGGAGTCTATCTCCTATCAAAATCGCAAAGCGATTTTGTCGTGGAGTCTATCTCCTGACGATGCTTCGGTTACGGGGCGGAACAATTGTTGAGATCGTGGTGGTGAATGTGCGCAGCGCTTGTATATTTTTGTGCCATCGGTGTCGGGTAGTGAATGAGTTCTTACCAATTCTGAATGTATCAGGTATGAGAACGAATAGTACACTCTACATTTAGCATTACATATATTTCCCTTTATCGCGGATTATAGTAAAATAATATTCTCATTACTTTTGTATTATGGACCTCCGCAAAGTAACTCCTAATTCTATAAAATTTATTTTTCCAGTTAACTCCATCAAATCCCGTTCACAATCTATTAACTCAAGCGGAACGCGAACTGTCCCCGCACACAGTGGGCGATGGCAAGGAGTTATGCGGTTCCCACCAGTGGGACTGGAAGACGTGGGATAAGAACCACAATCACGAACGAAGGCGTAGCTATGGGGACTGCGATGGTAACTATTTACTGTTATGTACTTCGAAAGTTTGTAGATTAAAACCTTAACACCATAAACAATTTAATATATAATACAAGTCAAGTTAAAAAGGTGTAGTAAAATACAACTAAGGTAGCTTGACGTCAGGCGTAAAATACGTAGCCAAATCGTGTGACAACATGTTTATAACATGTTGTGCCGACCCCCTTAGAGTGGGATAACGACAGGAGGATGATAATAAGTCAAGTTAAAAAAGCTTTTAATAAATAATATATGAAATTCTATAAAATACAATGTACCATACTAATCTTTATAAAATAAATAAATATATGGGACACTTAAACACACGGTCGTCCGTCCCCAAAGTAAGTAACTTAATACTTGTGTTATGGTAGACGGACAACTGGTGAATATATACTTATATATTTTTTAAATACATACTTAAATACAAATATACACCCAGGCTCAAAGACAAACAAATTCATTTATAGAAAATGTTAGCCTTCGGCGGGAATCGAACCCGTGACCCGCGGAGCCGAAGGCAGGGTCACTACCCACTGCTCCAACGAGCCAGTCAAATCTATACTAATATATAAAGCTGAAGAGTTTGTTTGTTTGATTGTTATACGCGGTAATCTCAGGAACTACTGGACCGATTTGAAAACTTCTATGAATGCAAGATAGTCCATTTATTAGACTATAGGCTATATAACATCACGCTACTATAAATAGGAGAGGATCAACAATAAAAAATAATACGAAAACGGCAACATTTAAAGCTGTCCCTGCGTGCGCTGAGTAAAAGGTGATAGTTATTAAAAAATCATGTACTACAAAATTGTTCCTCTCTAAAAGTTCTAAATAAAAGTCCGCGACAGCATATGTCTAGCTTCTAAGGTTAACTCACTCTAACTATTTTTATGGTTATCAAAAGACTATATTACGGTTCTAATCTTTCCGCTAGCGACTGCTAGTACTTAATACTTTAAAAAGGTTCTATAAATGTTTCCAGAGCGAACTACATTATTGAAGAAGCCCCGCGACCGTCTCTCGTCAGAACTACGCCACACGTATATGCCGTCGATATTCGACGCGGAGGCCATCAGATTGAGGAACGAACAAGCTGAGAAGGTAAACGTATTGTTCATATTCTAATTCCAATTTGAACTCTATATCACACATTTTACGATCTCTTTTTGCATGTTCGTAAACTGTCCCGTTCCAATTTGAACTCTATGACATATGTATTACGAACTCTTTTTGCATGTTCGTAAACTGTCCCCTTCCAATTTGAACCCTATGACATATGTATTACGAACTCTTTTTGCATGTTCGTAAATTGTCCCCTTCCAATTTAAACTCTATGACATATGTATTACGAACTCTTTTTGCGTGTTCGTAACTACTTCCAATTTGAACACTATGACGTATAGTTTATGAACACTTTTTGCATGTTCCTTAACTGCCCCCTTCCAATTTGAACTCTATGAGATACAATTTACGAACACTTTTTGCATGTTCCTTAACTTCCCTCTTCCAATTTGAACTCTATGACATATAGTTTACGAACTCTTTTAGCATGTTTGTAAACTGCCCCCTTGCAATTTAAACTCTATAATAAACGCATTACGAACTCTTTTTGCGTCTTCGTAACTATTTCCAATTTGAACTCTACGACGTATAGTTTATCAACTCTTTTGCCATGTTCGTAACTACCCCTTACAATTTGGACTCTATGACATATCTACTACGAACTCTTTTCGCATGTTCTGAACAATATATATTTTCAGGAAGCTGCGGAGCGGCGTCAGTTCTATCAGCAAGAGTTGAAGAATCAAATAATGGAACAACAGAGGATTAAAGAAGAGAGGAAGAACAGGGAGAAGTTAGTTCTTTATTTTTTTTAATTACACTGTAATAACGATTAATTTAAGGACACAAATCAACATTAGCATTATTTAATTAGTATGCTCCAGTGATTGCGGTATTAAAGCATGCATATAGGTATATAAATACATTGTTTATGATATATCGCACGTTTAGTATTAAAGAGACCGAATTCAAAATTAAGTTCAATTGAGTTGGACACGTAATCCTTATTTAAATGCCGTCTATAACATGATGTCGTGGAGTCTATCTCTTGACGATGCTTCGGTTACGGGGCGAAACAATTGTTGAGATTGTGGTGGTGTATGTGTGCAGTGTTTGTGTATTGTTGTGTTATTGTGTCGGGTAGTGTATGAGTTCTTACAAATTCTGCATGTATCATGTATGAGAACGAATAGTACACTCTACATTTAGCATTACATATATTTCCTTTTATCGCGGATTATAGCAAAATATTATTCTCATTACTTTTGTATTATGGACCTCCGCAAAGTGACGACTAATTCTATAAATTATTTTATTTGCTTAACAATTCGAAAAATTTTAGCAAATTAATTTATTAATTAAGATCACTTTATCTTTTTGATCAGGATGCTGGAGCAGGCGGAGATGAGAAGGTTGGAAGAACAGCTGAGGTCTTTGAAAATGGCGCAGGAGAGAGAGATTGACAGACATCACGACATCAAGTCAGCTGTAAGTAAGGCTTTTCATATTGTACAAATAATAAATATATAAATATATGGTACACTTAGACACACGGTCGTCCGTCTCCAAAGTAAGTAACTTAATACTTGTGTTATGGGTGACAGACAACTGGTGAATATATACTTAAAAACAAATTTACTAGTGCAGCAAAAGACGTCAGACAAAAATAACAAACTATACGCAATAGTGATCAAATAAAAATTGTTTTTTATGTAATTATTAATACTAGTCTGAAATAATCTTTTTCTTTTTATAATACAGATTTTCACTTAACGACAACTATAACGTCAAAATATGCACAGCCCCTTGAGCGACATTATATAGAGTTTGCACTGTATTTTATTAAATTGTTTAATATAAAAATAAACTTACTAAAATCTTCAGATGAGAGACAACGCGGCTGACTACGAGAGAAAGAGAACAACACTACAGAAGGAGATAGATTTAGAGCATCAAGCGCTCCTAAAGGCGGCGATACATCCTAAAAGAACCACAAACACGTCTAAAAGCGAGTCGCCAAAACATACAAAATTACCTTTTTTCTATAAATTCGACAAACCGAGCGATCAAATGTACTGTCAAAACTACGACGTAGATAACTATCTGAGAAGAAATTTAAATCCCACGAACGAAAGTCTCCGTTCAAATCGACTGGAGAATAATAATATCGAGACTAAACAAGTTCCAGAAATTTCGAAAGAATTGCGATATTTATCAGGAACGATAGAAAGAACGCGAGAACGTGATACGAATAACTTTACTGGAAATACGGAAGAAAGAAATGGGAACGTAAACAAGTTTCCGGAACGCCTATACGAGTATAAGGAAATGAGAAAATTGCCGGAAAATCAGAACAAGACGTACGGATACCCAAAAGAGTTAAAGTTAACAGAGAATTTAGAATCGATTCACAGAGAATTGCCGGAGAATCAAAATAAGACGTACCCAAAAGAGTTAAAGTTAACGGAGAATATAGCATCGGTTCACAGAGAATTGAAAAATGTACCAGATAATATTCAAAGATTGCAAGAAAACGTAAAAGAAAGGAAGTTATCAGATAAAGTAAGATCACAGAGTAATAAGGAAAGAAATACCATAGACAATCGCGATTACAAAATAGACGAAACGCTTCCTATACCAATTCTAAGGCATACTCCACCGAGAATCAGTTTTGAGGAAAGAACTTCGGAATTGAGTGAAAAAATGCAAATTGTGGACGACAAATGGAAGGTTCCAGCTGTACAAAAGAACATTTTGAAATCTTTACCAAACGAAAAAGGTAAAAATGTCAGCATCCTTACTCAGTTGGGATCGATCCGAAAACAGCTGCAGTTGGAACAGTTAAAACTAGACAAGATGCTGTCGAAAAACCATAATTAAATCGCTTTTTATTGTCTATGCTATTGTCCAATGAGGAAGGGTAAATAAAAAAAATTGTGCCATAAATATATAAAGCCTATAAATATCTTATAATTTAAGCGCAATTGAAATATAATTTTAATTAAGTTAAAATTCGAATTTGGAATACTATTTAATAATAATAAAATACTATTTAATAAAAATATTGTTACATTTTTGAAACCATCAATTTGTAATTGGAATCAATATAACAAAAGATATAATTTGAAAGAAAATTTTGTTGCCTTTGCCAAATAAAAGAAAGATTTGTGTTATCTATCAATTATTAGTACTAATAAAACACAGATTAAATTAGGAATAAAGATCTTCTATAAACTATCGTAAAGTATATTAAAATTGCAATTAATGCACGTTTATACTTGTTTATAGAATTGCAGTCAGAATAAAATTATACAATACGTCCAAAGATTATAATTTATATATGCATGTATATTTTATAGAGGTTATTTTAAAAGCATAGATAATAAATAAATTAATAATTAAACAAATTGTCTTGAGTATATTGATATCTATCTATGTTTAAAGCACAGATATGTATATCCAATATACAGATAAGATATAAATAATATAATTATGCAATTAATGTTAATTATTATTTTTATGTGCATGTTTGAAATTATAATTTTTTTAATGCATTACTTGAAATTGTGTAAGTAGTAAATTATATTTGTTAAGTTTTTTTTAAATAATATTATTGTATGAATAAAACTTATTGTCTCATGTTTTTAAGTCCATATTTTTTTTAAAAAAAGCGTTATGGAACTTAATCATATATTTAATTACTAGTCGAAGTTCATTGTATCTTAGACAATAATCACTACGAACACAGGACGGGTTGGTGGTCGATTAAAGCGCGGAATAAAGATTCATTGATATAATGTGTCAATTGATCAAATGTATTGACGAATCGTTACTTGAACACTTCGCGAACATTCGATAAGCGTGAGAAGCACATTAAGACTGAAGCATTGCTTCGTTCAAATGCGAAAGTAGCACAAAAATTCGCATTGTTTGATATTTTTTATATTACAATTCGTTAACAAGGGAGGTGATACAAACCATTTTGCATAAAAAATCGGTATTTTGATCATCCCTTTCTTGTTTTTATATCCAATATTATTTTAAATTTTATTTATTCATATTATTTCCAATTTTTTTTAATTAATGCACATACCATTACAAAATATAATGTTCATACAAATTTTATATATAACAATAATATATTTGTTTTTTATAAAATATAATATATATATTGGCTGGTAATATATATTTAATACTTTTAATTTCATTATAAATATAAATACATATATACAAAGTCTTCTTAACATCATCATCTTCCTGCCCTTATCCCACTCTAAGTGGGGTCGGCACAACATGTTATAAACATGCTGTAACATGATTTGGCTGCGTTTTTACGACCGGCCGCCTGCCTGACGTCAACTTACCTCTGTCGTATTTCACGACACCTCGGTAAGAAAGAGGGTGGTCTATTCTACTAAACCGGATACCACACGGTGGGTCATCTTACCTTAGTCGCCTTTTACGACACCTCGGTAAGAAAAGAGGGTGGTACTATTCTACTCAGCCGGATACCACACGGCTATATACAAAGTCTTCTTAACATATACGTTAAAAGGTTATTATTATTTTTAATTTATTTGAGAGACATGCAAGCAAATAATTTTCAAAAATATCTCTAAATATATATTTCTAAATACATATATATTTATATTCCTTATATAACTTTCTGTCGACTTTAAGTTTTCTTCAAAAATCTTACTTTTTCTCAATTTGTATTCTTCATTACTTCTTAATTACAATAAATTTCTCTCACATTGAAAGAAATTCTCTCTCATATGACCATAAATTTAAAAAAAAATGTTGTCTTGTAAAGGTATACCTTTAGACGAAATAAATACAATGTGTTATAAGTGAAATGAAAGCCAAAATATATAACTCCTTCATAATAGCGTAGTGCCAAAACTACTAAACAATTTCTTCCTAAAAATATACTAAAACTTTATCCATATTCTGCTAACGTTCTATCATTTTAAACTGTAGGCTTTAACTCTAATCTTTAGTACAAAATAGTACTAACTCTCTAGTACACATTAGATCTTTTGAGTTATTTTTTACACACATTAGAAGACGACCTACTAAATAAAATAAAAACTATAATTGACTTCAATCTAATGCAGTATTGTTTAATCAATCATGGTAGATCAATTTGCATAGTACCTAACCTATGTATTCTAACCTAAGCTGTGATGGCTTAGCGGTGCGACCGTGTGAATCTCTAAGAGACGATCATGGGTTCAAACCCGGGCAGACACCAATGAATTTTTCTATTAAAACTTATGTGTCTAATTGATAATTGCAATTTATCACACGCTTTTCGGTGAAGGAAAACATCGTGAGGAAACCTGCATATCTCTAGAGAATTCTGGAGGTATGTGTAACCTACCAATCCGCATTGGAGCAGCGTGGTAGGTCTTAGCTCCAATCCTTCTCTCCCAAAACGGAGAGAAGAGGCCTATTCTCAGCAGTGGGATAGTAACAGGCCGTTACTTACTTTAATGCAGTATTGTTTAATCAATCATAGTAGATCAATTTACATAGTACCTAACCTATATATTCAGTAAACTTCAATAGATAGCTTATAGAATCTCCAGCTATGAATTTATATCTATTATAGCTTAAGTATGACCTGTACCTAAAAAAACCTGTCAATAATCATAAAATAAATTTTTTAAATTATAAAATTTAATAATAAAAAATGATTATCTACACTTCATTTATGTAGCTTAAATAATACTTCAGGAATAAATATATGTAGATGACTCGCCCTAACTTAAAGTTCTCAAAGTAGTTGCATGTGAATAAAATAGAATTTTAGCCCAAGTAGTGTTTCTATATAATATCAATAATAAATAAACATTAGATACATATAAACCCATATTAAAGATTCATCCATAACAGCTTTTACATATGTTAATTAATAGAATAACAATTAAAATATGTCATAATCTAATAATACTGTATTCCAAAAATAATGTAAGTAATATTATTTTGAAAGTTACAAACTAATGAAAAAATTTTTGAGTTTCATAGAATAATTAATTTAAATTGTAAAATTTAATTTAAGTAAAACTACACTATATATAGCGGATTTAACTATAGCTATATATATTTAACTATCGATATAACTTTTACTAACATATTGTTAATTTCAGTGCAATATTTGTTAATTTTGATTTGCATTTTTTTTGTTATACATATGTATAAGTGTTCGAAAGACTGTCGAGTAGGCTAAGTCCAAAAGAGCTTGTATATTGGAGTGATACTAAGAATAGGTGTTGTTGCTATTTGTTATATTTTTTACACGCTTTTTTAAAGCCAAATGTCCATTGCACGTTAGCATGAAAGTGTTAAGAATAAATTTTGTTAGTCCATTACAGTTTTTTTATGCGATATTATTATTATAATTGTATAAAATATACAATTTTATTCAATTTCATTAAAGTTTTGTTAATACTATTCATTGTTTGATTTATTGAATTGCATCTACAATTATATATAGTATGATAGAATTATAATTTCAAGAGTATTTTAAATAACCTTTTTGGAATCGAACCCGAGACCAACATCTGACGAAGTATGTTTTTTAGACCCTAAAAAGGAGCTTAAAGCCTCGTCCAGTAAAAAGGAATCGGAAAAAACAAACAAACTTGACAAATCAATCTTTATTGTTCTTTATAACACATAAATTTTTCTTGGCCGTTTTAAAAACGATTAAATCAACTACTTAGACCAAAATAACAAAGTTCACTCCTTTTTTAATAACATCGTATAAAAATATTAGAATGTTATTATTGTCTATGGTAAGAGAAGACAATAAACGAACTACGCCAAATGGCGGTTGGGTCAAGGACTAAGAACCAAAAACTTGACTACCAATATGTCGAAAATTAAATGGTAAATTGAAGCTATTAGGCTTGTATTGAAAAGCCCTGATGCAGTCTTATCTCATGAATATAATCATCTTTAGTCACGAAGAAGTAAACTCCGTTTAGTATTTACATTATCTATAACAGTACAATTAAATATAAAACATAATTTATGACGTTAATTTTTTAAATATAAGTATCATAACAAACCTTCATAAAAGATTTATACAATACAAAATTAATTTTTATTTTGATGGCTTTAAAGTAAAATTTAATATTTTCATATAATGTCAACTTATACATTATTATTATTACAATTTCAGTTAAATATTAGAATATATTTAAATGAAATTTTCAAATAATTAAAAACTCTTACACTGACTTCATATGAGTGTATGAAATTTTTTATATGTATTACAAAACATATATTCTATAAACCGAAATCTTTAATCACTAAAAATTTACAATTTTAAAATATTTCTTTGTAACACATTTTAAAGCCATCGAAATAAAAATTAAACAATTTTTTATTACAAATAAAAGGAATTTCTGATCATTTGTTATATGTAAGTATAGAAAAGAAAAAATAATTATGTAATAGGTAATTTAATGAGATTAGTAAACTTGTAACTTATTTTATTTTAAAAAATTAAATTACACATTAAGAAGAGAGATAGATCACCCTTGCTTTATCTTTGTAATATGTCACATTTTAGGCTTTTCCCTACTTTAATTAATTTCCCTATACAAAACAAATAGGAACTTTGAAATGGTGTCAAGTATACCAAGGTTTTAATTTTGGAATATAATTGTGGAAAAAAAAGTGACAAAATTCGCCTGTAATTATGACTTGGATTATAATCTAAACATAAATTGAAAAAAAAAAACTTCGAAATATATTCCGATATTTTTTTAAAAATAAACACAAATGGAAACATTTTCTTTACATATTATTATCAAATTAAATCGTGAGTAGTAAACTCCTGACAGTAAATTTTGAAAATCATTTTGACAATATGTTAATTGGCATTGTCAAAAATTAAGAGTTCACAAAATTAATAAAAAATATATTTTTTTTAATTTTATGTATCAAAAATACTTGATACATTTTCAATAAAATGATTCGGACCAATTTTATAATATGGCCGTGAAAATCAATATCAGACTTTAAAAAACCAGACCTATATAATTTTTTGTGTCCGTTTTATAAACGCAGTCTTCTTTCTTACGCTTCTGTAGATTTTTTTAAATATCTTTCTCTTCTACACTAACAAACTTATCACAAAAAAAATAAAACTATTCTCTGGTAAAAAAATATTGTCTCTGGTAACTTACAGTACTTACTAGTGATGTGAACAAAACAATCGATTTTTATATTAATCGACTGTTTTATTAAAATAATCGATTATTTTAATAAAATAAAATAATGATAAAAATGTGTAGTAATCGATTATATAAATTCTTTAATTACTACACATTTTAATCGAATTATTGGTAGTTGTATATTTTAATTAGCCTTTATGCTAATTAAATATTAATATAAAAAAGCAATACTTTAGAAACAATCGATTATTTTAATACGAATTAATCAATTTTTTTATCTTTTTATTTTAAAGGGAAAAAAATCGATTATTTATTAATCGATTTTTTTCCAGGTTACATCCCCCTAGTAGTTACCGATATATTTACGAGGGGTGTTTCAAAAACTGCTCTAGGGTCGGTCCGTTGCGTCCCAACGGGTCCCTCGGGAACATGATCATGTCCCCGACCCACGTGAACTGCAACAATCTATTCTCTATGACATGCCGCCATCTTGGATTCTCGTTCATCAAATCTCTATAGTTGTCACCTGACACTATGACCCCATCGAACTCAGCTGCACATTGCACTATATATCTGGAAGTAATAGAATATTGTTAGAAATTACGTCTAACTTCAATTTAAAATAAATAATCAAAAATAATTAAAAATAGCTGTGTTAGCCCAGCGGTAATACTATGCGACTTTTTCGAGGAGGTCACGGATTCAAACCCTTACAGCCAATGAGTTTTTCTGTTAAAACTTATGTGTCTAATTGATAATTGTAAATAATTTATCGAATTAGGCGTTACTTTGCGGAGATCCATAATACAAAAGTAATAGTAAAATAATTTTACTATTACTTTTGATAATTATAATTTATCACACGCTTTTCGGTAAAGAAAAACATAGTGAGGAAACCTGCATATCTCTAGAGAATTCCAGAGATATGACGTGTAACCTGGCAATCCGCATTGGAACAGCGTGGTAGGTCTTAGCTCCAATCCTTATCTCCAAAAGCGGAGAGAAGAGGCCTATTCTTAGCAGTGGGATAGCAACAGGTCGCTACCTTACTTTTTTTAAATAAAAATAAAGGAATAGTGCACCTAACTGTGCAGCAACACTTTGCTCTACAAAATTAAACGACAGAATGATCCTACCAGTTCGGAACACTAATCCACTTGAGAAGAACTGGCAAGAAACTCAGTGGTTGCTCTTATCATGAATAGAGATTATTTAAGGTTAGATTCTTATAAACTTACTAAAGATTATACTAAGAAGAAGAAGAAGATTATACTAAGAAGATACTAAAGATGATTAAATTCTTCAAAACACAAAAGAGATCAACCAAACACGTCCACCTCCTACAAATCCCGCAAGCCAAAAGAAAGAATGGCATCTGCTGTTGTTTTATGGCTACAATAGCCGAAAGACTGGGGCTGTTAACCATAGAGTTATTAATATAAGAATTGGGGCCATAGCTAACTATGACCCAAGCTAAAGTGCAATTAATAATGAGAGGGAAGATCAAACTAGTATATTTCATCTTTAACCACAGACAACAATACACAAGCCCTGCACACATTCACTACAACAATCTCAATTTTGTCTTTATGATTTTATTGTGGAGTCTATCTCCTGGCGTTGCTTCGATTGCAGGGCGAGATTATTCTAACTATGGCCTAAGCCAAAGTGCAATTAATAATGAGAGGGAAGATAAAACTAGTATATTTCATCTTTAACCACAGACAACAATACACAAGCACTGCACACTTTCACTACAACAATCTTTATTTTGTCTTTATGATTTTATTGTGGAGTCTATCTCCTGACGTTGCTTCGATTGCAGGGCGAAAGGATTTTTGAGATTGTGGTAGTGGATGTGTGCAGTGCTTGTGTAATGTTGTGTTATTGGTGGTGGACTTCTGCATGCATCAGAATAGTATACTCCACATTTAGTATAACGTATATTTTCTTTTATCACGTATTATAGCAAAATAATATTTTAATTGCTTTTGCAGCAATGTAATATGAATAAACTATTTAATGGTGACAAGAGATTTGAAACACTTTCTTTACGTGTCTGTAATCACAGTGACACGGCTCACAAACCGGTGGTCAAAAGGTGTACTAACCTGTCGTCGTACGAGGTGATCATCTTGCCCTGCACCTCCCTCGAGGGGGTGTACACCACAAGACCCCCTCTTTCGAGGGAGTCAAGCAACCTGCCATCGGTGCTCTTACCAAATTTACACCTAAAACAGAGGTTCCCATAATTTTTTCTTACACGAAACTGTTGACAGCTATATCATCCTGCTGCCTTTATCCCACTCTAAGTGGGGTCGGTACAATCTGTACTAATATATAAAGCAGAAGAGTTTGTTTGAACGCGCTAATCTCAGGAACTACTAAGACCGATTTGAAAAATTATTTCAATGTAAGATTTCCATGTGTCCATTTATTGAGGAAGGCTATAGGCTATGTAACATCTAACTAATATATAAAGCTGAAGAATTTGTTTGTTTGATTGTTTGAACGCGCTAATCTCAGGAATTATTATATCGATTTGAAAAATTCTTACAGTGTAAGATAGTTCATTAATTGAGGAAGTTTATTATAATAACATCACGCTAAGATGAATAGGAGAGGAGCAGCAATAAAAAATATTACGAAAACGGCAAAATTTAAAGCTTTCCTTGCGTGCGCTGAGTAAACGGTGATAGTTATTCAAAAATCACGTATTACAAAATTATAATAATAATAATAATATATTTATTAGGAAAGAAAAAATGTATACATGTAACAATTTGGGCCATAACAACCGCATTAGTTCCCCTCTAAAAGTTCTAAATAAAAGTGCGCGACAGCATATGTCTAGCTTTTAAGGTTATTCAAATTCAAATTTATTTATTGGTTTATTACAGGTTAACCCATTTAAACTAAAAATACTTTATTAGGTTGTCAAAATACTATATTAGGGTTTTAATCTTTCCACGCAGGCGGAGCCGTTGGCGATTGCTAGTCTATTTTATACTCGAAAATTTTAAAATGACTGGACTTGGTTACTCATGCGCAGGTTGGTCCAGGTGGTAGTGACCCTGCCTTCAGCTCCGCGGGTCGTGGGCAGCAAAATTAACCTTTGTATTCTATTTATATTTAAGTCTGTTTCCGAGTCGATAAGGAAAATACAATACACATATACTTTCTATTTATATGCTGTTGATTTTGAAATTAATATTACACTGAGATCAGTTTTTAAGGAAAACCCATGGAAAATTTACACTTCCATCCACAGATGATGTGGTATTGCGTCAATCTTGACTCTTGCGTAAATACGTAACTGATTAAGGAAAAACGCGCTAACATAAAATGACGTGTTGCAGATTGCACTCTATGACAACTTGTATGCAGTCATCTCAATTTTAAAATAAATATAGTAAAGTAAAATAAACGCCGTGTGGTATCCGGCCGAGTAGAATAGACCACTCATTTCATACCGAGGTGTCGTAAAATACGACTAAGGTAAGTTGATGTCAGGCAGGCGGCCGGTCGTAAAAAAGGAAGCCAAGTCATGTGACAGCATGTTTATAACATGTTGTGCCGACCCCACTTAGAGGATAAAGGCAGGAAAATGATGATAGTAAAGTAAAATCTATACTTATATTTAAACAATTTACACAAAACCCGTAATGTACTGTTAACTTAAATCTTCCGGAAGAATTAAAATCGAACAAAATCCGTTTATTTTTATAACATTGTACTGTTATTATTATACTGTTCTATCACAAACAGTCAAACAGCTATGGTCTATTCTACTAAACCGGATACCACACGGCGGGTCGACTTACCTTAGTCGTCTTTCACGACACCTCGGTAAGAAACGTGGGTGGTCTTTTTAACTCAGCCGGATACCACACGGCATTGATTAAAAATGTATATTCATTTACGGAGTGGATTAGTCACTTAAGCGAATAAACTCTGTAAAAAACCCATTTACCTGAATTGCGGTACAAATGCTTTAACGACATGACCACGCTGTAGGAAATAGTCTATGCAAATTTTTAACCCCTTAACTGAGAACACTCTTCCCTTAGTGTGCCTAGAAATAAAAAATACCTTTGAACTTAAAAAAAAAAAATATTGGATAAATTTCTCAGAGGATATAACAATTGAGTTCAAATACAAATAAATTGAAGGCTCCGTATCACTATTAATAAAAAGCTACTACAGAAAGCCTAAGCTGTGGTAGCCCAGCGGTAACACCGTGCTACTCTTTCGAGGAGATCACGGGTTCAAACCCGGGCAGACACCAATGAGTTTTTCTGTTAAAAACTTATGTGTCTAATTGATAATTGCAATTTATCACACGCTTTTCTGTGAAGGAAAACATCATGAGGAAACTTGCATATCTCTAGAGAATTCTGGAGATATATGTAATTTTTATTTTTTATTTTTTTTCGGAATTTCAAAAACGGCTCCAACGATTTTCATGAAATTCAGCATGTAGGGAGTTTTGGGGGAGAAAAAACGATCTAGCTAGGTTTTATGTAAAAAAAATCGTTTTATCACTGTTTTTGAGCATTAAAAAACACTAACATTTAAATGGAATTGAATTTTCGCCATTAACTGTCAAGTCAGCGTAGCTTATTCGGGGAACGGGCAGCTTCGAGAAACATAAATACCTAGGATCGAACCCCGACTAAGTTATTATTTATTCTTTTTTTTATAATGTTTGTTTTAAAACCAGATATTTTAAAAGAGCAACAATTTTCTTGCTAGCTATTGATGTTTGGAATAGCTTTCCGAACCAGTAATGTTAACGCTTCAAAAGCACTTGTTTACAAGTTTACTTGAATAAAGAATGTTTTGAATTTGAATATCATGGTCACCATCTAGGCATCCTTAAAGTACAGCTTTGTTTTGAATATGAGCAAGTTACAAAAAGCTTAACAAATCTCATGTTAACCTACTGTTAACCGTTGAGGAGTACCCTCATCTGGAGCCAATCCTGCCAGCATCAGATTATGCTTATAATAAACATGCGTCATCAGAGCTGGACCAGTATGTCAAAATGTCAGTGTCGTAAAAGGCGACTAAGGTAAGTCAACCCGCCGTGTGGTATCCGGCTGAGTAGAATAGACCAACCTCATTTCTTACCGAGGTGTCGTAAAAGGCGACTAAGGTAAGGTGACCCACCGTGTGGTATCCGGTTTAGTAGATTAGACAACCCTCTTTCTTACCGAGGTGTCGTAAAAGGCGACTAAGGTAAGTCGACCCGCCGTGTGGTATCCGGCTGGGTAGAATAGACCAAGCTCATTTCTTATCGAGGTGTCGTAAAAGGCGACTAAGGTAAGTTGACCCGCCGTGTGGTATTCGGTTTAGTATAATAGACCACCCTCTTTCTTACCGAGGTGTCGTAAAATACGACTAAGGTAAGTTGACGTCAGGCAGGCGGCCGGTCGTAAAAACGCAGCCTAATCATGTGACAGCATGTTTATAACATGTTGTGCTGACCCCACTTAGAGTGGGATAAGGGCAGGAAGATGGTGACTCATTCAATCTTTCAAACTCAGATAACCCACATGTTTCAAATATGGCATACATAACGAATTATGACCACAAATTATCTTAAATCTTCAGCATCAATTAACAAGCCCATATAATAGACAGAGCCCTGTGGATTAGCTAATAAAGTTAGCAAACATGATGGAACAGTTTGCTAACTTAACAAGACAACATAACATAATAAAACAAAATATAAGAACAAGAAAACATAACATAATAAAAGAAAATCAGAAAGTATAACAACAAGAGAAAATAAAAAAAATAAAAATATTAAAACAATCTTATTTAATGAATAATTAGATCTAGCAGTTTTCTTTTTTTTTTTTGGGTTTTTTGGCAAGTATTCAAAAATATTTATATTTAATTTGTATTGTTTTTTTTCAAATTTTAACTTCATCTTTGTTAATTTTAATTTACTGTTTGATATCTCTCCAACAATTTCTTTTGCATACTTGGAATTGATTTGTAGTTTTTGTTTGTTAGCTATTGTTTGTGTGATACAGTGGTTTGATTTTGGTAAAGTTTAAAATTATATTGTTACCTTGTAATATTTGTATTGATTAATCTTTTTACATGTATTTAATGCTGTGATGGCCTAGCGATGTGACCGTGTGAATCTCTAGAGACGATCATGGGTTCAAACCCGGGCAGACACCAATGAGTTTTTCTATAACATATGTGCCTAATTGATAATTGCAATTTATCACACGCTTTTCAGTGAAGGAAAACATCATGAGGAAACCTGCATATCTCTAGAGAATTCTGCGGATATGTGTAACCTACCAATCTGCATCGGAGCAGCGTGGTAGGTCTTAGTTCCAACCCTTCTCTCCAAAAATGGAGAGAGGAGGCCTATGCCCAGCAGTGGGATAGTAACTGGCCGTTACTACTTTACTAATGCTGTATATACCACTAATAAGTGATTGTAACGGTCCCTGTATAATTGTTGATCTAAATAAGTAATTTTTTGTTATGACTGCTGTTGGTATATCTTAAAAATAAAAAAAGAACATAATAAAATATAACAAGAGAACATAATATAACAAGATAAATAAACATACTGCATAGCAACATTGCTTCCATCAATTATAATCATCCGCAAGCCTGTTTTGTTCCTGATGTCCCTTTCAGGATTATAAATATTGCTACCTATGCTATTGCGGGAGATGACTTTTCCCAGGATCACTTCCTTTATGTAAGTATCTTCAACAGTCTCTGTGGCTCGAGTTACACCATTCTGGAAAAATTTATGTTTGCTGTATGACAAATATGTGGTGGCCATCTACAATCCCACTGCTGGGAAAAGTTTATTCTTTCCCAATAGTGCAAGAGTAGGTTGCTTAGGTATATTCTTGGAATTATTAAAAGATAAGCAGGTTTTCTTAAGATATAATGTACATGTGTGGTGTATAATTTAATTAAAATATCGTAAATGAGCAAAGATATGAACATGCAATTTTTGAGATCATTGGGTAATTGAAATTTGAAAAGGACAAAGCCTTTATAATATAGTGATAGTGTAGTGTAGTTTTAGTTCTACTGAAAAAGAACACAAGAACGAAGTAAGATAAGCAATTGGACCTGTTCTTAGATATAAGTTAATTTATAAGTTTAGGTTAAAATTAAGTTGCTTATTAGCCTTAAGGCTAGATTGTGACAATTATGTATTATATAAATTATGTAATATGATGTATTATAAAATACATTACAATAAGGTACCTCCATTGTAATGTATTTTATAATATACAAAAAAAATTGGGTAATTTAAAGAATCCATTGATCATATAAATATATAAATAAATAAATATATGGGACACTCACACACACGGTTGTCCGTCCCCAAAGTAAGTTACTTAATACTTATGTTAAGGCAAACAGACAACTGGTGATTATATACTTATATATTTTTAAATACATACTTCAATACAAATATACACCCATATAATATAACTTGGCATAATTAATTTTTTAAAATATTGTTTTAAAATATATATTCAAAGATAACATTGTTTTTCTTTATTAAAGAATTTCTTTTGCATAGTATTGTACTGAATTCAAATAATACACACATAATACACTCACCTTCAGACTATGTAAGCTAACATTTTTACTGTTTGGTCCATTGCAACCATTAAAAATTTTTTGTGCTATAAATTCTAATAGTTTTCCTCTCTCTGACGAATTCATATTTGCGATACCATGAGCGAATTTTCTCATTTGCACTGTACTAAGTTTATTTTTACTTCTTTTTGTATTTATTACAGTCACATCAGAGTCACCACTCATTGAGAGGTTATCATTAGAAAATGTAAAGTCTCTTGCATCAGATGTATCAGCTAAATCTATAACAGTATTCAAAGGTGATTGATTTGTTCCATTAAGGCCACTTTCATTAGTTAAATCTATCGTCAAATATGAATCCCTGTTTATTTCTTTTGTTAAGTCTTGTACTTCTTTTTGAAAATTTTGTGCTGTTTGGGAGTTGTTATTTACATTGTTTAACAACTTTGATGTTTTTAACGTTAGTTTTCTGGAGGATAATGGTGTTGAACATTGTATGGGACATGGTGCGTTATTGATTATCAGATCATCATCATCACCAACAATTATAAAGCTACTAGTGGTATTTTTTGTTTGCTCGTCTGGTTTTCCATCAACTTCTATGACGGTTCTATCAGAGTTGCTAGTTGAGGAATCACTTTCGCTACGTAGGTGCTGAAACAACTTTTTAATATTGTTCCTTGTCCTACTAGTTTTCTTCTTCTTGAGTTTTCCTTTCTTTTGTATATGTATAATTGAATGGTTGCTTAAACTTTTCTGTGAATAAAAAGTGTTATTTGATTACACAATAACACACATTTTCTTAATTTTTTTAGTGTTAAATGTCATAAACTAGTGTACAAGGAAAATACGTCTGTAACCAAGTATTATGATGATTACTTACGTTACTTCTTTTTTAAATTTACTTTATCAAACGTAATTTAAAAGTTTGCTTAAAGCATTTTCTCAATAATTTCGTATGTAGGTATATCTATAAAATAATTCGCAAAATCATTGAAAATCTAAGATACAATTTTAAAACTTACGGTATTATGTTGAGATCTTGATCTTTTACCCATTGTATTTTATTAGTCGGTTGAATAGTATACTGAAAATATTAAAATTTCCACAAAAATCTTTTATATTCAAAAATTTGACAGACGTCTTCAATAAACAACGTTGACAACATGAACACAGTTTTTAATAGAAAAAAACAAAAATGGCGTCGCACGATTAGGGATGCGAAAAAATAATTGATTGCTATATGCTTCGATTATTGTATGAATATAATCGTTATTTTAAATATTATAAATAGATTACATTATTAACTCTCTTTTTTTCTCTTTTTATTGTCTTTTATCTTATTATTTAATAGTAGATAGACGTTTTTTAAAGAAACCAATGTAGTGCAACTACACATTTTAATCTTTCTTAAACCGCGCATCTATGTTATTTTCTATTTAAACTAGTCCACTATAATTAGTCTTTTATTTTAATTAATTAATAATATATAAAAAGCGACTCTTCGAATACTCAAACAAATCTATTAATAATATTCGATTTTTTAAACTGATAAACGATTTTTATATAAAAATAGATTTCATTGTAAAAGGAGGAAATAAATTTATTTTTAATCGATTTAACCACCTTCATGCGATTGCCACAGAAAAGAATATTAACCTAAGACCATAGACTATATATAAACTAAGCACACCACCCCTTGAACCTTGGATAAAGAATATACTACGTCCATGCCTTGAACCATAGCTTTGAACGATGTTGCAATAAAAATGAAGGTCTTTTGTGGTACTAAGCGGAAGTGGAGTTGAGGAACAATAAAATAATATTATATTAAAATTCAGTACCTCCTAATAGTACTAATATTATAAATGCGAAAGTTCTTTCGATTATGCACGTATGTTTGTTACCCTTGCACGACGAATGCACTAAACCAGTATTAACACTGGAATAACATATTAGCGAATGAATGAAATTTGCTGAATATAGGCCTAATTAAACGTGAAACTAATGTAAAAATAAGGATGGTATAATTTTTAAAACACATAAATTCAGTAATTAATTAACACGGAATAAATGATATCGAGAAAAAAGTCAATGAATTTTTAACTTATATTTGATGAAGTAATTTCATTTTTTTACAAGAGTCTGCATTTTACAAATAAACACGTATAAGATTATACATACAATAATAAAAATAAAAATATTTCTAATGAATAATTAGTTTTATACTTACTTACTAAGCATTTGAATCTTTCAGATTTCAGAAAAAGTTTAATTTTTCTATGAACATTATGAGTACAAGTAGAAATAAATATAACTTACATCAATACAATACAATCAATTTCACTATAAATCACTACAGCATTGAATCGTACAATATTTTATTCCGTTTTCTAAGTTAGACAGATCTAGTTCTTTATTTTATAGGTTTACTTAGTCATTTTTTAGGTTCATGTAGTCTATGATGCAATCTACAGTTACCAACCTTACAAATAAATTTTTTTTGAAAAAAACTCTTCTATTACAAATAATGTATCACGTTAAACATGTATGTATGAGATGTTTCTTTGAAATCTAAACAGAGAATAATTAGACAGTTCAATATTAGATTAATAAATATTTATGATATTTAGATTATATAATTAAATAGGAATATTTACAAAATTATATCTATTAAAATAAAACGAGTGTTTTAAGTCATGGAGGGGTAGGTGGTGTTGTTGATGACATAATGACATAAAACGAAGGTATTGTGAATAAAGATGGACTTGTTTTGAATTATAACTCTGTCGGTGTTATACGATTATGTTAACCTGTTATTTAATCAGACGCTATTCAACATTAGTTTTTTGTGTATATTTATAAATTGTCATTTGAATTAACAATAGATTAAAGGGTATTATTAATCAATTAGATATTTTTATAACTTGACATATGCATTTAAATATTATAAACTAAAATAGCCTCGTTATGTATATTATAATACTAGTAGACGCGATCACTCATTTCTGTATCTATTTTCGACTTACGTTAACATTAAGTATTTCTTTTGAAAAATGGAAGCTTATTTTTTCAATTCATTATTTTTACAATATCGTTTAAATTGTATGACAAATATTTATTGCGTATTGACCATTCGCTACGACAAATTCAATGATCGTTTCGCCTAATAATGGAAGCATCGACACAATGGCAAAAATCGCTTGTGAATGTGTGTTCTGTGTTGGTGGTGATGTATTGTGATGCGTGTGGTAACTGATCATGCATGTATAAGGTATGAAAACGGTTTACATCCTAGATAACATTGCATAGATTTTCTTAACAAGTGCGGCTTATAGCAAAATAATACTATCTTAACTTTTGTATGCTTCTTGCTATATTGCTTGTATGCTTGAAAATTAATTATTTTGTTTGCATCCGTGATTAGTTGGGAAGTTTATAAATTATTTAAATAAGAAATTTTAATTCATCTTGAAGTTTAAATTTAACCAAGAAGATTGTTTTCTATTATCGCAAACATCCACTGCGCACTAAACGCGATAATTGTATTTGCTTAATCATAAATCATTTTTATACCTTATCTTAAGGATGCTTTGATTATAATATGCAATTTCACAAACAAGTGGTTTGTTTGAAGTTTGTCAAATTCATCACGTTTATATCAAAATGCTAACAGTTATTTTAACGTGAGAGATAAATCTCTACAAGTATATAAAGCTGAAGAGTTTGTTTGTACGCGCTAATCTTAGGAACTACTGGACCGATTTGAAAAATTGTTACATAGTCCATTTATAAGCGGAAGGCTTTAGGATATAATATCACGCTAAGATAAATAGTAGAGGAGCAGCAATAAAAAAAATATTACGAAAACACCAAAATTTAAAGCTTTTCTTGCGCGCGTTAAGTAAAGCTAGGGTGAAAGTTATTCAAAATCTCTTAAAATTAAATCACGATAATTACTTTTTTTTTCAAAATTTTAATTTGGGAAAGAATTTGTGACACACTGATTTCCATGCAGGCGAAGCTACTGGCATGCAGGTTTCCTCACGATGTTTTCCTTCGAAAAGCGTGTGATAAATTAAAATTTTCAATTAGACACATAAGTTTTAACAGAAATACTCATTGGTGTCTGCCCGGGTTTGAACCGTGACCTCTAAAGAGTCACACGGTGTTACCGCTAGGCTACCACAGCTTGAAAAGCGTATAATAGGTATAAACATCAATTAAGCAATAAAATTTTCTATATTACTAAGTAATTGCACGAGGTTGTTAAATGGCGACCGATTTATTGAATGTTGGTATTGAAAAAACAAGAATAGCTTTTGTGCAACAAACCTAAGACATACATATATCATGGAAAATAATACTTAAGATATAATGATAAATAATTATATTATCATATTTTATCAAGTAGTATAATAACTATATATATATATATATATATATATATATATATATATATATATATATATATATATATATATATATATATATATATCTTTGAAGCACTTTAATGGTTTTTATGATGAAACGCGTTTATATAATACCTATTTTAAGTATTTTTTCAATGCCGCGTTCTAACATTTATTTTTTTAGATACACTACTCATCATCTTCCTGCCCTTATCCCACTCTAAGTGGGGTTGGCACAACATATTATAAACATGCAGTCACATGATTTGGCTGCGTTTTTACGACCGGCCGCCTGCCTGACGTCAACTTACCTCTGTCGTATTTTACGACACCTCGGTAAGAAATGAGGGTGGTACTATTCTATTTAGCCGGATACCACACTACTACTACTGTAATAAATACACTACTACTACTGTAATAAAAATTCTACTATTTACAAGTATACACTTCAACAGTCTTAACACAAGTGTTGCAATCAACGCGACAACACCAATGAAATTTGCACTCGCAACGTTCCTTCACGACAAGTTTTTTAGTGTTGTAACCTCGTCCACAACACATTAGCGAGCAACCGTCGACGCCTGCTGATGTCCTGTTACATTCTCTGCCCATTGTACCCAGTGAACCCTGTTCGTGGACAAATAACATTTGAATTAAAGGAAAATTAATTTAAAAAAAATATCGCATATATACTAAACTAGCTGCCGGTAATCAGTGAATTTCATCAATAATCAGTGAATCATAAAAATTATATAATTTTTATAATCAAATTTTTATTATTAATAAATTTTTAATAAGTATAGATGACTACACCATAAAGACTGATCTTACTTGATAAGTTTTAAACGAATAAACCTTAATAAAAAAAACGAGTTAACCCTGCTTAGGGACAAATAACACATGACTGAAAAATACGATATAATAAAAAAAATTACGCGTAATAATAAAAGTAATCAATTTTATTTTTTCAGGAGCCTTGCTATGTTTTTCATAAGTTTATAATAATTGAACTTTCAATTAATGTTGAATATTAGTCACTATGATATAAAGATATTAGTTTTTCTTTTCTTTATATTTTTATGGTTTTCAAAAATAAGGAACCTGATAATACCAAATAATAAATCCTTAAGTGGCGACTGTTATAATATTTTGATTAATATATAAGTTTTAAATTGTATGGCAACATAAACTAATACAATCTTTGAATTGCAAAAAAAACTGGCAAGTCGAGTTTTTAAGAAAGGAGTAAAAAAATTCAGAATAAGATTTCCTTTCTGTACCTAAAACGTTTACTAACCAATTACGTACTTTATTTGCTTCAGATTACAGTTGCAAAAATTAAATAGACTGTGTTATCATACATCAACATATTATAGTAACAATATTGACTTAACCTGAAAGTGTAGCCCAAGTAGTAACGCTTATTATGATATCTATTGTATATATAAAAATATATATATAAGAGTATATTTGAAACGAGCAACCGCCGAGTTTCTCGCTGGTTCTTATAGGTAAAAGCAATTTTCCGTATCTTCTGTAAAGTTAACGATTCAAAAGTACTTACTTAGGAAAGTTTAGGGTAATTCACATTCAAAATATTCTTTATTCAAGTAAACTTATAAACAAGTGCTTTTGAATCGTCGACTTTACTGCTGGTTCCGTAAAATACCGGCGTGGTCGGGATTTACGTAAGAAAAACTTTGTGACAATAAATTCAAATTAATATTTCACAGCCACAGCTATTAGTATAAAAATAATCATTAAAAACAGTTTCGCATACCAAGGAATTATTCCGAATACAGTAGTTAGGCGATTCCTCCAAATAAACAAGGTCTTGAGCAGTCGGAAGGCTATAGTTTGGATTGCTAAGCCTCAATTTTCCGCGACGTGACACTTTCACTTCCGTGGCACCTTCATATTTGTCACGTAGATAATCTCCTGTGAAGGAAAACTATATTTTACAAATTAACTACTAACTACATATGCCAGCGACATCGCCCGTGTGGAAATCAGTGTATTTAATTGAAATTTTAAACAAAAGTAGTTATAATAGTAACTATAAGAGATAGAGACATGCTGTCGCGGACTTTTTTGTAATATTTTTGTAGATCTACAATTCCCTAATACATTACTGCTAAGTATCTCTGCTGGTTTACACGCACGCGAGTAAAACTCGCAGCAGGCGAGTTTTTTTTACAACCTCTTCAAGACAATTTACATAAAACCGTAATGTACTAATAACCTAAATCTTGCGAAAAAATTGCACTACATTTTAATAAAAACCGTACGAAAATCCATTCAGTAAATTTTGAGAAAATCGATCACATACAGACAGGTTTTTGGGAATTCGTTTTATAAAATGTATAGAAGTAGTTTAAACTACAATTCACAACAGTAAAGCTGTAATGAGTCTGAACTATTTCTACCACAGAGTAGGAGAGCCAGCTTAATAAGAAACGGAACTTTTGGACCCAATTTATAAAAAGTTGAGGTATGGTTTGAAAAAGCGGTCTATTTTTGTGTTTCAAAATATACAAAAATTAGCTGAAATTGCTAAATTTGATTGGATTGCTAAATTGGAATGCTAAATTTTCTGGAAATTGAAAAGTCTTTAAAAATGTATTTAGCAGAAATTAAATATGTTATCGATTACAATAATCGATTTAAGTAAACGAATAATTAAAAATAGAAACAAAAACAAAGATGATGTTGATTACGTGACTATTTCAATATAAATAATTATAAACAATAATCTTTAACATTACATGTTTTATTGATAAATAAAATATGTAAATATATGTTATTAGATTCTCTGCTAATAGATTAACAAAATAAGTCAAATTTTGAGTAATAGTTAACTAATAAAAAAGCTTTCAATTGGCCCGATTTTCATCTTTTTATATCTTGGTCCCATAATTGTATGAAAGTGAATTAGTTTCCTTTGTGCATCGACAATATAGAGTAAGCAAAAGAGAGTTATTATCTATCTCTTTTTTATGCTATGATTAGACAAAGATGAGTATATGAGTTTTATCTTTGCACTTATTATTTTTAACGACATTCTATTAATATATGTGTAGAAAATAGAAATGAAGAGTTCTACACATAGATTATATAAATTATATGCCGAAAAACTAATTCCCGTTTTGCTTAAGTCAACCGAGATAGTAATTTATCTGTGGAAGATTTCAATTTAAAACGCCTATAAACGTCTCCAAATTACAGCTGTTACGACATAAAATTATCTCTTCTAAGAGAATTTAACAACGTTTAAGACTATAAATATTAATAAATTTCATTTAATTATATCTCAGGACTATCATTACCGTGTCATTAATTAGTAAACTGACGCTGAGCCGCGTGTTTTATTACGTAATTTACCTTTTCGTGGGCTGTGGGAGTATAATAAAAATTAAAAAGATTAAAACTGTCTGATTTAATTTACATTTCTAACAAGCTTGAGTTGGGAATTTCTAATAATCTTATTTAATATTATATTTGTTTTGAACAAACTATGGTCGCGGTTTTGCTTGCTTAGCAAAACCGCAAATTCCGATCTCACGGGAATTCTAAGTAATGTACTATTTATTATAAAGCTTATATTGTATGTTATTATATGTTAGTAAAATTTGTACAAATAATCGTTCAGTAGATTTGGAAAAAATCGATACTTACAGACAGATAAGTTTTGGTGACTTTGTGTTATAATATGTATAGACGATGAAATGTAATTATATTTGAGAAATAAATCAAAAATCTCTCATATAAATCCGCTCTCCATTCTTTCTTTCTTTTGATCGGAAATTGTAATTTTATATTTAAGTAATTTATAGAAGCAGGCGTTACTTTCCGGAATACCATATTAGAAAAGTTGTGATATTTTGCTACAAACGAAAGGTTAAACTAAAATTATAACTTTATAGCTCTTATTATATTCAAATTCAAAATATTATTATTTAAGTAGACTGTTTACTGTACTTTTGAATCGTCAAATGTTTTTTATAAAGAAGCTACCACTGATTCGGAAGTTTGCTCTTATCGAGAAGAACCAACAAGAAACTCGGCTAATCTTTTAAAACTTTATAGCTTTTGTTCTGTTATAATAACTTTGAACCTAAGACTTCTAGATAGATAGAGGGTAACACAAGATAGACTTTAAATGAAAAAAAAAGATAATTTTAATTTAACGGGTTCACATCGTACAAGAATAGAGATCGTATCAATTTCCCGTGTACCAGGGCAGCATGCACTGACAGGGGGATTAATAGTACTCATTAACTTTACAGTATCACACGAGAAGTACAATGGAAGATCATTTACCCGTTTACGGAATGTTAGTTTCGGTCCCTGCAGTGAACGGGTTCTTAATAGAGTGATTTGTAGAATGTAATGTATTGGAGACGATTTATCTGAGCTTGTTGCTACTATAGCTATGGTGCCTTAGTACTTAAAATATTGGATGCTCACGTACTATGGAACAATAAGAAGTTATATATATGGCTATAGAAGTAAAAGTTATAGACAGGATCAATGTTTCAGCGAAGACGCAAAACATTGAGTGGCAGATATTAATTAGTGGCACAAAAAATATTACTCTTTTCCAGGTCTAACAATTGCGTTTTAACATCTTTGATCTTAAAAAAAGCTTTGAAAGCTTTGGTCCTGCTTATTATATATTATATATAAATTTATGTTGTTTGATACACGTATTAATATAGCCAAGCTTCTGTTAATTTCTGTTCACCTAGTACATTCAGTTGCTGTATTCTAAAGTCTATTGAACCTCCTAATTAAAAAAAAAATCAAACCAAGTTTGATTTGTGACGACGCATTCCCGATACACACATTCCCGATATATGTAATTTATTATAAGTATGTAGGGTAACACGACCTATTGCTGGCACCCCCCCCCCCCAATTTATTGGCACTTTAAACTTTTCTTTAAAAATTAAGAATACTATTTAATAATCTTTGTTCCGCCGAGAAAAAAAACATTCCTTGGTTTTGTATCTTTAATACTTGGAAAGACTGAATAGTGAAATATTTAAAAAGGCTGTTAAACTTTCAAACTAATTTCAGTTACAACAAGTTTTCTGTTACGCCACCTAGTTCTTAACATTTTGTTAAGAAAGGTGCTCCTTGATTCACTTATTTTTATGATAAACTAGTGCGATTATCCATGATTCTTTGTATGTTTATAGATAAGTACAACCTAAACTAAGTATTTTTGTTAGTATTTAGCAGTTTAGACTGTGAGTTTTTAATTTATTGCCATGAAAATAATTGGTATGATAATAAAACTGATTACCAATTTATTGGCACAGTGCCAATAAATTGGTTTCAGTTACAACTACTTTAATTGCGTTTGAACCTTATTTTTATTACTATAAAGTATTTTATTTGGACACATTTATGGAAATCAGCGTGTTTTCTATAAGATTTCCAAAAGTTGGCCCCATGTTAGTAGTGTAATAACAACTGTTAATAGTAATGCTAAAAATTGGAAATAACATGCCAGTAATTGGTTTTGTATATTAAAAATGCCTATAAAACCAATTAAGAAAAATGCTGAGGGACAAGTGCAACGACGAAAACAATATTCTGAAGAAAAAATTCGAAGTGGTGAACACCTGTCAATAATGAATGTCAATTACATTGAAGAAACATGTCAAAATAAATTTCATGTCAAAATAAAAATACACTGAAGAAACATGTCAAAACCAAACACTGTTATGATGCAACCGAACTCTTGTACAATTAATACAAAAAGAATTGAAACAAAACAGAGAATAGACATTGATACTTCAGGAACATATAGAAGAAATGATGGGCCAAAAGGTCAAAGCATTTTGGTCATAACATAAATACAGATAGTGAACCACTCGTAGATTATAAATCAGAAAATAAATAACAATAAGAAGATCTTCTAAGGAACTTCTATCTAAGAAGAAATTGAATTTTTTTAATATGAAATGGAAGAATAACAGTATAGTTAGGTACTTGATAAACTGATTAAGGCCTCTAGAGCGTTTGCCGTCAATCTTTCCTGTGACAAGAAGTTGCTCTAGGTTACCACCTTCCTTCCGGGCGATATGGCCGAAAAACTCTAGCCCTCTTTTTAGGCATATGGTGGAGAGTCTGGTCTTAATATTTAATTGCTTCAAAATAGACACGTTAGTTCGGTAAGCAGTCCACGAAATCCATGGCATTTTCCGCCAGCACCACATTTCAAACGCGTCTATTCGGTCACGATCAGCCTTCTTCAGGGTCTATGTTTCCAACCCGTAGGTGAACATCGAGAAAACCAAGGATTCTACAAGTCTCACTGTAGTTTTCCGTGAAATGTTGCGATCTCTCCATATGCGATGTAACTGTACTATTGCGGTCTTGGCCATGCCTATGCGCCTTCTAATTTCCTTCTCACAAGACCCTGTGTTACTGATGTTGAAGTTGAAGACTGAGTTACTCAGGTGTAAATACAATTAATATGATTAATGGTTAAATTAAATCAAATGCCAAAAATATGTATCATTGATTTCTATTATTGGCACCAATATGCCAATAATTGGTTGAATACGTGCCAATAATATGACGAAAGGTGTCAATAAATGGTGTATGGGTCTATTTTGGAAAAAACGTGTTTAATTTTCTAATATGCTTAAAAATGCTGCTAGAAATATATTCTATACAATGCATACAATATATTAATTAATCTGAACGTATGATAAAAATTTTGTAAAAAGAAAAAATGACATTTAAATCATGTTTTTTGTATCCTATTGCTTAAAGTGCCAATAATTGGGTAGTTTACCCTACATATTATAAATTTTATTTAACCCAATGACTCATTTAATCTAATTGACTTAAATCAAAATACTAACTAGTAAATACGTAATTTTCATTGAAATACTTTATAATCAAGGGAAGGTTAGAAGAATTTTGCAATGTTAACGCAAACCCTATCAAATTAGATATCAAAATAGATCAATAATTCGTAATTAGTAATTAAAGATGTATAAAATTTATTGTCATACCAATTTCTCTGAACGTTGCCAGCTGTTGCCAACACGTGATAAGACTGCAAGATCCCGAGACTCCATGGCATTTGCACGTCACGCGCGATTTTTTTATAACTGCCTGGTAACATGTTATTTTTAAGTAAAAAAAAATAGTACCACCCTCATTTCTTACCGAGATGTCGTAACAGGCAACTAAGGTAAGTCAACCCGCCGTGTGGTATGCGGCTGAGAAGAATAGACCAACCTCATATCGTACCGAGGTGTCGTAAAAGGCGATTAAGTTAAGTTAACCCACCGTGTGGTAGCCGGTTTAGTAGAAATAGACCACCCTCTTACTTACCGAGAGGTCGTAAAATACGACTGAGGTAAGTTGACGTCAGGCAGAGGCGGGTCGCAAAAACGCAGCCTAATCATGTTACAGCATGTTAATAACATGTTGTGCCGACCCCACTTAGAGTGGGATAAGGGCAGGAGGATATTTTTGGCTGTCAAACGTCATGCTGTGATAGCCTAATGGTAACGGGCGGACCAAAAAGTTCGAGGTTCAGGGTTCGAGTCCGACATGTCACCGCCAGTTCATTTCTTTTTTATTTTTTTATTTGCAAGGCTCGTTCACCCTGGTAATTATTTACATACCCTTCTTCCAGCTTCGTTGTTATGCCGGTTCATCAGCTGACGACCTTGCTCTCGACTCCCTCGTTTCACCTTACGTTCTCTTTCACGTACATCAATGAATCCTTCTGTGAATCTGTGAACAATAAAAAATTATTACTAGTAATTTATTTTTAATCATTTGCAACCATAATTCAATAGTCAAATAGATAGTTCAATAGATCATAATTCAAATAGTGATAAAAATATTAAATGCGTTATGTTAAATATTCATAAACACGGGAATTATAAACAATTCTTTTAATTAGAACAAATCCTAACAAACTTTTCCTAACTTTGCTCCTGGTAGTGTAGAGAAACATACAAAAACGAGATGGCGATAGTTTTTTGCTTCGGTCTCACTGCTACGCCCACTGCTACGTCAGCTACGGGATATTGATTAGTAGCAAATTTAATATACAAAACTGAACTTTATCAAAGGCTCATAAAGTTTAATTTTATTTGAAACCAATTGCAAGTATAGTTTTTTGGTTTTGTAGCACTTGTTCAAAGACTAAGGAACCTACTAGATGTCCTTCCTACAAACAAAGTTGTACATTTAGTTAAACTTTGTGATACGTTGTATAAATAACTAGACTTCGCGTGTCAGCGTGTCACATGTGTTGAACATGAAAGTAGTTATTGTGGGTTAACCATAAGACATAGAGATATGCTATCTGGGACTTTTATATATTATTTTTGTAGCTGTGAAATTCACTACTACATTGCTTTAGTGTATCTCTGCTCGTTCAGGTGAGTTTTTACCACCGCGCGACCTCTTCCACGCAATTTACGTAGAATAGTAATGTACTATTAACCTAAACCTTCCTGAATAAAATCGCACTTTATTTACTTACTTTTTATTGCAATGGGGCACATTTTCATCTGGCGTCTCTGCTCTAGTATAATAACTCTATGGGGGAAGCTCAACCAAAGTTTACTTAGGGTGGTCCGGATTAATGACTTGCAGGTGTTTATGTTATCCTGGTATATGATCACGGATTTAAACCTGCTTAGCCGCGCTTGTACCCGGCCCGGGTGTAGATTATCCGGGCAAGCAAGCGCTATTATTAAGGTTCGGCGATTTAAAAAAAACTATAATTTCTAAATTTGTATAATTTGACATTTGTAGCTATATATTCGACTTGTTTTGTAAACAATTGTTTTTCAATATCAAAAAACAAATGGTAAAAGATTTGGTTTATTAGTCGAGTAAATTCTTGTAAATAGTAGTAGATAAAATAAAAACTGTTTTGAACGATTTAAATGATGAACTATCCGTTAAGTAAATTAATGAATTAAGTATAAATACCAAAACAAATATAAAATGTTAAAAATAGATTAAAAATTGAACATAGTTCAGTCTAAAATTCATAATGAATGGATTTTATTATCTTTATATTTGGCTTAACTTTTTTTATAAATATCTTTTTTTGGATAAGTTTTGTCTTTCGGATCAAAAATGAAACAGAGTCAACATAATTTGAGTTACTGTAATTTCCCAGAAGTCCTTAAAGGGTCCCCAATACCAGTATGAAAATACCAGATAAAAAGTATGGAGTTTTCTGGACAACGGAAAATTCCGGATTAAGCCACAATAAAATGTCGGCCCCATATATATATAGGGTTTGGCTAATTTTATACAAGTAAAATTTATCTTTAAGTTTACATCACTGCTCTAAAAAAAAATTGTAGTACGAAAATAGCTAATAAATAACCCACTTTCTTTTAACATTCTATAACCCTTGCCCAAGTAAAGTATAACTCAAATTACTCGTATTAAGGTATAGATTACAGAAACAACGTTTAAAAGATCGCAATTTGAAGACATTGTGAGGATTCACCAAATTCCTTTAAACCTCTCATCCATTCATGTTCGCCTAGTGCAAACAATACTCGAATGCGGGAAAATCTCCTTTATGAAGTAAAGAGGACATTCCTTTTTACCCTCGCATCCTTTGCCACATTCTTTGTGGCATTCCGATAATTTTTCACCTCCTTGCGAATATGTGGTCCTTGTGAAGAGAATTCATAAAAGCAAAATGTTGAAGGCGATTTTTAAAATGAAAGTTCGCGTGATTTGTTAAAAAAGTTTGTTTAAGAAAAAAGGCTTTTGTTATTATGAAAAATCATTAGGTATCAAAAATTGAATCAATTATTTCCTCCATTTGTAATTTATTCAGAAACAACGACCATAAAATTAATAAGTACCATAACTTTTTAATTAAAGCTGTATCAGTGAAATTTCTTTCATAATATTTTACAAAGAAGTAATGTAATGTTACAATAAAATACACGGTTATAATATCTCTAAGTCATAAAATAAAGTTGTTTAGTTTCATTTTATACTATTCTCTCTCAGCTTTGAATAACCTTTGAATAACCGATATAAAAAGTTAAAGTGAAGTTGGAATTGAGACATAAAAAGTTATATATTGACTTATTTAATTAATATTACACTATACTATTATTATTTTAAGTTTAAAAATAGTATAAATGATAAAATTTTCGATAACGTAAAAATTTAAGGCCCATTTATGCGTGGCGGAAATGGCCGAATCCGGCAAACGGCTGAAGTATTAGGTATACTATAAATTACTTGTACATCAATGTTTTAATTCTTATTTTTATTTTCGTTAAAGAAATAATAATTTAATTAATAATTATTGTAACAGCTTCTAAGTCGCCTCAAGTGTACTGAACGACGTAATAAACTTTCAAAATACTGTTGTTCATTTTGACACACAATTATTTTCTCAATTTACTTGTAACTGCAAAAAATCATGTTTACGTTAGATATAATTTTCAATATTGTTTGGAAGTATTTCTTTCTAAGTCGGAACTGGAAAACACGATACGCGATATTTTTACTCCAAACATCGTTTGTTCTCCTGGTAATACAACCTCACCACTGTGACGTTGCTACGATTTCTTGAATGGTCTGGAAAATTTAAACGACACGAGAAAATTGCCTTTATATAGTAAATTTTAAGATTGAAATTCGATTAGACCGTTGGGTTTCACCCCGCTTCGGCTTTAGGGGAAGTTTGTGACGTAAACGAATCTTTAGGAGTTTTGTAGACTGACTTTCGTGAATTCTTGTTTTCCTAGTACTGGCGGTACGAAATATGCAGAAAATTTTGTTTTTCTGTTAAACGGGACCCTCCTTCAATTTATTTAAGCTATCATCATCATCCACTGAATTATATACGCCGCCAACTTTTGCGTCTTTAATCCGCCATTTCATGACCACAAAAGAAAGGAGGATGGACCCCACATCAACAATTTTTCTTAAATTCACAGAATGGTTGAGTTTCTTAGTTAAATTCGATTTCACTTAAATGTCACTACAATATGATACTTTAACTATATTGATAAATTTTTTAAATCACGTATTTCATAAATTGTTTTTTAACTGGGTAAAACTTTTTGTGGTTACCAAGTATGAACTACCATTTATGTATTGAATTGAAAGGTATAGGACCTGGCAATTCATAAATGGGTAACAAATCAGAGACAAGAATAATGCTAAGTTAGTAATCATAAAAAAGCTTAACTATTTCTAAAATATATTTTTTTAAGTTATTTATTGTTAGGGTAAATTACATTTCTGTTTTTTACCAGTTTAGTTTTTTTTTATTTATAGATTTGATTGATAGTGGTTACGGTATTGCGAAACGAAACACATTCTCTTATTTTATGTAGTCTTAGTACCCGACCTGTCTCAAACCATGGTTTGACATCCGTGAAGTAATTCTGACAGCTGACTATGGATGGACACGGTCAGTAAAAACTAGCAGTAAGTAGTAGTAATTTTACATATTACGAATATATGTAGTGAAAACTATCAATCACACTTTCCATTTCTTTTTTCCTATTTTAATAATTAAGATCTTGTAATAACCATATTTGGCACCCATTTATTTATTTATTGGAGTATAAAAGGGATAATTTATATTCAATTTGCATTCAATATTTTGTCTAATTTTATTACCAAAACCGTCTTTAATTTATCGAACAGAATACAAATAAATGTTCACATGTCTTGTATTTCACCTGAGTGTAGTAGGGAGTAAGGAAATAGAGGATACGATTTTCACCTTGTCGCTAGGAAAATTTTCTACGCACACTGATGGAAGAAAGCAGGTAAGCTCATCAATACGCATTTTCGAAGTAGATGTGGAAAATCACTCACACAGCTAAACATAATGCGGTACAACAAAGAGGGAAAATGCTCTTCTCTTTCTAGCTTATAGGAAAAAATTGGGGCTACTTAGAGTAATAAATGGCGGAACACACCTATACTTTATTACCTCGCTAGTGTGTGTAATAGAAACAAGGTATAATTTTCCTTCTACATCTTGTTGAATTCCTAGTAAGCAGGTACGATGTGAGCAGGTGGTTCTTCTTACCTGTATAAATGTTTAACTCTAACTTACTTATTAACAACTACTTAATTAACGGATTAACAAAATTTTTACTTAAAAGTAATGATAATTTTCTTTTAATCCACGATTATTTTTTAACGCCGATTTTAGAAAAAAAATTTAGAATGGAATTTAGCAAAGTAACGACACTTCAATTAATTATTTAAATTTTTGTTAATAATATACATACGATAAAACCTATATTGTGTAAAAGTTACGTTCTTAAGTCAATAATTAGAGTTAAGTTAACTTTATTTATTGTTATTATATTTGACAGCCAAATATATCATTTAGTTTCAATTGTACCCTTTATTTCTATGTTTGATCGGAAAGTATGACAAAATATACATATATTTTTCTTTTATTTGCTGTATGTATTTCAAACAATAAATCACAATCATTATCAATTTTAATTGATCAGAAATTGAGTTTTTTTTATATAAAATACCATAAATAGATGGAGGTGTATCAAATAGATTTGTTTAGTATTTTTTTATTTTCTTAACTTTAGGAGGTCATTAATTTTTATTTGATTTTTTTTAAATGACAGGTATGGTGTAAATAAAATATTTACCAGGTTATCAGAAACTTGGTAGAGGCTATATTGATTTGAATAAAATTACAATATTGTTGTAGCAGGGTAACATAAATATTGAAGTAGCATTCATAGTCAAGCACAATCTATCCATGCTTTTTTTCAATCCCGATATCGTAGTAGGATTTTAGTTGCAAAATAGTTTAAGGTACAAGGATAACATAGGAATAAAGATACTGTTTTAATGCGTATTTTGATTCCAATAGACGAGAGATTTATAGTTTGAGTAGAGATTTTAGTTGAACTATTTAAATAACTTTTTATGCGTTTAAATGTGAAATACCAATATAATATAGCTACCCTTCGACCCTGTACAAGACAGTAAAGAGCAACCGCCACGTACCTTTTATATAGAATAAAGATTATTTTGAATTTTGAATATGAATTTGAATGAACATAGAAAAAATAAAGTTTTATGGCGATCGGAACATTTTTTAACAGTTTTTGTTACAAGGGCAACTCGAAGCCAAAACAACAGGTAACCGGACCGCTAGTAAATCTATACATATTATAAAAAGTCTCCAAATCAGTCTGTTTAATGGATTTTCAAATAAAATGTACTAACCGTAATTAAATAATTTTTACTAAAAGATAGTATTGCACTAAGTTAATAGAACATTATGGTATTAAGTAAATTGAAAACGTTTATAATGTATTGAAATAAAAACGCCTAGCCCAAGCAACAGTTTATTCCGAACTGACAAATCGTTAACAATTTTGTTAAAATATTACATTCAATATTTATATTACAACTATATTAATTATATTAAAAATACCCACAATATATAATAATATCCCCCCCTTTTCAAGCGTATAAAATAAAAGTAATAATAAAATTATTTTGCTATAATTCTTATATATTATTATTATATTATTACTTTTGTATTATGGATCTATTATGCGCAAAGTAACGCCTAATTCTATAAATCGTATAAAGTAACATTTGTTAAATATACTATTATTAAATATACTATACTATATGTATAACTAGCAATCGCCAGCGGCTCCGCCCGCGTGGATAGATTAAAACCGTAATAAAGTCTTTTATAACCATAAAAATGATTAAACTGGGTTAATTTTAAAAGCTAGACATATGCTGTCGCGGACTTTTGTTTAGAACTTTTAGAGGAGAACAATTTTGTAGTACATGATTTTTTACTTACCGTACGGAAGGCAAGCCTTTCATCTTAGCGTGATATTATATAGCCTATAGTCTAATAAATGGACTATCTTACACTGAAAGAATTTTTCAAATCAGTCCGGTAGTTCCTGAGATTAACGCGTTCAAACAATCAAAACTTAACAAAACTTAAAGGCAATTTTTTTTTCCTTGTGCACGCTAAGTAAACGGTGAAAGTTATTCAAAAATCATGTATTACAAAATTGTTCCCCTCATTAAGTTCTAAATAAAAGTCCGCGACAGCATATGTCTAGCTTTTAAGGTTAATCCACTTCAACCATTTTTATGGCTATCAAAATACTATGTTACGGTTTTAATCTAACGTGGGCGGAGCCGCTGGCGATTGCTAGTGTATAATAATATGAAATTAACAAGACACTGATTTCAACGCGGGGAAGCCCCTGGCAGAGCTAGTGATAAAAAAGATACTCACTTATACCCATATTCAAGGTTATCACCACAGCCGCCCCAAACCCAATCGGTGTGCAAATGTCTAGGTCTGGACGCTCGGCTACAACCGCAAGAGGACAGCCTCCCATCTCGGCAAGCTCGGGAGATCGCCAGCGACACCCCGGCCGCGGTTATAGCATGAGTGAAAGCTGTTTCCCTCGACGCTAAAACAATATGAAAACTTAAAGCTATTCCAATACAAAGATGTAGTAGAGAGAAGTACCTGATTAGCCTTGCACGGTAAAGTAGTAAGTAGCCTGTTACTATCCCATTGCTTATTTATTATTAACTTACCTTAGTCGAAAACGACACCTCGGTAAGAAATGAGGTTGGTCTATTCTATTCAGCCGGATACCACACGGCGTTATTATTTCACAGATACAATAAGCATTATAGTAGAACCTACCATAAAAGATTGATAACAAAATTATATCAATTCCATAGAGTTATTATACTAGATAAGCCTATTTAAAAAGTTATTATTGTAATAAAGAGAAAGCAAAGATACTATCTATCTCTCTTTTTTAAGTGTGATTGTGACTGTGTTCATTCTCATGGTCCCCGTACTGTGGTATAATAACTCTATGATAAAAAAAAACCCACTACTGGGCATATGCCTCTTCTCTCCGATTTCCGAGAGAAGGATTTGAGCTAAGACCTACCACGCTCCAATGCGGATTGGTAGGTTACACATATCTCCAGAATTCTCTAGAGATATGCAGAATTCCTCACGATGTTTTCCTTCACCGAAAAGCGTGTGATAAATTGCAATTATCAATTAGACACATAAGTTTTTAACAGAAAAACTCATTTGTGTCTGCCCGGGTTTGAACCCGTGACCTCCTCGAAAGAGTCGCACGATGTTACCGCTAGGCTACACAGCTTTTTTGCACGGTAATTTTTACAAAATAAAAAAAAAGAACTTTTAATAAATCAGATAAAATAATAGGGTTAGTGGGGCTCGATCCTAGATTTTCCTTTCTCGCAACCACCGGTTCCCCGAATAGGCTACACTGACTTCACATTTAACGGCAAAAATAGTGTTTGATGTATTCAATAAATTAAAAGTAAATTTTAGTACTTTTTAATGCCCATAAACAAGGATAAAACGTTTGTTTAATAAATCCTAGCTAGATCGATTTTTCGCCCCCAAAACCTCTTGCATGCTGAATTTAAGGAAATCTTTGGAGCCGTTTCCGAGATTCCAAAAATATATATACATACAAGATTAACTCATTGAGGAATGATAATATTATTTTTCTGTAAACCGACACAAAAATTTAAAACAAAATAATAACAATAATACTCTGTACTCGTATTTCGGATCTCCGCAAAGTCCGTCCGTCCCCAAAGTAAGTTACTTAATAACTATAAGTGACAGACAACTGGTGAATACATAATTTTAAATACTCAATGACATAAATACAGCAGACTGGAACAAAACATTTTTTTTTTAAATATTTTTCAGAAAATATATATTCACCAGTTGTCTCTCACCCATAACACAAGTATTAAATTACTTACTTTGGGAACGGACGACCGTGTGTGTAAGTGTCCCATATATTTATTTATTTATTACAATTTATTTATTTATCTAATATGAAATTGTATCAAACTGTGTATACAATAATTGCAATAAAAATCCATCTCTTGATAGAACTGGTGTTTACTATTAAAAAGATTTACGTCCAAATTTACTATACGATAGTTCCTTATCGAAATAAAGTGACCATAAATAACGTGAACGAAGGACGAAAGGAACGTTGACATAAAAAATAATAAGAACCTCGTAAAAATAGTTTACTGTTGGAACGATTCTATTCGCTCTTGTATTATTTCCTTCCTTTCACGTAGATTAGTTTTTGTTTATAGAATAATGGTATGGCCCATAATTTTATGTCCCCATAGATTGGAAACTACTCTTTTCTTATTGACCAATCCACTATCGTCAAGCTTTCATTAGACATTATGCAAAAAATAACTACTAAACTCGTTTCAACCTAGTATGGTGCCAGAAGTGGAAGAACCATAGAATTATTATACCTGAATAGGTATCACAAACCTAAATTTTGGCATATTACAATACAGAGGAAGAAAATTAGGGTGATCCATCTGAAGCTTTTTTATGCGTGACTAGCTTTTACCAGCAATTTCATTCGCATGGACTGTAGTCTTGGAATATACCGGTAGTAGATAATAATTGGCGCTTTTCAATGTCATCCTATTCCTGAAGAATTAACATTATTTCTATAACTTATATGTTACCCCGGTGTATAAGAAATAATTGTGCCAAATTTTATCGATATTAGTTTAGCGGATTCGCCGTGAAAGAGTAACAAACATATATCCATACTCACAAACATATGCATTTATAATATTAGTAGGATAGGATAGGATGAGATAAATAAATATTATTTTACAAAAGTAATAATAAAATTATTTTGCTATAATCCGCGAAGAAGTAAAATAGAAAATATATATAATGCTAAATGTAAGTGGACAATCTGTTATCATACCTGATACATGCAGGATTCGTAAAAACACATGCACAAACCTCCACCACCTCCACCACAATACACAAGCGCTATCTATATACGTTCACTGTCACAAACTCAACAATCGTTTCGCCCCGCAACCGAAGCATCATCAGGAGATAGACTCCACGACCAAAATCGCAAAGCATCGCAAGCAGGAGGTTTGTGCATGTGTTTTTACGAATCCTGCATGTATCAGGTATGATAACAGATTGTCCACTTAAATTTAGCATTATATATATTTTCTATTTTACTGCTTCGCGGATTAAAGCAAAATAATTTTATTATTTCTTTTGTATTATGGATCTCCGCAAAGTAACGCCTAATTCTATAAATTATATAAATATTATTTTATTTTTTTAAATAAACTAGCTTACTAAACAAATGCAGCGAAATATTACGTTTCGACGGAATACCTAAAGTTTTTACTTTACAACAAAGCAAACTATTCTTCAACTAGATTTCAAGTTATCCCGCGTTGAGAGCTCTAAATCTTCGCTAACCAACGTCGGGAACAGTCGACACCAACTGATTTATGGCGACTGGCTCCTGCTTTTGTTTTAAAAACTGTTATTTATCGAGGACTTCCGACGGAGAATAAATTTTTAGTTAACGTAACATTTTTTTTGTTTTATTAATCTGTAGCATCATGAATAAATATTTTAAAAGTAATAATAAAATTATTTTGCTATAATCTGCGATGAACTTCATGAATTCATCGCGGATTATAGCAAATTAATTTTATTATTACTTTTGTATTATGGATCTCCGCAAAGTAACGCCTAATTCTATAAATTATTTAATAAATATTTTGTTTATTCTTTATTGCTTTATTGATAGTAATCTCCAGCGGCCCCGCCCGCGAGGAAATATTAAAACCGTAATATAGTATTTTGATAACCATAAAAATGGTTAAAGTGGGTTAACCTTAATAGCTAGACATACGCTTTGAGTGATCTTGAACTTTTAGATTAATAATTTTGAAATACATGAATTTTGAATAACTCAACAGCTTTTTTCTTTTTGTTTCATTTTAAGTTGACGTCAGGCCGGTCGTAAAATTCGTAGCCAAATCATGTGACAACATGTTTATAACATAATAACAGTGAGAGGAAAATGGCAACAGAATGATGAGAATTAAGCATTACTTCAATACAAAAAGTAATGAAAATATTATGTTGCTATAATCCGCGATTAACATATATTTTATGTTATGCTAAATATAGAGTGTACTATCCGCTCTCATACCTGATACATACAGAATTTTCCACTTGAAATTTCCCACTTAGAGTGGGATAAGGGCAGGTCTACTTACATATTAACATGGAACATGAATACTTACCAATCAATGTCAAAGGGCCAAAAACCGTTTCGTCTGCAGTGATTGTGCAATTCCACCTTCGGTGTTGGAACTGATGCTGGCATTCCCTGATGCCTTGCTTCACCCCATCGCCGACAGCCGGCATGTGGTCTTTATGCCGTCTGCAGACCCTTCGTTGTCCTGGAGTCAGGCCGCGAAGTTTGGAGCACATTCTCGATTTATCCGAGAACAGGTCGGTTTGGTTCGTCCACTCTTCGAATTCGAGGAGGCCCATATTACTGAAACAATATGAAAAGACATGTTAATAATTTTTTATTAAAAGAAAATGGGTCACAAGTTTAAACTTTTTTACTTTTTTAAACGCTTTTGGGTGAAGGAAAACATCGTGAGGAAACCTGCATATCTCTAGAGAAATGTGGGAATGTGTGTAACCTACCAATTAAATATTTAAAACATCAAGCTTCACCATAATAATACTCATCATCATCCTCCTGCCCTTATCCCACGCTAAGTGGGGTCGGCACAACATGTTATAAACATGCTGTAACATGATTTGGCTGCATTTTTACGACCGGCCGCCTGCCTGACGTCAACTTACCTAAGTCGTATTTTACGACACCTCGGTAAGAAAGAGGGTGGTCTATTTTACTCAACCGGATACCACACGGTGGGTCAAATTACCTTAGTCGGCTTTTACGACACCTCGGTAAGAAATGAGGTTGGTCAATTCTACTCAGCCGGATACCACACGGCGGGTCGACTTACCTTAGTCGCCTTTTACGACACCTCGGTAAGAAAAGAGGGTGGTACTATTCTATTCAGCCGGATACCACACGGCGGACCATAATAATACTCATACAGTTATTAAATAAAAGCAGTGGAACCAGCCTATAATGAGTCCATAAATAAAAGAGAATGCAAATGAGCATATCTATCTCATTTTTTCATGTGTGATTAGACAAAGATAAGTATGTGTCTAATCTACTCTCCCTAATTTTTTGCTGGTACATTTTTTTAGCCTCTCCCGGGGGAGCCTGACCCCTAGGGAGCGCGTCCCCAGGTGGCGGATCGGGGAATTCTCGCCGGCAGTTCGAAAGGAGTGCCGGAGGGTAGGAGGGAAATTAAATACCTCCCGCGGACCAACAGGTACACCTTCGTCGGGCCGCTCGGACATATTTCGACCCCGGGCCGGCGCAGGTCAACGGCATCAGGCAGGATGTCGTGTAGAGGATGGCAGCGGAAGAGCGAAAGCCAACGGTGGCATCCTAAGCCCTTTTCAGCAAGAGGGGTTACTGTCTTGGCGTCAGGTGGCAGCCGGCCGTAAAACTTTATAGCCAAACCAAACTTCTCCTAACCATGAAAGTACAAAATAAGAAAGGATCTAATACTAGGGCGTTCCCCACAAGCGACGACAAACGCGATAAGGATGCAGCAAAGGTTAGGGCGTACCCCCGAAGCGACGGCTTGAAAAAATGTGGAACCGACGTCCCAAAAGTTCGCATAGCCAGCTGGAACGTCGGCTCCATGACAGGACGCGGCTTTGAGCTAAGCGACGTGATGCTTAGACGACGAATCAGCATTTGCTGCATACAAGAGACGAAGTGGAAGGGGTCCAAGGCACGAAACATTGGAAACGGCTACAAGTTCATATATACAGGAAAACATTCGAATCAAAACGGGGTGGGGATCGTCGTGGACGAAAATTTTCAAGATCGCATAGTTGACGTAAAGAGAGTAAGCGACCGAATAATCCTAATTAAATTTGCACTTAACAATCAACTATGTATGAATGTAATATCAGCTTATGCACCCCAGACAGGCCGTTCTCAGAGCGAAAAACAAGCATTCTGGGATGATCTATTTGAAGTCTTGCAGTCTATACCCAGCAACGAGTCGAAGTATATTGGAGCAGATTTTAACGGGCACGTAGGTCGAACTACAACATTATACGGAGAGATCCATGGGAACTATGGCTATGGCAGTTTAAATCCCGAAGGCAATGAAATATTAAACTTCGCGGCGACATTTAATATGGCAATCATTAACACCTTTTTCTCAAAACGTGACGAACATTTGATAACGTACAAGAATGGGGGCAAGTGCACACAGGTAGACTATATCCTAGCTGATAGATATCTTCTTAAAACTTGTAAGAACTGCAAAGTAATACCTGGCGAACCACTAACATCCCAACACCGATTGATCGTAGCCGACTTTAAGATGCCTAAGGCCGCTAAGACTAAGAAAGCTAGGTTTACTAAGATTCGATGGCACAATTTAGATCAAGAGGAGGGTATCAAACTATGCTCCGAACTCTGTGATTACATAGAAAGCGACGTATCAGCTAAGGACGCTAATGTTACGTGGAACGACTTTCATCGTTTTGCCATCCAGAAGGCCACTGCTTACCTCGGCGTTTCAAACGGGACTATACGAAAATGTAAAGACCCTACATTTTGGAACTCGAATGTTCAAGAGACGACCAGCAGAAAAAAACAGTTGTTTAAAATCTGGCAAAAATCACGATCCGACGAAGATCAGAATGCATACCAAAAAGCGAAGAAAAATGCAAAGCGTGTAGTAGCACAGACCAGAGCCTCAAATAGAGAGAAGTTCTATGCTAGACTGGAAAACACCACCAATGTTAAACAGCTGTTTAAAGTCGCCAAACAAAAACATCGAGATTCCCAAGACACGATGGCAGTCAAGTACATTAAGGATTCCCAAGGGACGCTTTTGACATCAGATGGGGATATAAATAACAGGTGGAAAGAATATTACTCAGATTTGCTCAACAAGACCTATCCTTGTGAACCAGTAGTTACACTACCGTCAGTGGAAGGACCATTTCTCGGCATTACTACTGATGAAGTGTTACTGGCGGTTCACAACATAGCCAGTAATAAAGCCACTGGCCCAGACAATCTGCCGGGGGAAATTTGGAAGAAGCTGGGCAGCACGGGAATCCATTTTCTCACCAACCTTTTTAATAAAATAACTTTTGAAGGTATCCCACTCTCGTGGAGAAAAAGCTACCTTGTACCATTTTTTAAAAACAAAGGAGACGCTAGGCTCTGTGGAAATTATCGGGCAATTAAACTTTTATCGCATACTTTTAAAATCTGGGAAAGAGTGATCAACGAAAGACTACGAAAGGTAACAAGTGTGTCAGAGAATCAGTGCGGGTTTGTGGCAGGCAAATCAACCACCGACGCAATTCATACCATCCGTATCCTTATGGAATCTTATAGAGACAATAGAAAAGACCTGCATATGGTGTTCATTGACCTGGAGAAGGCCTTTGACCGCATACCCAGAGCACTGATCTGGCAAGCTTTACGATCACAGAATGTCCCTGAATGTTATATTCAAGTAATAGTCGACATGTACAGCTGTGTCACAACTAGTGTACGATGCCCTGCTGGAATAGGCGACGAGTTCCCAGTAGAAGTAGGCGTTCACCAGGGATCAGCTCTGAGTCCCCTATTGTTTAATCTTGTGATGGACTACCTGACATCCGAAATCCAGCAACCTGTACCCTGGAACATACTGTACGCTGATGACATTGTGCTGATCGACTCTGATCCAGAGGCCCTCCAAACAACTTTAGAAACCTGGCGTGTGGCACTGGAAACAGCAGGATTTAAAATCAGCAGAGAGAAAACACAACACATGCACTGCAAGTTCGCGAATTCCAGCGGTCGCCACACTATCTTCCTCCAATCTTTTGCCCTTAAGACTGTCCCAAGTTTTAAATACCTAGGCAGCGTGCTATCCAACGATGGTAACATCGATGTGGATATAGAATACCGCAGAAACGTAGGTTGGCAAAAATGGAGAGAGCTCAGCGGGGTCCTTTGCGATGCGAGAATGCCTATACGCACTAAAGGAAAGGTCTACGAAACAGCCGTAAGACCCGCAATAACATACGGTTCGGAATGCTGGCCCCTCAAACAGAAACAGGCCGACAAATTACACGTCACAGAAATGAGAATGCTGAGATGGTCTGCGGGCGTCACACTTCTAGACAAGGTCCCCAATCATTACATAAGGGGAACTTTTAAAGTGAGACCCATCGTGGAAAAGCTTCGAGAATCACGACTGCGATGGTACGGCCACGTCATGAGGAGACCAGTTGACCATATGACCAGACAAATTCTGAAACTCGAAGCCGCACCAAAAAGACTTGGGAGACCCCGTACAACATGAATAAAGACCATAATTGACGACCTTAAAAGGGAAAACATAGATCCTCAGACGATCCAGAACCGCCAGCTCTGGAGAAATCTAGTTAGGAGAGCCGACCCCAATTAAAAATGGGAAGAAGGCCAGAACATGATGATGACATTTTTTTAGCCTCTATTTATATAAAATCATTATAAAAGGAAAACCCGTTTCCTGTTATATCGCGTTGTAAATTTTGCCTTATTAACTCAATATATTTTCTCGGTAACACATTTAAATAGTGATAAACTGATAAATAACACTTAAATTAAGTAAACAATACGTTATCACAGTTTCTTATGAAATACGATTCAAAGGAAAAACATTAAAAACAATATAGTTTAGTGGCTACGGTATATAACGGTCAACTATTAGGTACATTGAAATTTATCTTTAATGTTTAAATGAGTTAATCTTAATTAATGTATAGAAACCGGCTATACTCACGTGCTATTTTATCGGATGAGCCCGACTAGTATGGGCTTGAAACTAGTCGGGCTCATCCGATAAAATAACACGTGAGTATAGCCGGTTTCTATACATTAATTATGAATTCCACTCACGATAGTTAAAATTCAAAAATTGAGTTAATCTTGTTTATCATCTTAAGTATCAACTTTTCGACCTTTCTTGTATCCGACACATCTGCTTTATCAAGACTGTGAAGTTCTTTCAGTGAGAAAGTTATTTATATTAAATATCTTATTAAAACAGCATGGTAAACTTATATATGATAAAACTTACTTAGATAGACGTAGACAATACAAAGTTGCGACAAGCATGAGTACCTTTAACACCTCATTTATTTCCAAATTTTACTGTTATCAAGGACCACATTTATATAATAAAATAAATAAAATAATACACATATACTCACTTAACAAAATAATTTGCAAAAGGACTGTGACTTCATACCTTAATTGCTTATCGTATGAAGACACAGAAAATCTTCTAGGCTGAAATCCTCTCCGTAATCGTTTTCTGTTTAATATACTATTGTCCAATCAACAAAAATCATCTAAGTCCACACACACACTGCACCATCATACATACCCACACACTCACTCACACACATACATATACACATATTCGCACTATAGGTTATAACGGCATGGCATATAAATAAATAAATTATTAAACATTGTTAGATACACTCACACTTACTTTTAATTATATTAAATGTCATAAACAATGTATCAATTTTTTAACCCAACTAACCTATTTTAAGTTACTGCTACTAACTAAACTAACACTACAATATAATAATATATAATATTAAGGGAGGGCACTGGCTCCTGAAATACAGTTAAATCTAGTTCAGGGGTCAGAGTTTATAAATAATGTAAACACTGGTTATATAAAATAAAGATTATTATTATTATTATTATTATTATTATATATTTTTGAATCTCGGAAACGACTCCAACGATTTTCATGAAAAACAGCATGTAGGAAGTTTTGGGAGGGAAAAATCGATCTAGATAGGTTTCACTTAAATAAATGCCTTTTTATCCCTGTTTTCGGGCCATAAAATTATGCTGAAATTGTAGAATGCATATGATATTTTAGCTTTTAATTGTAAAGTTATGATAGCTCAGTGTATGATAGAGGACTGAGGATTATACCCCGAATCGAGCCCCACCTCCTAATTATTTTTTTTATTCTTTCAAGTTTCATCTTTTTTATATCTTTATAATCTTGAATTAAGATTTAAATATCTGAGGTATTTAAATCTTAATTCTTTAATGATGATGATTGTATTTTATAGCTGCTTCATTTGCGTTTATTTCTATAATTTATTAGCCATATATTATGTATGCGAAAGTGCAATTTAAAAAATGTATGTAACAAAACTATACAAAAGTTTTGTCTTAGTCCAGTTAAGTTATACATAGAAATAATTATTTTATATTATATTATTTTTGTATTAAACATTTGTTTTATAATATATCTTTTTATCTGATTCTTTGTCTAGTACAATTGTTATTCGAATATTAAAAGGAAAAAAGGATTTTTGAGTTCAATTGTAACAGGTTGAGATATGATTAGAAAAAAGGCGGTAAATTTTTTTGTTTCAAAATATAAAAAAATATCAACAATTTAAAATCTGGCAATTTAAGTATTTAGAATGTATTTTGATAAATATAAAATGAATTATCAATTACAATAATCGATTAAAGTAAACGAATATTTAAATTTATGACAAAGAAAGCGTTGATTTAATTAACTATTTCAATAAAAACAACAAAATCTTTGGCGATATCAATATATTATTAATAACAAAAATAAATTATTTACATATAAAATTTTACTTAAAAAAATGGATTAGGATTGATTTATTTATTAACAACAAACAATATTTTGAAAAAACAACAAAATTTGTGGCAAGGATTATATATAATACTATAAAACCATCTCAAGTACCAGGCGCACATAACTGTTTAGTAGTATCTTCCGTAGATTGTTACAGTGAAGTTGAAACCATGACTCCTTCGACTGATCAAATGAATTTTCACAAAGCGCTGTCCCACACCGCCAGCGGTTACAGTGGGATAACCTCCTGTGCCGTCAATATAATGATCCTTTATTTGAATAGCTTTGATGTACGCAAAGTTTTGCTGTCCTGATTCTGGAAACGTAATACTGCTGGTTCTTACTATTAATGGGAATCCATATTTGTATTCGTTTATTTTGTAAAGCACCACGTCCCCGTATGTTGCTTGCCCGATCACCAAATCATGGCTTTGGCAAGAAGCAAGAGCTATGACGCACAATAAAGAGAATATCGCTAAGGTACGCATTTTGGACGCGTTCGTTCGTTTCACACTGACGTGCTAATGAAATTTGTATTGCATTATATATTAATGGACGGTGTTATGTAACAGTGAAGCAAGATTTGTTGTTGTTGATCTATATAAGGATTTTTTTCTGTGATATTATGCTATTTATAATCTGTTATTTTTATGGTACTCCATACACATGGCGGATTTTGACGACTAAGAAAACACGTCAATAAATATAAATGTTTAATAATATTGCAATATTTTTATTGGCCGAATAATTCATAAATTTCCCAGCTTACAAAAGTTATGATAGAATTATTTTGCTGTAGTCCGCGTTAGTTATCTGTTATGCTAAGCGTAGGAAGCACAACCGTTCATACCTTATACATGCAGGATTAGTTGCCGCACGTATCAGAAGATACCGCCGCCAACACCACAATACACTACAAACGACTGGCCCGTTGGCGCAGTGGGTAGTGATCCTGGCTTCAGCTCCGCGGGTTCGATTCCCGCCGTGGGGCAACATTTTCTATACAAGAATTTGTTGGTTTTTTGAGCCTGGGTGTATATTTGTATTTAAGTGTATATTTAAAAATTATATATATGTATATATTCACCAGTAGTCTCCATGACACAAGTATAAAATTACTTACTTTGGGAGCAAGACGAGCGTGTGTCTGTGTTTATTTAATACACAAGCACTATACACATTCACTACGACAATCTCAATGATCGTTTTGCCCCGTAAGCGAAGCACCGTCAGGAGATAGGCTTTATGACAAAATCGAAAGCGACACATCACCCGATGACGACAAGTATTAGTAAAAGAATCAAAGTCACCGACATAGCTCAGCCTGTTGCTAAGCAGAAGTGGCGATTAGCGGGGCATATACAGCAGAGCGACTCCCCAAAAGGTGGACTGGCGACCTGGTGAAAAAGAGAGCCGCTGGATCCAAGCGACACAGTATTTTTTTTGTGGAAATCCCTTGAAGATACCTAGTATATATACCTAGTATTCAGCAGTGAACGTCCATCGGTTGAAGAAAAGGAAGTTACGAAAAAAAATTATATTATTCACCAATAGTTTGAATAAATCAGCAGATATTTAAGATAGAATAGAATAGAATACTCTTTATTGTACACCACAAAATTTACAATAGTACTAAAAAACAAAAATCACAATAAACTGCGTGATACAGTGAGGCGGCTTAACGCTAACAAGCGATCTCTTCCAGGCAAACTTTGGGCTAAAGAACTTCACAACTCAAGTAAAGAAGGTACATCTTTTAACGATTCTATAATATAAAAAAAAGTAAATTGGCACCGTATTGCATGAAGCCATCCATAAGTGCAAACAAAAGGATACTCCACATCCATCACGACGTAGACATGTCATATGACGCGATTTTCAATATCACATTATATAAACAGACGCCGTTACCTTTTATATTATCTGTTAGATGTCACATAAACATTCCATGACATTGTTCCATGGAATTAACAACAAGAATGCAATAAGAACAAAGGTGAATTGCGCAATATACCTAAGTATTTAGAAGACAGAGTTTTGCTCCGTATTCTTTTTAAATGTACTTATATAAGAATTAGCCGCCATGCGGTATTCGGCTGCGTAGAATAGACCACCCTCAGCCTCACCCTTTCTTACCGAGGTGTTGTAAAAGGCAAATAAAGTAAGCTGGCCCGCCGAGTGGTACCCGGTTGAGTGGAATAGACCAGCCTCATTTCTTACCGAGGTGTCGTAAAAGGCGACTAAGGTATATTGACCCGCCGTGTGGTACCCGGCTGAGTGGAATAGACCACGCTTATTTCTTATTGAGGTGTCACTGTGTCGTAAAAGGCAACTAAAATAAGTTGGCCCACCGTGTGGTATACGACTGAGTAGAATAGACCACCCTAATTTCTTACCGAGGTTTCGTAAAAGGCGACGAAGGTATGTTGACTCGCCATGTGGTACCTGGCTGAGTAAAATACACCACCCTCATTTCTTACCGAGGTTTCGTAAAAGGGGACTAAATTAAGTTGGCCCGCCTCGTGGTATCCGGCTGAGTAAAAGAGACCACCCTCATTTCTTACCAAAGTGTCGTAAAAGGCGTCTAAGGAAAGTTGACGTCAGGCAGGTCAGTCGTAAAATACCTAGCCAAATCATGTGACAATATATTTATAATATGTTGTGCCGATCCCACTTAGAGTGGGATAATGGCAGGAAGATGAAGTATTAGATAGAGATTATTAGATAGTATAGACTGGCCCGTTGGCGCAGTGGGTAGAGACCCTGCCTTCGGCTCCGCGGGTCGCGGGTTCGATTCCCGCCGAGGGCTAAAATTTTCTATAAATGAATTTATTAGGTCCTTACATATGAAATTGGCATTTTCTATGCGAGGAACATAAAGTCGTTTTTTTTAATGAAATATATTTAATTAATCAAAGTATGTACCATTGCTATGTATGCACTTTTGCCATCTCATAGGTAGTTCATTGATCCCCTTACTAAAAAAACCATTCGGGCGGGAATCAATAAAATCTTTGAAGGCGGTTTGGACTGCCCCATCGGAGTTGAATTTTTTTCATTGCAAGTAGTTAAATTGCGAAAAAAATGGTAATCTGTTGGAGCAAGGTCCGGAGAGTACGGTGGATGTCTAAGACATTCTAATTGAAGCTCCTCTGATTTGGTAGCCGTCTGTTGTGCAGTGTGTGGTCTAGCGTTGTCCTGAAGCAGCAGTGGCCTAGAGCGATTGACCAGCCTCGGTTGTTTAGCAGCTAGCTTTTCCATCATAGTTTGCAGTTGCTGGATAATAGATATCTGCCGTAATCGTCTGGCCAGATTTAAGAAAGCTGTAGTGAACGACACCGGCACGAGTCCACCAAACACTTACAAGCAACTTTTTTTAGTCAATTTTCGCTTAGGGCAGGATTTGGCTGGTTCGCCAGGGTTCAGCCATTGCGATGAGCGCTTCCGATTATCGTAGAGGATCCACTTTTCATCACAGGTAATGATTCGATTTAAAATTCCTTCATTATTGTGCCGGTTGAGTAACGTAACACAGCAGTCGACGCGCGTTTGCCGGTTTGCTTCACTCAATTCATGAGGTACCCACCTTTCAAGCTTTTTCACCTTCCCAATTTGCTTCAAGTGGATTAAAATAGTTTTATCACTAACACCGGAGCCTGCAGGGAACTCGGACGTGGTTTGCGATGGATACGCTTCCACAATAGCCTTCAATTCTTCATTATCAACTTTGGTCTCCGGCCGTCCACGAGGCTTGTTCTGCAGGTCAAAATTTCCAAAACGAAAACGTTGGAACCAAAAACGCACTGTGTCTTCTTTTGCGACACCGTCACCATACACATCATTAATCCTTCGAGCCGTTTCTGCAGCACTGGTGCCATGGTGGAACTCATACTCGTAAATAACGCGATATTTCATGTTTTCCATTTTGTAAACAGAGTGACACAAAGAAAAAAACAAAAGAAGAAAAAACAAATGAATTAGTGGGTTTGAAACACAAATGCATGAGTAAATAGCTCTATGAATTTGAATTCGGAATTCCTAACCATAAAGGTAATATTTGAGATCAAAGTGGCTAGTACGACGAAACGCCAATTTCATATGTAAGGACCTAATATTAGTCTTTGAGCTTGGGTTTATATTTGTATTTGTATTTAAAAATTATATTCACCAGTTGTCTGTCTACCATAACACAAGTATTAAGTTACTTACTTTGTTGACGGACGACCGTGTGTGTATTCCATATATTTATTTATTATTAGATAAGTACTCAGTTCATTCTTATGTACAAGCATACTTAGATAAAAAAAATGATTCTATAGAACTACAGTGTGAATTTTAAGCCTACTATACTGTTGGGAACTACTTAGATGGTAAGAATGTGTGGATATAGCTCGCTTAGTCCCTGTACAAGACAGTTATGACTAAATGTAAGTAGTCATAAGAATTATATTTTTAAAAGAGCAACCGCCGAGTTTCTTGCTGGCTCTTCTCGGTAGGAACAGCTTTCCCAACCAGCAGTGGAGTTGACGATTCAAAAGCACTTGTTTACAAGTTTATTTGAATAAGAATATTTTGAATTTGAATTTTGGCCTAGTATTTGATTCATACAAAGAATACGCTACGTGAGTAGTTAAAATGAAACCTAAAAATCTATTCGATTGATTCAGGAAGACTCTTTCAGACTTCTTTCTTTTTCAGGTTTAAATACGCTCTTGCCGCACAATTCAATATATATAAGTAAGTAAGTAGCGGCCTGTTATTCTCCTACTGCTGGGAATAGGCCTCTTCTCTCTGTTTTTGGAGAGAAGGATTGGAGCTAAGACCTACCACGCTGCTCTAGTGCGGATTGGTAGGTTACGCATATCTCCTGATTTCTCTAGAGATATGCAGGTTTCCTTCACTGAAAAGCGTGTGATAAATCGCAATCATCAATTAGACACATAAGTTTTAACAGAAAACTCATTGGCGTCTGCCCGGGTTTGAACCCGTGATCTCCTCGAAAGAGTCGCACGGTGTTAACGCTGGGCTATCACAGCTACATAAACCACGATTTTATTGGTAAATGGAAATATATATTATGTACTGAAATAAATTTCAAAACACATAATTTTGAATCGTCACCTCTACTGACACAAGTACAAGCAATTCGGTGGTCGATCAATCCAAAATATATTTATTGTAGCTAATTACATTTCGTCATTGCCGCCTTTTTTAACGTCGGATGATAGGTACATCAACGCATCGTATAATTCATGTTATCCTAAATAATATAATAGTACCTGGATGGCCAAGCCTTGCCCGGTAATTTTTAAAATGATGTAAAAAAATAAAATTAAAAAAAATTTAAAAGAAAAAAAAAAATAGGGCAGGTGGGGCTCTAGGTATTTTCACCTCTCTAGACCGCCCGTTCCCCAAATGAACTACGTTTTACCGCCTTTTCGTTTGACAGCCAAAAATTGTGATTGTATTCAACGTAAATTTCAAAAAAATTATTATGGCACTCTTTGTCATTGCCTATAAGGCAATCGCAAAGTCTTTCTGTATTTAAAAAGCGTGTTAAACACATGCAAGCATCTTATGTCTCTTGCAGTGTTACAGTGACATTTGAAGTGTGACGATTTTTATATATTATGTATGTTTAATTTAATTATATGTATATATTATATGTATTCGTATATTGTATGTATTTATGTATTCATATGCGTATTGTTATTAATATTCTTTGTTTTATACACACCACCTACTATATATCTGTAGCTATCTTTGTCCTTTCATCAACCTGGTTTTCTGGAAGCTATCGCTATTTAACGATAAGTCCGCCATATTGTATCACTACTTTTGTTATGTTTTAGATTATTGTTCAATAAAAGCATTCATTCATTCATTCATTCATTCAAAAATTTTAGAACCCGAAATTGCGATACGACATTTTTTTAAATAAAAACTTATCTAGATCGATTTTTGTCTCCCAAAACCCCCTACATACTGAATTTCAGGAAAATCGATGCAGCAGTTTTCTAGATTCGGTAAATATACATATGATTAACTCATTACAATATTATATACAAGATTAACTCATTTAAATATTACAAATACTTTTGTGTACTTACTAACTGACGGCTAAGTAAAACGATTTTACAGGCGATATTGCTTCACTACGCAATCGATACTTTACCGATTACAGTAACAAAGGTACATCCCCATTTAACGTGGTCAGGGTATTCCCCACAAAAACTTATTTAGTCACAAACTTGTGATATCCGGCTGAGTAGAATAGTACCACCCTCATTTCTTACCGAGGTGTCTTAAAAGGCGACTAAGGTAAGTTGACCCGCTGTGTGGTATCCGGCTGAGTAGAATAGACCAACCTCATATCTTACCGAGGTGTCGTAAAAGGCGACTAAGGTAAGTTGACCCACCGTGTGGTATCCGGTTTAGTAGAATAGACCACCCTCTTTCTTACCGAGGATTCGTAAAATACGACTAAGGTAAGTTGATGTCAGGCAGGCGGCCGATCGTAAAATACGTAGCCAAATCATATGACAACATGTTTGTAACATGTTGTTCCGACCTCACTTAGAGTGGGATAAGGGCAGGAAGATGATGAAACTAAACAAGTAAAGTATTTATCTTTGTTTCGAAAATGTTTGTTGTGCTGGCCGAACGCGTAAAATAACTGTACCGTTATTAAATATCATCATCCTCCTGCCCTTATCCCACTCTAAGTGGGGTCGGCACAACTTGTTACAAACATGTTGTCACATGATTTGGCTACGTATTTCTACGACGGCCGCCTGCCTGACGTCAACTTACCTTCGTCACATTTCTACGACACCTAGGTAAGAAAGAGGGCGGTCTATTCTACTCAGCCAGATACACCCGTCGCATGCCGCCCTAACGGGGACCTCCAAGCGATCCGAACGGGGTTTATCGGACGCTCGCTGGAGTTTGGTCCCCGAGGCGGTCGATGCATCTGGTGCTCCCGATGCATCGTCCAGCGGAAGGAGGGGCCACTTTCAGAGAGGCCCCGACCCAGAGGTGGCGCACTCTGGGCTACAGAGTTGCTGCTGGCGGGGATGGGGGGCGATGTCTTCATAGGTACCCTATCCCCGCCACCAGCAGGGTAGTGGAGCGCACAGGTTGTTTTAGTCGGTGCGAGTCCGACATAACCGTCGCCGGTCCCCGTCGGGCGGCGGTACCCATAAGGGATTTTTTACTGTTAAAAAAAAAGGATACACGGCGAAAAATATTAAAAAAAAATAATATTGAAAATTTCCGAAACCGTTTTATTAAGCCTAAATTACGTTTCTACCTTGAAACTAGATCTTTTCCGCAATGACATCATAAGGAAAAGTGATTTATTTTCGTCTTTTGTTTTACCGTCATATTGTTTTCCTGCTGCCGTCCTTCATACGTTTACAATATGAATCGTGTATTTCACGATAGCTGAATATATTTAGTTTGTCTCATTATTGGTTGGCAAACATTGGCACAAATGTATATATAGAATCCGAATGTAGCTAAAATAAAATGCCTTCGTGTGACGTGAAAATTTTTCCTGCGTAAATCCATTTATCTTTAACAGAGTTATTATGAGCTAACCTTAAGAGATCGACATATGATGTTGCGGACTTTCTTGTAGTATTTTTGTTGACCTACTATTCTTTAGTACATTATTTTAGTGTATATCTGTTGGTTAACGCGGCGCGCGTGACTAAAGCTATCAGCAGGCGGGTTTCTTCATGAGCTTTTTAACACAATTTATATAAAACTGTCACTATCAACTTTGACCTGCAGAAAGAATTGCACTACCTTCTAGCGAAATAGCTGTGATAGCCCAGCGGTGCGACCATGTGAATCTCTAGAGACGGTCATGGGTTCAAACTCGGTCAGACACTAATTAGTTTTTATATCAGAAACTTATATGTCTAATTGATAATTGCAATTTATCACACGCTTTCCGGTGAAGGAAAACATCGTGAGGAAAACTGCATATCTCTAGAGAATCCTAGGGATATGTGAAACCTACCAATCCGCATTGGAGCAGCGTGGTAGGTCTTGGCTCCAATCTTTCTCTCCAAAAACGGAGAGAGGAGGCCTATGCCCAGTAGTTGGATAGTAACAGGCCGTTACTTACTTACTTTAGTAAAAACCGTACAAAACAACTAAAACAACTTCAACAAAAACAATATTTATTAATATTTCCTTGCAAATTGCGTGTCAGCATACACTGGTGATAAACCGCCCTTGCTGTAGTACCTCTGATTTGGATTCTCAGCGTACACTTCAATTTCGAATCTGTAACCTCTTAAAACCGAAGGACTCTTTAGACCGATCGTCACGCTTTTCCCACCAACACCCCCACTCTCAATATAGGCCTCGCCATCTTTGTAATCTCTCAAATCGGTCACGGAAACGGCTGATATAATTTCGTTATTGGGTGCGTTCACTATAACGTCATCTGTTCTAGTCCAAAGAGCAGGATTCGCTTCTTTTATTTCACTGTAAACTTTTCTCGAACTCGCCGATGTAAATCCTAAACGAATATCGTTTGAAGATACAGAAATTAAATATGAAAATATTAACACTAGCGCAAATTTGACAAACATTTTGATCTATGCTAATACTAAAGGTTAGATGCAAATGATGTTTCTTGAAAAATCAATTGCTTATATAGCTTATGGAAGATTTTATACGAGATATGAGATCATTGTGTTGACATTAAACCGCTAATATATCTGTTTTTAGGATCTGTTATAGTAGCAAAGGCTCTAATTTTACGCGGAACTATCTGTACTTCTCATTGGTTAGTGTTGCAAGTATGGGACACGCTTGTGACTAATAACTTCATACTTATTTTCCAATTTTGTTCATTTAAATATAAACTACTAGCTTTTACTCGCAACTTCGTTCGTGTAGACTTTGTAGTGTGATAGGTCGATAATAAATGGTGCTTTTCAACGTCATCCTATTCCTGTAGAAATTACAGGCTTTTTATTGCCTAGATGTTATTCCGGTGTATAAGAAATAATTGTGCCTAATTTCATCGATATTAGTTCAGCGGATTCGCCGTAAAAAAATAACAAATATACATCCATACTCACAAACTTTCGCATTTATAATATTAATAGGATTTTAATATTTTTAACTTTATACATTTAAGATATTTAATAGTCCATTTATAAATACTAGTGGCCGAAGTATTGACCGTATATCATTAATAATGATAGTCTTTCAGTAAGACTGTGACATAATGTTATTAATCTCTTATCAACTTGACCATAGACTATAATCATAAACAAGAGAGTATATCATATCTGTGCGTGTGCTAAATGAGTGTGTGAGTTAGTGTGTGTGTATAATGATTTATTATTAATTTAATGTTTGTTTCTTCATGTTTAAAATAAATATTCATACTAAAAATATTCCAAATTTTATTCTAATCTGTGTGCGTAATTTTTATAAAAACGGTTACGAAGTTTTTGCTTAACTTATTAACAATAGATAGATACTGTTTCATTAATATTATATTATTATATTCTTAACTGGGCCACGTGATTATAGTAAAAATACATATAATGTTAAGGAAAGTCATTTTGACGTCACGCAGGCGACCGGTCGTAAAAACGCAGCCAAATCATGTGACAGCATGTTTATAACATGTTGTGCCGACCCCATTTAGAGTGGGATAAGGACAGGAAGATGATGATTGTAATATAAAGATGTTATATTTCTTGTATTTGTTACTATAAATAAAATAATAAATAAATATATATGGGACACTTACACACACGGTCGTCAGTCTCCAAAGTAAGTAACTTAATACTTTAGTTATGGGTGACAGACAGCTGGTGAATATATACTTCTATATTTTTTAAATACATACTTAAATACCAATATACACCCAGGCTCAAGGACCAACAAATTCATTTATAGAAAATGTTGGCCCTCGGCGGGAATCGAACCCGCGACCCGCGGAGTTGAAGGCAGGGTCACTACCCACTGCTCCAACGGGCCAGTCAAAAGATTTAAACGTATATAAGATTTAAACGTACAGACAGACTATATATGTATTCCTATTAAGTAATATTATGTAGGCGTATATTGACGACATACTTCTTTGGAGATTACTTAAGTTATTAACATCTTATATAATAATATTACATTCTCACGACAGAGTGTTAATTTTCGTTAAAAGTCATGTAGTATTAAAATGTTGTTACATTTAACATTTTCACTAAAATCTTTTATATCTTCAGACGCGTTATCATCTACAATGTATAGCCCAATCCTTACTCTGATAATTTCTTCCTTTTTACTGCTAGAGTCGAATTGTCACGATTTATTTCTCGGATATCCGGATGTGGCGTCGAAAGTAATATATTTAAAGGTTCATCAGGAAAATCCAGCGCTGTGGATCAGGTCGGATACGTTTACAGTGAACTGTTCAAGAAACGAAGTGATTAACGCCATTAAAATTGTGGATTTGAGAAGCGACAAATGGGGCGAAGCTTACATCAAAGGCGGTGGGATCGGACAGAATTATGTTACAATTGAATTGGATAGCCCCAATATATTCCGAGGCTTCAATTTCATGGTCGAAGTGTATGCCATACAAACTGGTTACTTTCTGTACAATCATGGGAAATGATCCTGTAATATCTGTGTAAAAATTAATTACATTCTATACAGACTGTTCATGTTACGTATATTGTTTTATTTAATTAACCACCGCTTTGTTTTATGTTATTTTATTTTTTAGAAACTTGCTTCTGGTCACATAATGAGGCTTCACAAATTCTTTATGGTTTTTTACCTTTTTTTTCAGTGGAAATATATATCTTTGGTAATTACCAACAATGTAATGTAATGTAATGTAAACTACATTTATTGTTGAGGTTTCCAGTAGCGGAATCATTATATAAATAAATATATGGGACACTTACACACACGGTCGTCCGTCCCCAAAGTAAGTAACTTAATACTTGTGCTATGGTAGACAGACAGCTGGTGAATATATATTTATATAATTTTTAAATACATACTTAAATACAAACATACACCCAGGCTCAAAGACCAACAAATTCATTTAAAGAAAATGTTGGCTCTTGACGGGATTTGAACCCGCGACCCGCGGATATGAAGGCAGGGTCACCTACCCACTGCGCCAACCGGCCAATCAAAAGATTGCAATAAGCCTTGCAATATAGCCTCCCGGATTGATCTGATTTCTGTGATGGTGATATTTGCAGTGTTGGAGAGTGACGGAAGCTTGTGTTTATTCCATTATTAAAAAGCTAAATATAAATAAAGGTGATATAGATGTTTAACCAACTCAGTATAATAATATAAGTTCCATGTAAGCATATTGTTTACATTCCATATACATATGACCTTGTTATTGTTACTCGCGGGAGGTACGTGAATCACTGTTTTGGATTCCTATATATATATATATATATATATATATATATATATATATATATATATATATATATATATATATATATATATATATATATATATATAATATATATAAACTATCAAGTCAGCGTAGCTTATTCGGGGAACGGGAGGTCTCGAGAAATGTAAATACCTAGGACCGATACCTACCCAATTATTTTTTATTTTTTTTAAGTTTCCTTTTTTTGTTTTTTAAAAAATACCGTGCAAGGCTCGGGCAACCAGGTACCAATATCAAATTCACTGTCACAGTCGTTTTTCAGCATTGTCGTCTCGCTGACTCCCCGGGTGGGGGGTAAGCGGGGTACGGGCCTCGAGGTGTACCACATTGCCCGGGCAGTTCCTCGCGGGCACTTAAGCCCGGTTTGTGTTTCGGCCGTAGGCCGAGGTCACCTGGGTGACCTAAGGGTGTCGGTATTTGGGCCGTAGACCCAGGTCACCTAGGTGACCTAAGGAATTAACACAGTCGTTTTTACTGTTGTTAGATTAAGTTTTAGTTTTAAGTAAAAATGGTCGCCATTGAAAATCAGCGTTGAGGTACTCCTCAACTTAAGCTGAATGGTGGTCCAATTTATAACGTCACATTTCTGTATATCTTGTATGTCTTAATTTTATTTTATAATACTTCTTCTTTCTATAATGTACTGTTATTTACTTTGTTAATTTACTGTGATGTTATAAATAAAAGGTTTTGATTTGATTTGATTTGAAACTACGTACCTATATGTATTTTTTTAAATCATTTTGCGCTTGCAATAAAATAAACATAATAATGCATCCGAATGCAGTTTTGACATGTCGCAATAACTTTCTTATCCCGTTAGTATTTTTTTTTACAAATATCGTAACTACGATGTGTAAATAATCTTATTCAGATACACAAATATTTAAAAGTATTATGCTTTATGGGTAGCAATTGTAACAGGCATTACAACTGGGCACTGCCTGTTAAACAGACACCTGTCAATAATGAGAATAACAGAAGATGCTGCGTGCCCAGAGTGTGGAGATGAAGAAACGAGTCTTCACCTTATGGCTGAGTGCCCTATGTACTCGCTGGTAAGATGGGAGATACTAGGTAAGGATGAAATTGAAGTTGAGGATCTGACAAATATCTCCTTCAGAGATATTATCAGGTTCGTAAAAGCCACGGGTAGATTAGAGCAGGTGACACTGTCGGGACAGCAGTGAAACCCTTGTCCCAACATGGGGAAATGGGTGGAATAGTCCGGAATAGGAGCTGACCACCCGCCCTGCACCGACAGGCGTCCCCGAAATTAGATAGATAGATAGATAGATGCTTTATGGGTTTAAAGACTTAATGGATTGCTTACTTATTGATGCATATATAAATGTGATAACTTTCCTTGCCATAGACAAAAATAAATGCAGACGACGACAACATTAAAACAAAACAAAAAACAAGAATAATTCAAATTAAAGTTTTAATACAAAAAATTCAAATAATAAATCACAAAATTAAAAGTCACTATACCACTCAAAACATTATGAAATCACGCGTAAATTTCAATAAGGAACTTATATCCGGAACCTCTTTTGCTTGCCAGTTTAATGTTCACGAAGTTAAATCCAATACCACCACGGGTTATAGCCGGTTCAGCCAAACCATTCTCCAAATCCTTAATAGCTATACCTTTTATCTTCTGATCACCAACCGGATACTCAAAATACACCTCTTGTTCACGTTTAATGAGTGGTATACTAGAAGTTTCCATTGTCTTTTCATACACTTTTCTCACTATACCTGAATAATCACTGATCTGGCCGACTATTACTGATTTTGAGCTAACTACAGCTACTAAAGCGCAGATTAAATATAATCTTAAATACATCTTGACGTCGAGTTCTCTTGAGTTAAGGTTAATGACTAATGTTATAATTCTGAGGCATTGATAGAGTGAGACGGAAAGGTCAAGCGATTACGGTATGTAGTTTACCAGAGCGATTAAGGTGTGGTTACATAGCGACAAAGTTGTGTCCGAATATTATTTACTTATATTTCGCCTTGCCCGGTAATCTCCGGTAAAATCGGGTAAAGTGGAGGCAACTGAGTAGGAAAGTGGACCCCGGGCCTTACCCGGGATGACGCTAAGTTGAAGAAGAAGAAGAAGATTTCGCCTTGCCCGCTGGTGCACGGGACGGCTTATCGAACGTTTCCCGCAATTTTCTAACATTTCTAAAAAGGAAAATTGGGTAAAATACTCATCTATCTGCCTCTGGTCTAGATATATTTATTTAATACTAGCAATTGCCAATGGCTCTGATCGCGTGGGAAGATTAAAACCGTAATATAGTATTTTGATAACCATAAAAATGGGTAAAGTGGGTTAACCTTAAGCTAGATATACTGCCGCGGAATTTTATTTAGAACTTTTAGAGGCGAAAAATTTTGTACATGATTTTTTAATAAATTTCACTGTTTACTTAGCGCAGGGCAGGAGGATGATGATGATGATTTAAAGTTTTTATTTTATTTTTTATTTATTATTAGATTTTATTTCTGTCCCGGCATCTATCTTTCCCGATAATTATGATATGGGTACCTTCAAAGCAAGGGTGAATAGGCATCTTATAGGCATGCGCGCTCCACCTTAGACTTCGTCACTGCTTACCATCAGGCATGATTGCAGTCAAGCGCTCGCCTATTAAACAATAAAAAAAAAAGTTATTTATAAAATAAATATAAATATTTCGACGTCATGTAACCTATCACCAAAAGTTAATACATTTTCGTCATATACAGCATTGGCTCATGTTCGTATCTCTCGACTGACCGGAGGTCACTCCTATCAGGCCATTTACTAAATTAATCGAATATAGCACGAAGCACGACTAGATAGGAGCCACCGTGGTCGAATGTTCGAAATTAATTTGTCTAATGCATTGACATCAAAGTAATGTTTGTTCAATTAAACGTAAAAGCAGACTGCGGCTTTGTAACAGAGAAGTTTGTAAAGCACTTGAATCCCATACATATGTAACATCCATACATATTATATGCTATATTACACTAGCTATGCGATGCGGCTTCGCCTGCGTGAAAATCTGTGTGATACAAATTTTTCCTCAATTGAAATTTTGAACATAAACGTAGTTATTATGAGTTAACCATAATAGTTTTAGATTATTCTCTATTACATTACTTTACTATATAGCCGTGTGGTATCCGGCTAAGTAGAATAGTACCACCCTCATTTCTTACCGAGGTGTCGTATAAGGCGACTAAGGTAAGTCGACCCGCCTCGTGGTATTCGGTTGAGTAAAATATACCATCCTCTTTCTTACCGAGGTGTCGTAAAAGGCGACTAAGGTAAGTTGACTCACCGTGTGGTATCCGGTTCAGTAAAATAGACCACCCTCTTTCTTACCGAGGAGTCGTAAAATACTACTAAGGTAAGTTGACGTCAGGCAGGCGGCCGGTCGTAAAATACATAGCCAAATCATCACATCATCATCATCATCATCAAATCACACGGCGTTTTCAACACAAATAATATAAAACTATTTATTTTTTTTACTTATTTATTTTTATACATATATTCAGAAAAGAGAAAGAAAAATTAAAAAAGCACATGTATAAGAGCGTACTTATTCCTAAAAGGGATCTCTTCCAGTCAATATTTGAGTAATGGAAGGAAAAGGACAAGAACTATAACTATAATGTACTATTAACCTTAACCTTTTTGAAAAATTACACTATATTTTAATAAAAACTGTACATAAATCACTAGATTGAAAAAATCGATTTCCAAAAGCTGTCTGTCTGTATGCGATAGATTTTCCCAAAATGTACCGATTTTTATTACGGGTTTTACTTAAAAATTGCAATTCTTGAGAAAGGTTTAGATAAATTGTAAATTCTCCGGAACGGCTAAATCGATTTCGATGACACTTCCACTAGAAGATAAAGGATTTGTGGGGTTATATATAGGTTACTTTTTAACCTTTAATTTCCCGCGGGCTCGGGGTTTACTCGGGATAAACTTTGACACAATGATTTCGATTGTATGGAAAGTAAACCAAATCAAAATTCAAACAATTTTTTTTACACGAAACATAAAATATTACAGTTGGACAAGTCAAGAAATACATAACAACATGACGTTTCATCAATGATTATTACATTTACATCCAAAATATAGTTTTTCTAATTCATTTTCACTATTTATCAAATTTATATAGAAATTTAAGAAATAAATTTAATGAAAATATATGTCAAGTATACAATATGTTAAAATTATACAACAAGAAATAAGAATAATATACAAAATCATCGCTTCGCTATGTGTAAATCGATGTATATTATACTATTTTATAAATAATAGTAGGTGTATAAATTTTACTTTAAATTTAAATTTAACTTAACTTATCAACCTCACAAAACTATTGCAAACATTTATAATAGCGATATTCTCGATTTAAAAAAAAATATAATTAATATTATATTTTTTATATTAATAAATAATCCGAATAAATACTAATTAAAGAGTGTAAGTACGAATAAAAATGATTATTGACGTTTAAAAAATGCGAAATACATTGGTTTTATCCAATAACGCATATTTAAAAAAACTAGCACAAAAGTTAGTAAAAAAGAAGACAAAGAAAGGTTAATTAATATAATCTCACCCTCCTGCCCTAATCTCACTCGAAGTGGGGTCGGCACAACATGTTATAAACATGATTTGGCTTGGTATTTCCTGTCTGACGTCAACTTACTTTAGTAGTATTTTGCGACACCCCGGTAAGAAAGAGGATAGTCTATTCTATTCAGCCGGATACCACACGGCATTAGAAAATCGATAACAATAATAAAATAATCGATTATTATGAAAATTGATTATTTTACATTACTAATAAGAATGGAAATGAAATAATTCCATACTAATGAAATGATAAAATTATTTTATAATTTGCCATAAAAAAGGCGTTTCCTTTAGTCTACGAAGTGGTTCAAATAGTCATCTAGTCATACAAATAATAATATAAGGCGTTATCTGATTTAATTACATCAATTATATTTCAATATGATAATTATCCAAAAATTGTCTTCTCCATTAAGTGGGTATATATAGAAGCATCTAGCTGAAACAAAACACATATATCTTGGAACATAATGGCGTCCAAAATTATTCTATTCAGTTGTCTCGCTTTGCTGGTTGCGGCAGTGTCGGCCAATGATTTGGCCTATGGCGATATCGAAGGAACTGATTTGATCTATGATATAATTCATTTCAAAGACCCCGAACCTTTTAAAAGTGATGAATAGGTAGTCTACGTAGGAGTTGGCAATAATGGCGCTATTTACGCTATTCGGGTGAAGGATCTTCAAGGAGGCGGCACCAGTTCGATCCAGTCTGGAGGCCTTGGGGAGGAAGAGGTAGAGATCAAACTAGTCGGCGAACGTGGCAGAGGTTACGAATTCCTGGTCGAAGTTTACGCCAAATACGAATGAGCAGTTCGCGTTACTTTATTTACTTTTAAACTTGTAGGGAATAAATATAATTATGAGATCTAAAATATTTGTTTGCATTATTTTATTACTAGATTTTGACCGGGACTTTGTCTTCGTGAACCTTAGTCCTGACATAAACATTAGCTTCTGTCACTTTCTAACCCTGCAAATCTCTCCATCACAAAAATCAGATCGATCAGAGGGATTCAATTGCAATTCCTATTGCAGTAGCAGTAAGGTCATATCATATCAATATCTATAAGGTAGGTGGGGTACGGGCCTCGAGGCGAATCTCTTTGTCCAGAGCAGCCGCTCTCGCAGACTCTATTGTCTGGTCAAGGTCCAGGCCGTAGGCCCAGGTCACGTAGGTGACCTAACAGGTGTCGAGTTCGATGGAGACGTCTGGGAATATTAGTTCCCAGATCTCGGGTCCTATAGCAATTATTTTTGCTACTCGAAATTCGGTATATTGACAATAAACGGGGTTTCTCAATTTACTGATTTTCCTATTGAAAAGTGTGTATAAGCATGAATTGCGCCAAATATCATCAATTTTGGTTCAGCGGATTGGCCGTGAAAACGTGACAAACAGACTTTTGCATTTATAATATGATAGGATAGATGTAACGATGTTTGCTTCACAGTATATTTTAAGCAATTTAATTTATGTACATAAAAATATAAAGAATTATAAAACGATAGGTGATGTGTACAATAGACAAAGCAGGAACCGACATAAGCTTGCGGTTCCTGCTTTGCGCCTTGCAAAAGTGCGTAACTCGTTTGTGGGTTTTGGTATAAGATTCTATAATAAAATTCCGCAATCAATTTCATCACTGCCATTACAGCAGTTTAAAAACACTGTTAAAAAGAGGCTGATACAGAAAGCCTACTATACTCTTGAAGATTATTTAGAAGATAAGAATGTGTGGATATAGCTCTCCTTGAACCTGTACAAGACAGTAACGACATAATGTAAATAGTATTAAGAATTATATTTTTAAAAGAGCAACCGCCGAGTTTCTTGCTGGCTCTTCTCAGTAGGAACAGCTTTCCGAACCAGCAGTAGAGTTGACGATTCAAAAGCACTTGTTTACAAGTTTATTTGAATAAAGAATATTTTGAATTTGAATTTGAATTTAAATAATGCAAATTCGATTTGACTACTCAACCTAGAATTGGGTCCAAAAGTCCTAGTTTCCTTTATCGTTTTATTAATTTGTCACCGATTCTTGATAAGCGTACAAAGTTTAAATTAAATCTATTCTAACTTCAAAGTGATAAAACAATTATAAGAAAATTGTCATCACCATTAAGTTTTGAATATATAGAAGCAGGTGTAGCCGTAAAAACATCTCATCACACATAAACATCTCTCCGATATCACATCATGGAGTCTAAAAATTTACTATTCAGTTGTCTCGCTTTGCTAGTTGCGGCAGTGTCGGCGGGTGATCTGTTTTATGGTGACATCAGAGGAGGTGAATTGGTATATTACAAAACACATGTAAAAAAGCCTCAACCTTCTGTAATAGATGAAGAAATTGTGTACGTGGGATTGGGCAGTAATGGTGTTATCAAATTGGTTCGAGCCCAGGACATTCAAGGTGACGGCACCAGTTCGCTCCAGTCTGGAGGCCCTGGAGAGAGTGAAGTAGAGATTAAACTAGTCGGCGAACGCGGCAGAGGTTATGAATTCCTAGTCGAAGTGTACGCCCAATACGAATAAACAGCTGCGCATTACTTACTTCAATTACTTATCAAAAACTGTTTGACATATCTTTCTCCTACCCTTATCCCACTCTAAGTGGGGTCGGCACAATATGTCTTCTTTTTCCATTCTCCTCTATCATTCGTTAACTCTGGTGCCACTCCTCTAACATGCATATCATTTTTCACACAATCCAACCATCTTGTTTTCGGCCTTCCTCTAGCCATACATCCATCCACATTCATATTCAAAACTCTTTTGGTCACATGATTTCAATCCCTCCTCATTACATGACCATACTAACTTAGTCTCGCACTTCTCATCTTTTCTGTAATGGGCGCAACTTTCAGACTTCCCCTAATATACTCATTGCGTATTCTATCAAGTTTTGTCACAAAAAACAAAAACTAAAACAAAAACAAACAAAAAAACAAAAACAAAAACTGTTGGACATAATAAATAAAAATTATTATTTAATTATGCTTGTATTGTTTTATTTACCAAGTTGTACCCGTGAAATTAAACGTTAAAGCACCCTGAATTACTGTACTTCGGTATCTTGGAACGTAGTTCTCGATGCAACAACGGACTTTTTTTTATCTTATATGTTAGCCCGGTGTATAATAGTAATAGTAGCTTTAATTAACTGTTGAAGCATAACAAACACAGCGACAAACTTCGGCATTTATAGTATTAGTATAGTAAACAATTAATCGATTTCTGAACAAGAATCAACTTTAATTTTAAGGTCTTTATTATATAAAATATTTAACAATAAAACATTTAAGCTGTTAAAGATTATTTTATATGATTATTTAATAATGATCAATATTGAAATAGTCATGTAAAGCCGAGTGATATCGCCGAGTAGAATAGACCAACCTCTTTCTTACCAAGGTGACGTCAAATAAGGCTAAGGTGTGTTGACGTGAGGCAGGCAGCCAGTCGTAAAATAACTAGAGAAAAGTGCAACAACACGTTTTAAATATGTTATTCCGATCACACTTAGAGTGGGATAAGGGCAGGAATTATGGATAAATAAAGAAGGGAAAATTGATATCTCAAAATATTCATTACAATTAACAATTTGACAAATTAAATATATTCAATGTGGAAGGTGATGATCCTAATAGACTAATTTAGCTGTGCCTTGATAAAGACTCACGTGTTCCTTATTGGTTGTTCAAAGATCATCTTAATAAGTCATTTCAAAAACAATTAAATTAATTGTGGCCTCGTCATGACGTTGTCGTTAGTAAAATTGTTCAAGAAATATTTATTATCCTTACCTACGATGTTTTCCGTATATACTGGAATTTTGATAAAAGTCTCACTTTCACTCATTATATCCTTAAATAATTTAATTTATAGAATTAGGCGTTACTTTGCGGAGATCCATAATACAAAAGTAATAATAAAATTATTTTGCTATAATCCGCGATGAAGTAAAATAGAAAATATATATAATGCTTAATGCAGAGTGGACAATCGGTTATCATACCTGATACATGCAGGAGTCGTAAAAAACACATGCACACACCTCCACCACCGCCACCGTGATACACAAGCACTATATACGTTCACTATCACAAACTCAACAATCGTTTCGCCCCGCAACCGAAGCATCGTCAGGAGATAGACTCCACGACCAAAATCGCAAAGCGAAGCAATATCCAAATAAGTTTAGTTATATACTAATCGGTTCAACCCCACCCTTTATTTTATTTGCGAACAAGTGTAACAAGCTTGAACTAGAAACATTTATCTGCTCGTTAATGAGGGTGCCATTGTTATGTTTAATAATCTCAAGGTTTTCCAATAGGCTGAGCTTCAGTCCTTTATTGGAACACGTGTGCAATACTTCGAAACTATGGTCATTAGGGACTTTATGACCGCTTTCTATCAGATGTTTGGCGAAATGTGAATTTTGTGGTTTATTATTCCTGAAGGCAGCCATATGTTCTTTAAAACGGGTTTCAAAATTACGACCAGTCTGACCCACATATGTATCATTGCATTCAGGACATTTTATTTTATAAACACCACACTTTTTCGCGCTTGGTAATTTATCTTTATTATTGCACAGAATCTTTTTTAAAGAGTTATTACTTTTAAAACCTAATTTTATATTTGATTTGGATTTAAATATAGCTGAAATTCGTTCTGACAATGCTCCAAAATAGGTCAGACTGGCTTTGCACTTATTATCTTTGTAATGTGGCACCGCGTACAAGTGTTTTGCCAATTGCAACTTCTGTTTATTTTTTAATATGTTATGTACTAATTGCTTATCATAGCCATTAGAATGCGCCATCTGGTTGATTATTTGAAGCTCTTTGTTAAAATTCTTCTCGCAAAGAGGGACTGATAAGAGTCTATGTATATGACTGTGAAAGGCGGCAAGTTTGTGTTGCCAGGGGTGAAAAGAAGAAGCAGGTATGATCGTATCCGTGTAGGTTGGTTTGCGAAAGATCTCAAACATATGTTCATTATTGGACCTTACTATTACACGGTCCAATAATGAACATATGTTTGAGATCTTTCGCAAACCAACCTACACGGATACGATCATACCTGCTTCTTCTTTTCACCCCTGGCAACACAAACTTGCCGCCTTTCACAGTCATATACATAGACTCTTATCAGTCCCTCTTTGCGAGAAGAATTTTAACAAAGAGCTTCAAATAATCAACCAGATGGCGCATTCTAATGGCTATGATAAGCAATTAGTACATAACATATTAAAAAATAAACAGAAGTTGCAATTGGCAAAACACTTGTACGCGGTGCCACATTACAAAGATAATAAGTGCAAAGCCAGTCTGACCTATTTTGGAGCATTGTCAGAACGAATTTCAGCTATATTTAAATCCAAATCAAATATAAAATTAGGTTTTAAAAGTAATAACTCTTTAAAAAAGATTCTGTGCAATAATAAAGATAAATTACCAAGCGCGAAAAAGTGTGGTGTTTATAAAATAAAATGTCCTGAATGCAATGATACATATGTGGGTCAGACTGGTCGTAATTTTGAAACCCGTTTTAAAGAACATATGGCTGCCTTCAGGAATAATAAACCACAAAATTCACATTTCGCCAAACATCTGATAGAAAGCGGTCATAAAGTCCCTAATGACCATAGTTTCGAAGTATTGCACACGTGTTCCAATAAAGGACTGAAGCTCAGCCTATTGGAAAACCTTGAGATTATTAAACATAACAATGGCACCCTCATTAACGAGCAGATAAATGTTTCTAGTTCAAGCTTGTTACACTTGTTCGCAAATAAAATAAAGGGTGGGGTTGAACCGATTAGTATATAACTAAACTTATTTGGATATTGCTTCGCTTTGCGATTTTGGTCGTGGAGTCTATCTCCTGACGATGCTTCGGTTGCGGGGCGAAACGATTGTTGAGTTTGTGATAGTGAACGTATATAGTGCTTGTGTATCACGGTGGCGGTGGTGGAGGTGTGTGCATGTGTTTTTTACGACTCCTGCATGTATCAGGTATGATAACCGATTGTCCACTCTGCATTAAGCATTATATATATTTTCTATTTTACTTCATCGCGGATTATAGCAAAATAATTTTATTATTACTTTTGCATTATATCCTTCTTTCTCTAGGACGCACCGTCAATACTTCATAGGATTTCACGTCTGGCAGTTATAAATAAACAATAACGACGTCTTAGTGTCTCACTGCTGGGCATAGGCCTCCTCTATTTGATTTCGTAGAGCAAGGTTGGAGCTAATACCTACCAAGTGGTTCCAATGCGGATTGGTATCACACGGATTGGTACACATATCCCTAGTATTCGTTAAACATATGCAGGTTTTCTCACGATGTTTTCGTTCACCGAAATATGATTAATGCAAATATCAATTAGACAGAAAATTTTTAACATAAAACTCATTGGTGCTTGCCTGTGTTTGAACCTATAACCCCCCTTCAAGAAATCGTACTGGTTGGAACCATGGTAGCTCGCGGCTATCACAGCTTATTTATTATTTAAATACTTAGTTATTTATAAAACTGTATTTATAAAGCTGTAAATCAAGGTGTAACAAAATTTTGCACGAATTAAATAAAAAAATTTGAGCACAAATGCAGTTATTGTGAGCTAGCCATAAGAGATAGAGACATGTTCTTCCAGAGAGATGTTCTTTTTGTAGTTTTTTAATAGGTCTACAATTCTTTAGTACATAACTTTTGTGTATCTCTGCTGGTTTATGCAGGGCACTCGAGTAAAGCTCCCAGCAGGCGAATTTTTTTACAACCTATGACCTCATCAACTTACATAAAACTGAAATGTACTATAAACTTAAACCTTACGGAAGAATTGCGGTAGCTTATAGTAAAAACCGTTTGAGACAATCGATCACATACAACATTTGGGGATATAGAAAAATGTCAACGCCATGTAACCTGTCACCAAAAGTTAATACATTTTCGCCATATACAGCATTGGCTCACGTTCGTATCTCTCGACTGACCGGAGGTCACTCGTATCGGGCCATTTACTAAATTAATCGAATATAGCACGAAGAAGCACGACTAGATAAGAGCCACTGTGGTCGAATGTTCGCGATTAATTTGTCTAATGCATTGACATCAAAGTTATGTTTGTTCAATTAAACGTAAAAGCAGACTGCGGCTTTGTAACAGAGAAGTTTGTAAAGCACTTGAACCCCATACATATGTAACATCCATACATATTATATACACAGTAGCTATGCAATGCGGCTTCGCCTGCGTGGAAATCAGTGTGACGCAAATTTTTCCTCAATTGAAATTTTGAACATAAACGTAGTTATTATGAGTTAACCATAATAGATAGAAAAATTCTTTGTATATTTTTGTAGTATTTTTATAGATTTGCAATTCTTTAGTACATTACTTTACTATATCTCTGTTGGTTTATGCAGTGCACGCGACTTAAGCTCCCAGCAAGCAATGTTTTTTACAACTGCGTTACATTTTAAACACCTTTAATATAAAACTATAATGTACTTTTCTATTAACCTTACAAAAAAATTGCACTACCTTTTAGTAAATACTGTAAATAAATCCGTTTAGTAGATTTAAAAAAAAATCGATCACATACAGACAGACAGCTTTTTTGGACTTTGTTTTATAATAAGTATAGATATATTACATGAATAGTGACGGCTAAACAGATTTTGATGACACTTTCACTAGAAGATAGAGAAATTGCGGAGTGCCATATAGACTACTTTTTATCGCATAATTCCCGTGGGCTCGGGATTTGTTGTACACATTGTGACATACTGATTTCCACGTGGGGCCGCAAGTACAATTAGTACAGGGAATATATTGTTCTAGTATCATAATTATCGCATATTGCAACGATTTCGTGAAATTTAGCATGTAGGAAGGAGGTTTTGGGGGAGATAACTCGATCCATTCAGGGTTATTAAACAAATATCGTTTTATCCCTGCTTTTAGGGCACACAAAAATCATAAAATTTATGTTAAATAGAGAAGATAATTTTTGCTGTCAAATGTAAAATCATGGTAGCTCATTTGGGAAAAGGGCGATCTAGAAACGTGGAAATACCTAGGATCGCAACCCACCTGCCCGACTATTTTTTAATGTTTTCAATTATTTTTTTATGTTTTTAAAAACAATAGCCGAGACATGCTCAGTTAGCCAGGTACTTTTAAATTATATAAAATATCAAGAAATAAGAATAATACACAAAATAGCTACGCTTGGAAGCTTCACCATTGGAAAGATGCATCCTTACCGAGCAACATAGGCTATATTACATTTAAGAAAAAATAGGGATTCGTTACAAAAATGTACTAAGGTGTAAAAAATTAGTCACAAAAATATGTCATCGGATGAGCTGCGGAAACTATTCATGATATATTTAACAAAAATAAATCAATAGTCCGACTTAGTAGACTTTCCACTGCCATGAGATCGGTATATACGCGGGATATTACTAGTTAAGGTATATAACAACAGAATTTATGCCTTGTGGTATCCGGGTGAATAGTGTCCGGGTGACCACTCTCATTTCTTACCGAGGTGTCGTGAAAGGCGACTAAGGTAAGTCGATTCGCGCCGGTGTGGTATCCTGTTGAATAGAATAGACCAGTCTCATTTGTTACAGAGGTGTCGTAGAAGGCGACTAAGGTATGTTGACTCGCCGTCACGTGAAAACATGTTAATAAAGTAAAGAGTAAGTAAGTAGCGGCTTGTTATTATCCCACTGCTGAGAATAGGCCTCTTCTCTCCTTTTTTGGAGAAAATTCTCTAGAGATTCAGACCCAGAATTCTCTAGAGATATGCAGGATTCCTCACGATGTTTTCCTTTACCAAAAAGCGTGTGATAAATTGCAATTATCAATTAGACACATAAGTTTTAACAGAAAAACTGATTGGTGTCTGCCCGGGTTTGAACTCGTGACATTGTCGAAAGAGTCGCACGGTGTTACCGCTGGGCTACAGCTTACTATTTGATTTGTTTTATTTTTATTTGGGAAATAAAAAGTAAATACATAAATTAATGTTTATTTTATAAATAGTGTGCTTTCATTTAAGCTTAATTTCGCAACGACACAAAACTATATTCCAAACATTTATAAATTTTTATAAATAAACTAGTGGCCCGCTCCGGCTTCGCACGGGTATAAAATATATAGCCTATGTCACTCAGTAAAAAAATGATTAAAATCTATCCAGCAGTTTTGTTTTATTCATTACTGCCCGTGCCCATACGCGCTATATTTGTAGTTAAACAATTCCACTCTCCCTATACCATGACGATTTTCTGCTATCTTTGAAATTTCTAAATTTATATACTACATAATATTTACTTTTTACATTCTTCCATATGTTCTTTATTTTTACAATTAATATATTACAGAATGTCTTTATATACAACGTTCACAGTTTTCTTGTTATTAGACACAAAAAACATGTTTTCTTTAGAGGTTACTCTTCAAAGAGGGACATATATAAAAACGTGTCCGATCGCTGTTAAATAGGGCGAAGCGCAGCTTCCGACGCGCAACCACTATCCGCCTGTATTTTAAATCTGTAATATCTGGGAAAATGTTCCCAGATAATGCCCACACGCGTCGAATTTGGAGTAAAACAATTCCCCTGGGGTGCCAAAGTGGTCGGCCTCCTCGTGGCGCACCCTGGGCAAGCTTAGTCTTGGCGAACAGACCACTGTGGGGTGGTGATGAAGCGAGAATGAGCGATGGGTCCGGTTGGGCCGGGTTGGCTTGGGCAATGGGAACGGGGACCTTCGGGTTTCGAGGAAGAAAACCTCTATAAAAAATTACCCGGTGGGGGCGGAAACGCCCACCAAGGCGTTGTGGCCCCTACTTGGGGCGCGGTCTCTCCCTGTTGACCGTGACATAACAAACACAGTGGGCAGGGAGCGCCCGTGGGCAGCGATGGCCTCCCTTTGTTCTGCGGAGGGGGGTGATGGGGGGTGGCGTTGTTCTGGATCCAATCTGCTGCTGGAGAGTCCAGGTGTTAGTGACTCGCCCAAGCCCATCGTCTGCCGCCCTAACTGGGGACCATCGGGAGTTCCGAACGGGGTATATCGGACGCCTGGCTTACAGGTCCCCGAGGCGGTCGGTGCATCTGGTTCTACCGATGCACCGGTTAGCGGAGGGGGGCTTCTCTTTCGAGGGGCCCCTACCCGAAGAAGGTGTTTGTTCTCTGGGATCAGAGCTGTTGGCGGGATGGGGGCAATATGTACAATGATACCCTGTCCTTGCCATCGGCAGCGTGGTGGAGCACACAGGTCGTTTTAGTCGGTGCGAGTCCGACATAACTGCCGCCTGTCCCCCTTTTCAATTCCCCTTTCCCTATACCATGAAGATTCCCTGCTATCTTTGGAATATCTAAATTCATATACTACATTTTTACTTATTTACTTTTACATTTTCCCTGAGTATTTTATTTTTACAATTAATTACAGAATGTCTTTATATACAACATTCACAGCTTTTTTGTCATAAATAAAGAATCTTCATTACACAACACAAATATGTTTTCTTTAGAGGTTACTCTTGATAAAGCGACATATAGTCGGCCATGTGAAAAAACACCCGTCCAATCGCTAATTCGAAGTGCTATAAGACAAAGCGCGCAATCGCTATACCCTGAATTTTAAATCTGTAATATCTTCGAAAATGTTCATTTAAATTGCAAATGAAGAAGAAAATGTCAAAAAATTGTTTTGTGGGTTATTCATAAGAGATAGACATAATATGTATACCATCGCGGAGTTTTCTGTAGACCTTTTCAAGGTGTACAAATACTTAGTACATTATTTTGACAAATATTGTAGGGTTCGGCCTGCGTTTGCAATGTAAACGGAAAATAAATGTAGTTATTTACGACATCACATTGGAAACCTCAAAAATGATAGTATTTCTTTACTCCATATAGAATGTTTATAATAAAAGTTTATAATATGTTAGATTATACATATAAACCTTTCTCTTCAATCACTCTATCTATTAAAAAACTGCATCAAAATCTGTTGCGTAGTTTTAAAGATTTAAGCATACAAAGGGATATAGGAACAGACAGAGAAAGCGACTTTGTTTTATACTATTTAGTGACGTTTAGCTATTATAACTAACGACGATATTTCTGCTTTATTCTTATGCAATAATAAAAATCAATTTTCCCAAAGTCAACTGATTGACTCTTTCTCAAAAACTACTCAATGACACATATGACAGCCACAATGCTTTTTCATATTAATGACTAACTCTGAAGGAGGTTGTATTAAAAACATGTTGTAACACTATTATTTTTATAATTGTCAAATATTTTACCATACTTCACCAAAGAAAAATTACGTTAACTGTCATCTATGTTTTGCATTCGACTGACATTTGCGTTTTGTTATTCAATGTCATAGTCGTTCTTGTAATACCACGATTTATAGTGACTTGACGGGATAAAATAAATGCGATCGAACGGGATAAAAGGTATCCTATGTCCGTCTCCTGGTTCTAAGCAACCTCTACACCAATTTTCGGCCGAATTGGTTCATCCGTTCTTGAGTTATAAATAGTGTAACTTAGACCAACTTTCTTTTATATATATAGATTTTTAATAAACGACTTTTTCCATTTCCCATCTATTCCAATATCGACTTTTTCGCTAATTTTCATCGATTTTTCTGACTATAATAATTAGAAAAAAGACAAATTAAAGTGAACAAGTACGAAAAAATGATTATTGACGTTTAACAGATGTGAACTTCCACTAAAATATGGAGTTTTGTTGTTGGATCAACAACCAATGTAACCAATGTTGGCTACATTGGTTTTATATACCAAAAGTATCAAGCGGGGAAAATCGCCGGGTCTTGATGTTCTGAGCGTAGAGCATCTACGTTATGCGGGTGAGCACCTTTCCGAGGTTGCTATGATAAAGACTGTGGTCGTACCAATAATCAAATTCAGAAAGGGCGACGCAGCAGACAGGTCTAACTACCGGCCGATATCCTTGGCTACAATCATAGCTAAAGTGCTGGTGATTCTCTGCTTGATACACAGCACATTCGATTAAAATACACGGCGCACAGTTTGGTTTTAAACCAGACTTATCCACTGAATGTGCCGTGCTGTGTCTTAAGCAGACAGTTAGGTAGTATACGGATAGAAAAACTCCCGTCTATGCTTGTTTTTTAGATCTGTCCAAAGCATTCGACCTGGTTTCTTATCCAATTCTATGGCATAAAATGAGAAATGAGACAAATCTGCGGCCCGAAATCATAGCTCTGTTTGAATCAGTCGGCAGTACGGCAATCAGTCGAAGTTAAATGACGCCTTTAGTGAAACGTACAGAATGGAATGTGGCGTGCGTCAGGGAGGCCTGACTTCGCCGAAGCTTTTTAATCTGTACGTTAATCAGCTGATTGAGGAGCTTAGTGGAGCCGGCGTTGGATACTCAATAGATGGCTTGCCGATGAATATCATTAGCTCTCTTTATTATACAGGAAAAAACCCCTTATGGACATAACCGCCGCCCGACGGGGACAGGCGGCGGTTATGTCGGACTCGCACCGACTAAAACGACCTGTGTGCTCCACCACGCTGCCAATGGCAAGGACAGGGTATCATTGTACATTTTGCCCCCATCCCGCCGACAGCTCTGATCCCAGAGAAACACCTCCAGGTAGGGGCCCCTCGAAAGAGAAACCCCCCTCCGCTAACCGGTGCATCGGGAGCACCAGATGCACCGACCGCCTCGGGGACCTGTAAGCCAGGTGTCCGATGTACCCCGTTCGGAACACCCGAAGGTCCCCAGTTAGGGCGGCAGACGATGGGCTTGGGCGAGTCACTAACACCTGGACTCACCAGCAGCAGATTGGATCCAGAACAACAGTTCGTGGAACCGCTCCGCCGCCTCCCTCCGCCCCCCTCCGCAGAGCTAAAGGAGGCCATCGCTGCCCAGGATCGCTCCCTGCCCACCGTGTTTGCTATGTCACGGTCGACAGGGAGAGATCGCGCCCCAAGTAGGGGCCCCAACGCCTTGGTGGGCGTTTCCGCCCCCACCGGGTAATTTTTTATAGAGGTTTTCTTCCTCGCGACCCGAAGGTCCCCGTTCCCATTGCTGGGCTTCCGGGTTTCGCCGACGGTGGCCGTAACCATGTCCAGCCAGACTTAGAGTAAGCCCAACTGGACCCGTCGCTCATTAGGAACTTCACCCCAACCCCCCCGAAGTCCCCGGCCCGTCCAGATTGCCCTCTGCTAATCAGAGGGACAACTGGATTGGCCACCCCTCAGTGGTCCGTTCGCCAAGACTAAACTTGCCCAGGGTGCGCCACGAGGAGGCCGACCACTTTGGCACCCCGAATATCATTAGCTATGCCGACGATATGGTTCTACTGAGTCCCTCAGTCAGAGGGTTACGAAAGCTGCTCCAGATTTGTGAAGAATACGCGGAGCCAAGGGGCTTAAATAATACTCTAATAAGAGTGAATTTCTTGTTTTCAGAGGAAATAACAAACCAAATGCTTATATTCCCACTATACAGTGGACGCACGATACTGTGCGGAGTTCCCCTGAACCAGGTTAAAGAATTAAATTAAATTGGAAGACGACAGGGACATGGAACAAGAGCGAAGGGCGCTGTCAGTTCGCGGCAACATGCTAGTCCACAGATTTGCACGTTGTACAGTTGTAGTCAAACTAACTTTGTTGAGAGCATATTGCCAATATTCTTACACGTGCGGTATGTGGATCGACTATACGCAGCGAGCATGGAGCGCTTGCGCGTTCAACACAACAATGTTTTGAGGGCTGTGTTGAAGAGGCCCCGTCATTGTAGTGCATCGGCTATGTTTGCGGAAGTTCGCGTGGATGATTTTTACGCGATCTTGCGCTAGCGTACTGCTTCATTCATGTACAGACTCACGAACACTTCTAACTCCCTTCTCAAAACATTGTGGTGCGAGTACGACAGTCCCTTCCTGAACCACTGGAATGGTGCACACGCAATGGTGCATAGTTTTTGTAAATAGTTTAGGTACATAGTTTAGTTAAATTATGTTTTTGTTATTACTAACATATGGTATGGATATTGTATCCGATATAAAAATTAAATAAATAAATAAAATATATCATATTTATTATTATTGTTAAATCATCATCCTCCCACCCTGATCCCACTCTAAATGGGGTCGGCACAACATGTTATAAACATGATTTAGCATAATTTTCCAACAAGCCACCTGCATGACGTCAACTTACCTTATTCGCCTATGACACCTCGGTAAGAAATTGCGGGTGTTCCATTCTACTCAGCCGGATACCACACGGCGAGTGACTTATTTTAGTCGCGTTTTACGACACTTCGGTAAAAATGAAGGTTGTCTATTCACATTAGAAAATCGATCACAATAATAAAATAATCGATTAATATGAAAACTGATTAGTTTTTACATCACTAATAAGAATAGAATTGAAATATTTCCGTTCTAAAGAAATCGTTAAGTCTATATCTATACTTCTATACAAATATATAAAGCTGAAGAGTTTGTTTGTTTGTTTGTTTCATTGATTGATTGTTTGAACGCGCTAATCTCAGGAGCTACTGGACCGATTTGAAAAATTATTTCAGTGTTATAAAGTTCATTTTTCGAGGAAAGCTATAGGCTATATAACATCACGCTAAGATGAATAAGAGAGGCGCGGCAATAAAAATTATCACGAAAACGGCAAAGTTTAAAGCTTTCCTTGCGTGCGCTAAGTAAAGGATGAAAGTTTAAAAAAAAGTCATGTATTACGAATTTGTTCCCCTCTAATAGTCCTAATTAAAAGTCCGTGACAGCATATGTCTAGCTTTTAAGGTTAACCCACTTGAACCATTTATGGTTATTAAAATACTACATTACGGTTTTAATCTTTACACGCGGGCGGGCGGCTGGCGATTGCTAGTTATTTTATAATTTGCATAACAAAAATGCCGTTTGCGGTAGGCTGATACGGATTGGTTCAAATAATCATCTAGTCATACAAATCACTATATAGTATAAAACAAAGTCGCTTTCTGTGTCTGTCTCTATATATCCCTATTTAGACCTAAATCTTTAAAACCACGCAACAGATTTTGATACGATTTTTTAATAGATAGAGTGATCGAAGAGGAAGTTTTATATGTATATGGAATAATATTGAAAATGGAGAACAGAAATGCTGTAATTTTTGAGGTTTCTAATATGATGGCGTAAATAATTACATTTTTTTCCACTTCATTGGAAACGCAGGCTGAACCCTACAATAATTAATATAATGTACTAAGTATTTGTACACCTTGAAAAGGTCTACAGAAAACTCCGCGATGTTATATGTCTATCTATCTCTTATGGATAACCAACAATAGCATTTTTTTGACATTTTCGTTTTACGAAAAATAATACCTTATTTTCGAAGCAATTTTAAACAATACAATCCTTTGATCCTTATCCAATTAAGTACCTTAAATACATTGTTGATTTCATACACATAAATATGGCCGTTTATAGCATGTAATTTAAAGGAGCATTCTAGAAGATATTTCAGATTTAAATTTGCGGCAGCGCGCCGCGTGCCTGTACCTGCATATGTGTCGGAGGCCGCGCTTCGCCCTATAGCAGGTCTCATCTACATGGTATAGGGAAAGAGGAATTGTTATACTCCAAATTTAACGCGTGTGAGCCACGGGCAGTAATGAATAAATCAGAACTACTGGATAGATTTTAATCATTTTTTTCACTGAGTGACATAGGCTATATATATTTCATACCCGTGCGAAGCCGGAGCGAGCCGCTAGTAATAATATAAGGCGTTATAAGATTTAATTACAACAGTGATATACATTAATTATATTTCAATATCATAATTATCCGAAAATCGTCCTCTCCATTAAGTTAGTATATATAGAAGCATCTAGTTGAAACAAAACACATATATCTTGGAACGTAATGGCGTCTAAAATTCTAATATTCAGTTGTATCGCTTTAGTTGCGGCAGTGTCTGCCTCAAAAAAAAAAGATGATAAGCTAATCTACAGTAAACAAGGAGAGAATAATGGCACTACTTACTCCTTTGCGGTTTGCAAGGGAGGTCTGGGAATAGAAGCTCCCAGACCTCGTCCTATAGAGAACCAAATTTAATCAATTAACAATCAATATTAGCAAACAATATATGTAAAGAAGTTTAAAATAATGCAAAATCGATTTTATAACATCGATGTTTTATTATCTATTTAAAAAAAAATTGTTATTTTTATTATATTCCTAGCATTTTTATTACATTTACTCACTTTATAAACCTTCCCTGGACTTTTACATATAATTTGAGACCAAAATTAGCCAAATGAGTCCAACCATCATCGAGTTTTAGCGGGTTTTAGTTTTGCTTAGTCTAGATTCGATATCCCTTTGTAAGTTCAAAGAAATGCTCGCAGCATCATCAGGAAGTAGAGTTGACGACAAAAAGCCTTGCTATTATTGCAAATTGTATATTCTATTCTCCTGCCCTTAAGCCACTGTGTTGCTGTTGTGTGCTGTGTGAATGTGAATGCTCACAGTGAGCATTCGCGTCATACGAGTACGTTCGTTGCAAACGCTGCCTCAGTGCGAGCCGTGCATTCCATATAGACGGATGTTTTGTTTGCGTTGCACGATTTTGAGACATGGAGTGGGCTCAATGCATTGAGCCCGTAATGTAACCATTTCATAAAAAAGTGCGGGTCCACTTCTTTTTTAAACATTTTGTGAATTACTATATAGGCTGCAGCTGTAACCTGCACATCTCGCCGTGTCGGAGCCATTTTTCTAGTGACGAATATCATGCGTGGTTGTTGGTGTGCTCGGCTTGAGCATGTGTCATTCGGGACGCATGTATAAACGTACCGTTGTATGCATCAGGTTGAGGCATACATATTCTATTATCGAACTATTCGAGACACGCGCCGAGGTGTCGTAAAATACGACCAAGCTAATTTGATGTCAGGCAGGCGGCCGGTCGTAAAATACAAAGCCAAATCATGTGACAACGTTCTTATAAGATTAAGAATAGGAATAACAAGATCTTTATTCGACTTTCACATTATATTTTTAACGATTCGTTTACTTTAATCGATAACTTACTAAATGTGTGCCAAACACATTTTTTTTTTCCCAGATTTAAAATTGAGCTATTTTTTTTAATATTTTTTTTTAGTTTTATTTAGTTTTAGTTTGATAAATTATATATAATTTTTTTTTTTATAAATTAGAAAAAGATTATTGAAACTTTACCTTAACTTATAACAATTAGGCCCAAAAGTCTCCGTTTAATTTCGTATTTTATAGAACATTTAATAGAGCTATCGTTAGGTCCTGCATTAGCAGAGGACCTGCGACGCATGGACGATGTTAAAGCGGTAAAAACCCTTTCCAAGTGGACTCCGCAACAGTAGAGACCAGAAAATTATGGAAATCATATCTCAACCCATTACAATATAATTGGGTCAAAAAGTCCTCGTTTCCTTTATCGTATTATTAAATAGTCACCGTTTCTTGACAAGTGTACAAAATTTGAATAAAAACTATTATAACTTCAAAGAGAGGGAGTGGGCAGTAATGGTTCGTTCAGGACGTTCAAGGTGACGGCACCAGTTCGCTCCAGTCTGGAGGCCCTGGAGAGAGTGAAGTAGAGATTAAACTAGTCGGCGAACGCGGCAGAGGTTATGAATTCCTAGTCGAAGTGTACGCCCAATACGTATAAACAGCTACGTATTTCTTCAATTACTTGGCAAAAACTGTTTTACATAATGAATAAAAATTATAATTTCAATTTTGCTTATATTGTTTTATGAACCAAGTTGTAATTGTAAAATTAAATGTTAAAACACCCTGAATAACTGTACTTTGGTCCAGTTCTCGATGAAACAACGGACTTTGTAATGTATAGATTTATAGATAATGTGTAAGTTTGAATAAATGTTAGTTTAACTAACATTTAGACAAATAACAATAAATAAAAATATATAAACAATCCATAGACTAACACATTTGGCAACACAAACAAAAGCGACATACAATTTCCACAAGTCACACACACATACTATCCGACAATACGAAAAAAAAAATAAAACATATGACACGACTAAGATACTTATAATAATAATAATAATAATGCCCCTGCTCATTTACACTTTTGGCATTCTAAGATGGACTCAAACTGAATTAGACACCCTTGATAGAAAAGTCCGTAAGTTGTTGACAATGTATCGTATGCACCATCCTCGTTCATCTGTAATGAGATTGTACATCCCACGGAAGTGTGGTGGACGTGGCTTTCTCAATGTCAAGAACCTACACAATCGTGAGGTGTATAATCTCAGAGAATATTTTCTCAAGATGAGCGGTGAAATGCATAGAGATATTGTTGCAGCTGATAAGGGCCTTACCCCGCTTTCCTTAAGCAAAAAGAACTGGTGTGGGCATGTACTGATAAGCACTCTTGATCGCATAGCTATATGGAAGAGTAAGGAGTTGCATGGAAGATTCTACAAGGCCCTAACGGATCCTGAAGTCGACACCATCTCTTCGACTTACTGGCTACAGTTTGGTGACCTATTCGGGGAAACTGAAGGTTTTGTCTGTGCAATTAACGACGAAGTCATCAAGACGAATAACTACCGGAAACATATTATGAAGGATGGCACGCTTGACATTTGTAGAGCGTGTCACCGTCCTGGAGAATCACTCAGGCATATTGTTTTCGGTTGTTCTTCTCTTGCTAATGGTGAGTATTTGCACAGACATAACCAAGTAGCCAAAATCATCCATCAGCAACTTGCTCTTAAATATAGCCTTGTGAGTACCGAAGTGCCTTATTACAGATACAGTCCAACTCCAGTTCTTGAAAATGATCATGCTCTGCTCTACTGGGACCGATCTATCATCACTGACAGGTATATTGCCGCCAATAAACCTGATATAGTTTTGGTAGATCGGTCAGCGCGTCGGGCAATTATTGTTTATAACACTGTTCCACATGACGATAATCTCATAAAAGCTGAAAAAGAAAAATTAACTAAATATTTGGATCTAGCTCATGAGATTACCGCCATGTGGAATATTGACTCAATAATAATTGTTCCAATTGTTGTATCGGTAAACGGTCTACTAGCGAAGAGCCTCGACCAACATCTCAAGAGGCTGTCGCTTAGTTGTTGGATCAAGGGCAGGATACAGAAGGCGGTGTTGCTTGAGACGGCACGCATTGTGAGGAGGTTCCTCACTCTGTATTCCTAACCGCCGGGAGCTTGGGTCCTTTCTCCACTCTCCGTGGATATCAATTTTTTTATATTTTTAAATGTTTTTTTTTTCCTGTATGTTTTAGAAAATATTTAAAAATGTAAATTGATTTGTAAATAAATGTATGAGAGAGATAATAATAATAATAATTAAGTGCTTATAATAATTAAGTGCTAAGACCATGCACAACCGTGAGATATGTAGACTCAGAGTCTACTTTGAAACCAAAAAGGACTCATTGGTGCACAGTGACGTCATTAAATGTGATAAAGGGCTTACTCCCTTATCTCTGGCAAAGGACGAGTGGCATAGACCGGTGGTACTGAGCACTTCTGACCGTGAGGCCATATGGAAAGAGAAGGAGTTGCATGGTCGCTTTTTTAGGGCTCTCCACGAATCTCATGTGGATACAAAAGCGTCCGTGCAGTGGCTGCGCTTCGGTGACCTTTTCGGAGAAACCGAGGGTTTTGTCTGTGCGATACAGGATCAGGTGATTAAGACGCGAAACTACCGAAAGTACATTCTAAAGGATGGCACTCATGACATTTGTCGAGCTTGTCACCTACCTGGTGAATCGCTTAGAGATGTGCTGTCGGGTTGTTCAGCGCTTGCTAATACTGAGTATCTGCATAGGCATAACCAAGCAGCTAAAATTCTCCACCAAGAACTTGCTCTAAGATATGGTCTTTTGGAGGAGAGGCTACCTTACTATAAGTACAAACCGGTGCCGGTACTCGAACGCGACGGTATCCGACTATACTGGGACCGGTCGGTCATTACGGACAAAACTATTTTGGCGAACAAGCCTGACATAGTGGTAGCGGACCGAGCACAATCGCGGGTGTATTTAGTGGACATAACGATCCCGTTTGACGAAAACCTCGTGAAAGCCGAAACTGAGAAGAAACGTAAATATCTAGACCTGGCACACAAGGTTACCGCAATGTGGGGCGTGGCGTCCACTCAAATCATACCGATCGTCCTATCTGCGAACGGACTAATCGCAGCTAGCCTCGCTTACCATCTGAGGCTTGGTTTCCGTGGCAGTTCGCTCGCAGCAAAGATGCAGAAGGCAGTATTGCTGGACTCGGCCAGAATAGTTCGACGGTTTCTCAACCTAACGCCCTGACCCCCGGCCGTTTGGTCTCCCCTGCCGGGGTATTATCCTCCGCCCATCCTTATTTATTTATTTCTTTATATATCTTCTATTATATATGTATATATCAAGTATATTTACCCCATTTTATATATTTAGATTAGTATATATATGTATAAAATACATATAACTTGGGCGCGAGTGAGTTTTCGTAAAATAATAATAATAATTCTTTATTGTTAAACTCATAAATTTTACAGAATGTAACTTAAACTATGAATTCCACACTAAGCATGCTTGTATCGTGGAATTCGTTCTATTATGTTACCACTTAATAATTTTTTATCGGACGTTGCGGGTATGTCGAACACCTTAACATAGAACAAAATAGGCCAGACAGGGCAAGTTTATCATCATTTTTTTCTTTCTTAACTAACTATTTTTATATTTACTACATATTTATATTCTATATAAACTAAGTATTTATTTATTATATAAATATAAACTAACAGAATAAAAACACTATTATATAAAAATTAAAAATTACTACAGTAATACGATAAGATTTTCAGTTTCTTGATAATTTAGATTAAGTAAGAATGACATGGTTTTTTCCTTTACTTGACGTGTTGTGATATTTTTAAAGTTGCATAATTGAGTAAATCTATTGTATAAGAATATTGAGAGATTCGGATGATGAGGCAATAACATTCTATTAATTCTGAAAACTCTATTGGTGAGCAAGGTATGATAGTTTGGTAAGGCTATAACTGCTCGATGCATACTAAGGAGAATCCTGTGGATAAAAAGTTGACGCACTCGTAAGACTCTAAATTCCTTGTAAATTAAATCAGTCGGGTAGATATAAGGTCTATTTAAAATGGCTTTTATAACTGATCGTTGAGCTATTTCAAGTATTTTCAAAGTAGTTTTAGAAGATGCTCCCCATACACAGATGCAATAATTTAAAGCAGATTGACACAATCCTGAATATACAAGTTGCATGATTTTTTTGTCCACACATTTCCATAGTAATTTGAAAATACCTGCAAGTCTACGAGTTCTACTAGCCAAAGCTATAATATGATCTTTAAAATTAAGTCTTTCATCTACTATTATACCTAGATATTTAATTGTTTTTGATCGCTCAATATATAGGTTACAGGAACACTTATTAACTGGAGAAGATTGGCAATTATGGATTTTTAAGCTTGATATAATGGTTGGCAACGAGTGAGCGGTTTTGTGAAAACATAAAAACGTAGTTTTGTTTATGTTCAATGTAAGGAGGTTATTATTAAACCATTTAGCAAGAGAATTTAAAGTTTTTTCAGCTAATTCAGACACCTTTTCCCATGTTTGTTCCCTAAGGATAACAGCAGTATCATCAGCATAGCAAATAATATCGGTACCTTCTTGAGCAAAATTCATAATATCATTAATATATATGTTGAAAAGCATAGGACCTAAAATACTTCCTTGAGGAATACCGATATTAATTGCTAGTGCTTCGCTTAACTTGCCACCGATTTTCACTTTTTGACTTCTGTTATTCAAGTAACTTTTAAACCACTCCAATGCAAGACCTCTGATACGCATTCGTTCCAATTTACTCAACAAAATAGGCCTTGAGACTGTATCAAAGGCCTTTGCAAGATCCAAAAATGTACCAATTAATTTTCCACCTTGATCTAGGCCATAACGTATAATTGATGTGAGCAGAGAGACTGCATTATCACAAGACCTACCTTTACGAAACCCAAATTGCCTATCGCTTAATATGTTGTACTTTTCTAAAAATCTAGAAAGTCTTATATAGACTAGCCGCTCGAGTACTTTTGATAAGTTACGTAATAAGGAAATCGGGCGATAGTTGGATGGTTGTGTTGCTGGACCACTTTTATGAACTGGTGTAACCGTGGCTATTTTCCAGCAATCGGGAAAGATCCCTGATGATAGACTAAGGTTGTATATATGAACTAGAGGATCTTCTATACAATTAACTAATTCCTTTACCGTCCTAGCTGTAATACCATCATGTCCGGGTGCGGAGGCAGATTTTAGGTTTTTAATGATTGATCGAACCTCAAAATGGTCAGTTGGTTGGAGGAAAATAGATTTTGCAGATTTTGTTTGCAAATTGATATTGGAGGCAAGTTGCTCCTCAGAAGTATTAATTTTTTGAGATAATTTGTTCCGCAAGTTTTTTGCCAATATTACTGAAGTAATTATTACAAATTTTAAGGGATTCATTTGAGTTTGTTTCCAGATTAAGAAGGGGATTTAAATCACTTCGTTTACTTGGAATGTGACATATTTTCTTAACCGAATGCCAAAGCTTTAGCGAATTATGTCTATTCTCAATCAGCATCTTATTATCGTGTTCATTTTTTAATTTTTTTAAGCAGAGTATTACAGTAGTTAGAGAGTAGTAGTTACAGTAGAGTACATATTTATTTTTTAAGATGACATTATAAGGATACTTTTTAGTCTCTAAGTGCATTTTATCTCTTTTAGAAATGCATTTCAACAAGCCATGAGTTATCCAAGGCTTGAGAATTGTTTGAGATCTCGTTACCCTGATAGTAAGAGAGTGTTCCTCAATTTTCCTGTTTAATAATTCTATAAGAAGTGTTGCGGCTTCGTTAACATCGGATAATGAAGTAATATTTGACCAGTCATAACTCACAAGATCATCTTTTAATTTTTTCAAATTTATTTTGATTTGGTACTTAGGTATATCAAAATGTTTTATTTGTAGCCCGAAGCTAGCAATTGCCAAATGGTGGTCAGTTACGTCATTCGAGCATACAACTGCTTTGATAAACTGCTTCGTTTTGATCATAATATGATCTATACAAGATTTTTCGCGCGTTGCTATGTTAATAGTTGGTATAAGTCCATGAAAGGCAATTAAGCTTAAGTATTCGGATGCATTTGTACTGTTATTAGAGCCTAGTATATCGATATTGATGTCACCTGCAACTATAACATTAGAAAAGTTTTGAAGGGATGTTAACACATTGTTCAAAGATGACAAAAATTTTGAAACGTTACTAACCGACGGATAACGATAAATGCCAACGATTGCTTGACCCTCACTTTTAACAATAAGGCAGTTAGCATCATTAAATTCCGGTTCTTCGGTAAGTACTGAGATATTATTCCTTACATAGATTACAACTCCGCTATTTTGGTTAATAATCTTTGTAGTGGCATAAGCACTATAATGATCTAATTGTCTAATGACAGATACATCAGAGAGCCAGCATTCGGTAAGAATAATAATGTCCAAATTGATGTTAAGACGCGTCAGTAACACTTGTAATTCGTCAAAATTCTTGTTTAAGCTTCTAATATTAAATGTAAGAACCTTAAAACCTTTCAAAAGACCACCTTTACAATCTTCAATGATATTTTTAGCACAACATTCAATGTTAAGTGAATCTAATTCGTTAATTACATGAATATTTTTGTCAATCATCATTAATTACGTTGTAACTAAGCTCAAAGGAAATGTTTGTTCGTGATTTATTGAAGATTGTAAGGTTATATATAATTAACAAATCATCTACAAAAGTAAACAGATTTGAAAGCGAATCCAAAGCTCTTAAATAGTAAAAACCAGGTACAATAATAACTTTATAAGAAAAATATATCGTAAAGTAGTTCAAATCATAAACATAAATGGTGATCCTGAATATCTTACAGTTTACATCCTTGTAAAGGCAGTGATAGATCCAACTCAGCAATAGATTTAATCCGGATCGCATTTTTGCCCTCACGCTTTCGAATGAAGATAAAGCCATTGTTGATCCACACGAATTTGTAATCCGTTTCCTTGGCACGATTTCTTGTTTCTCGAAATAATATACGATTATTTCTTGTTAATCTTTCATTGACAAAAATCTTTAATGTAGTTCCCCCAACTTCTATATCAGACGAAGTTAAGCCACGGCGTAATTTCACAGACTTAAGAAAATCCTTTCGCAAATTTCGTCTAGTGAAACGTACTGCAATACAGCGCGGGTGAAGGTGTGCATTTTCTCCAGAGTATTTTGGACCAACTCGTGAGATCCAGTCTATATCCATATCATCTGTATTGAAATCGACTTTTTTAGCTAATACCTTATAAATGTGCTCCAGGTTTTCATTCGGTTGTTCAGGAACGCCGACAATTTCTATCTGGTTCGCCATGGCTGCTTGAAGTTGGTGTTCAAGATCTTCTTGAAGACGCTCTATAGTGCTCTGCTGTGTAACATTCTCCTTCACGAGAGATTTAATACCCTCATCCATGATTTTGAATCTATCTGCAAGAGAGATCAGCTTACCTTCGATAATCTCAATGGTGCTTTGAAAGTCATCTACAGATTTTTTCAGAGCTAGTACGTCAGACTTAAACTCTTTACGAAGGATACTAAATTGACACTGCAGAACTCGACGAACCTCCGCAGCAACGAGTTTCGCCAACTCTGAACGCTCAGATAGTTCAGACGCTTCTTCGGTGCCTTCACAATAAATCTCGCTATCCATATCTTGTTATAATTTAATATTATAATTTTTATATATTTACACAACAGGTTGATAATGGGAGACTCAAAATTGGTCAGAAGAGATTGGAAGTTTATTAGACGAGGGATCTTTATTGGCAAAATATCATAAAGTCTATAAACCACTCCAATCTATTTTTAATCATGTGCGCTAGGGTTTTACACAGAGTTGATGATAGGGCAATTGGGCGGTACGAAGAAGCTTCTTGTGGGTTATAACGCCAGAAATGAATATATTATTTAAAATTCCAAGAAAAATATTTTTGCCAAATAAACTTAAATTTTTCAAGAAGGAATAGGGGATTCCATCTTCTCCTGGGGCTGAATCCCTAAGTCCTTGTAATTCGATTTCTAGCTCTGTAAATGTAAATGGATCGTCAATAACTAAATTTAACAACAGGTTGATAATGGGAGGCAAAAAAATTGGTCAGAAGAGATTGGAACTTTATTGGACGAGGGATTGGCAAAATATCATAAAGAGATGTCGGGTATCTTCTACAATTGAAAAATATGTGGTCTGTCGTACCTTCGTCTAGGCCACATTCACAAATTGAGTGATCTCGTATTCTTAGTTTTCTGCCAAATGAACAGGTGTACAAACATGCCCCAAACGTAGACGACAAATGGTAGAAGTAACCTGTTTGTTGCCTTTTCGATAGTGATAAAACCAAGGCTTTTTTGGAATTTTTGGTTGAATGGATCTATAATATCTTGCTTTGCGAAGGTCAGTAGACCATTGCTTATTCCACGATCCAAAAATATGCCTTTTTGCTAACGAAACTAGATTCCTGGCATGAACCATATGGTGATTCAAAGAACCAAACCTTGCAGCGTCATTTGCCCATGCGTCAACACTTTCGTTACCTCGGATACCACAATGCCCGGGAATCCAAATTATAACTACCTCTAATCCTTGGTTGGAGAAAGAGAGGAGAATGTCTTTAATTTGCAAAATTATTGTGAAATTCTGATACTTATTTTTCAAAATGTTACCAGCTAAGGATTCTAAGCTACTTTTAGAGTCCGAAAAAATCAAGACTTTATTGAGGTGATGAGATTCGATGTATGAAACAGCCTCAAGGATAGCAATAGCTTCACCTGTGAAGACTGTAGTTTCAGGAGGACACTTAAAACTTAGTACTACATTTATTTATTAATGACTTTGAAGCATCTGTATATAAGGGAAGCCACTCTTGCCAATGCTCATGTAATATTTGTTGAAATTTAGTATGAGCAGCCACTTCGTTTTTATTAACACCAAAATCCAGGATCACCCTCGGTTCAATAAAATAAGAGCATCAAAGTTATGCTTAAATAATGGGTGAATTATAGTTTGACGCAACGGATATCTCATGTCTCCTGTGACAGGCTCCACCTTTTGTTCCTGAGATGGACTACTTTATAACATGTACTCCACCTACCCCCTCTCATTGGTTTGACGATCCATTTACATTAACAGAGCTACAAATCGTGTTACAAGGACTTAGAGATTCAGCCTTAAGAGAAGATGGAATCCCTTATTCCTTCTTGAAAAATTTAAGTTTATTTGGCAAAAATACCTTTCTCGGAATTTAAAATAATATATTTATTTCTGGCGTTATATCTGAAATGTGGAAAACTCAGATTATCATCCCATCAAACCTGGGCAAAACCCACAAGAAGCTTCTTCGTACTGCCCAATTGCCCTATCATCAGCTATGAGTAAAACCCTAGAGCACATGATTAAAAATAGATTGGAGTGGTTTATAGAAAACAAACAGATTTAGGATAAGTCACAATATGGTTTCCGCAAAGGTAAGGGTGAAATGGATAGTCTGTGTATTATTTTAAGTGACATTAATTTGGCCTTCTCAAATGGAGAGCATCTTGCGGAAGGTTTTTTAGACATTTCATCTGCTTACGATAGTGTGCTTCTTCCAATTCTCAGGCAGAAAATGCACCATCTGAGTATTCCTGTGAGGATAATACACTGTATTATAAATTTACTGTCGCAAAGATTTATAAAAGTCCGTTTAAATGGTCATTTACTTCAACCTAGAACTGTCCGGATAGGACTCCCGCAAGGATCAGTTCTCAGTCCCCTCTTCTATAACATTATAGATGTTATACAAGAGGGGAATGAGAACTGATCCTTGCGGGAGTTAGCATACACATTCACACAGCACACAACAGCAACACACTGGCTTAAGGGCAGGAGAATAGAATATACAATTTGCAATAATCGCAAGGCTTTTTGTAGTCAACTCTACTTGCTGAAGATGCTGCGAGCATTTCTTTGAACTTACAAAGGAATATCGAATCTAGACTAAGCAAAACTAAAACCCGCTAAAACTCGATACTCAAACTCAAACTCTGGACTAATTTTGGTCTTAAATTATTTGTGAAAGTCCAGGGAAGATTTATAAAGTGAGTAAATGTGATAATAATGCTAGGAATTTAATAAAAATATAATATTTTTTTTAAATAGATAATAAAACATCGATGTTATAAAATTGATTTTGCATTATTTTAAACTTCTTTACATATATTATGCTTGCTAATTTTGATTATTAATTGATTACATATAGTCCTCTATGGGAGGAGGTCTGGTAGCTTCTATTCCCAGACCTCCCTTCCAAACCCCTGAGGTCACCAAGGTGGCCTGGGCCTACGGTCTGAACGTCACCCAGGTGAAAAGATCCTGCGAGGAGAAGCCCGGGCAAGGAAGTTCGCCTCGAGGTCCGTACCCCACCTTCCACCCACCCGGGAAGTAACCGAGATGACCCTATTACTACTGCAATAGGAGTTACAATTGAATCCCCCTGATCGATCAGATTTTTGTGATGGAGATTGCAGGGTTGGAGAGTGACAGAAGCTAATGTTTATTTCAGAAATAAGACCCAACCCAGACGAAGTCACGGGTAGAATATAGTAATAAAACAATACAAATTGTTACTCGTAGATCTCAAAACAATATTTATTACCTACAAGTTTGATAGTATTTGAAGTAACGCGAACTGCTTATTTATATGTGGCGTCATATTCGAGCCGGAATGCGTAGTAAGGTTTGTCGCGCGAGCCGACTATTTTAGTCACTATATGGTCCTCCTTTACATCTTCGCCCCGGAGCGTAATAGTGTCGTCTTTTTCAACTTCCAGCACCCGAAAGGACCAAGTAGTGTCATTAGTCTCTCCTTGTTTACTGTAGATTAGCTTATCATCTTTTTTTTTGCGGCAGACACTGCCGCAACTAAAGCGAGACAACTGAATATTACAATTTTAGACGCCATTACGTTCCAAGATATATGTGTTTTGTTTCAACTAGATGCTTCTATATATACTAACTTAATGGGGAAGACAATTTTCGGATAATTATGATATTGAAATATAATTAATGTATATCACTGTTGTAATTAAATCTTATAATGCCTTATATTATTACTAGCGGCTCGCTCCGGCTTCGCACGGGTATGAAATATATATAGCCTATGTCACTCAGTGAAAAAAATGATTGAAATCTATCCAGTAGTTCTGATTTATTCATTACTGCCCGTGGCACACTCGCGTTAAATTTCCCAGAGTAAAACAATTCCCCTTTCCCTATACCATGAAGATGAGACCTGCTATAGGGCGAAGCGCGGCCTCCGACACATATGCAGGTACAGGCACGAGGCGCGCTGCCGCAAATTTAAATCTGAAATATCTTTTAAAATGCTCATTTAAATTACATGCTATAAACGGCCATATTTATCTATATGAAATCAACAATGTATTTAAGGTACTTAATTGGATAAGGATCAAAGGATTGTATTGTTTAAAATTGCTTCGAAAATAAGGTATTATTTTTCGTAAAAAAAAATTGTCAAAAAAAATGCTATTGTTGGTTATCCATAAGAGATAGATAGACATATAACATCGCGGAGTTTTCTGTAGACCTTTTCAAGGTGTACAAATACTTAGTACATTATATTAATTATTGTAGGGTTCAGCCTGCGTTTCCAATGAAGCGGAAAAAAATGTAATTATTTACGACATCATATTAGAAACCTCAAAAATTACAGTATTTCTCTTCTTATACTTCACTTCCAATAAGCTGTGGTAGCCCAGCGGTAACACCGTGCGCCTCTTTCGAGGAGGTCTAGGGTTCAAACCCGGGGCACCAATGAGTTTTCTAGTAAAAACTTATGTATCTAATTGATAATTGCAATTTATCACACGCTTTTCGGTGAAGGAAAACATCGTGAGGAAACCTGCATATCTCTAGAGAATTCTGGTCATATGTGTAACCTACCAATCCGCATTTGAGCAGCGTGGTAGGTCTCAGCTCCAATCCTTCTCTCCAAAAACGGAGAGAAGAGGCCTATGCCCAGCAGTGGGATAGTAACAGGCCGTTACTTACTTCACTTCCATATTCAATGTTATATTGCAAACATTTATAATAGCGAAATTCTCGAATTGGAAAAATCGTTTATAAATAAATAATTAATAAACGATTTTTTTCCATTTCCCATCCTTTCCAATATCGACTTTTTCGACAATTTTCATCGATTTTTCTGCCTTATAATATTTAGAATAAATACAAATTAAAATGGGCAAGTACAAAAAAAATATTATTGACGTTTAACAGATGCGAAATTCCATTAAAATATGTATTTTGTTATTGGACCAATAACCAATGTAACCAATGTTGGTTACATTAGTTTTATTATTATTATATCATCTCGCTCCCGCCCTGATCCCACTCTAAGTGGGGTCGGCACATTATGTTATAAACATGATTTGACAATTATGCCAAACATCATGCAGGCCAAACGTTGAATTATTTCGAACCGGCCGCCTGCATGACGTCAACTTACCTTAGTCGCCTATGGCACTTCGGTAAGAAACTGCGGGTGGTCCATTCTACTCGGTCATACCACACGGCGAGTCGACTTATTTTAGTTGCGTTTTACGACACCTCGGCTAGATTTAAATTTGCGGCAGCGCGCCGCGAATCTGTACCTGCATATGTTTCAGGGGCCGCGCTTCGCCCTATAGCAGGAAATCTTCACGGTATAGGGAAAGGGGAATTGTTTTACTCCAAATTTAACGCATGCGAGCTACGGGCAGTAATGAATTAATCAGTATTACTGGATAGATTTTAATAATTTTTTTCACTGAGTGACATAGGCTATATATATTTTATACTTGTGCGAAGCCGGAGCGAGCTGCTAGTAATAATATAAGGCGTTATAAGATTTAAGTACAATAGTGATATACATTAATTATATTTCAATATCATAATTATCCGAAAATTGTCTTCCCCATTAAGTTAGTATATATAGAAGCATCTAGTTGAAACAAAACACATATATCTTGGAACGTAATGGCGTCTAAAATTCTAATATTCAGTTGTCTCGCTTTAGTTGCGGCAGTGTCTGCCTCAAAAAAAAAAGATGAAAAGCTAATCTACAGTAAACAAGGAGAGAATGATGGCACTACTTACTCCTTTCGGGTGCTGGAAGTTGAAAATGACGGGACTATTAAGCTCCGAGGCAAAGACATAAAGGAGGACCATATAGTGGTTAAAATGGTCGGCAGGCGCGACAAACCTTACGCATTCCGGCTCGAATATGACGCCACAATTGAATAAGCAGTTCGCGTTACTTCAAATACCATCAAAGTTGTAGGGAATAAATATAGTTTTGAGATCTACGAGTAACAATTTGTATTGTTTTATTACTAGATTGTACCCGTGACTTCGTCTGGGTTGGGTCTTATTCCTGAAATAAACATTAGCTTCTGTCACTCTCCAACCCTGCAATCTCCATCACAAAAATCTGAATGATCAGGGGGATTCAATTGTAATTCCTATTGCGGTAGTAATAGGGTCATCTCGCTTACTTCCCGGGTGGGCGGAAGGCGGGCCCGGGCTATTCCTCGCAGGATCTTTTCGCCAGGGTGATGTTTAGGCCGTAGGCCCAGGTCACCTAGGTGACCTCAGGGGTTTGGTAGGGAAGTCTGGGAATAAAAGCTCCCAGACCTCCTCCTTTAGTAATGATTTTCGCTAATCGCAACTTATATATTCATAGTAGATGGATTTTCTCCATCTCCTAATTTTCCCGTTGAAAAATGTGTATATGCATGAATTACGCCAAATTTAATCAATTAATAATCAATATTAGCAAGCATGATATATGTAAAGAAGTTTAAAATAATGCAACATCGATGTTTTATTATCTTTTTTTTTTAATTGATATTTTTCATAAATTCCTAGCATTTTTATCACATTTACTCACTTTATAAACCTTCCCTGGACTTTCACAAATAATTGAAGACAAAAATTAGCCAAATGAGTCCAGCCGTTATCGAGTTTTAGCGGGTTTTAGTTTTGCTTAGTCTAGATTCGATATCCCTTTGAAAGTTCAAAAAAATGCTCGCAGCATCATCAGGAAGTAGATTTCACTACAAAAAGCCTTGCGATTATTGCAAATTGTATATTCTATTCTCCTGCCCTTAAGCCACTGTGTTGCTGTTGTGTACTGCGTGAATGTGTATGCTCACAGGGAGCATTCGCGTCATACGAGTACGTTCGTTGCGAACGCTGCCTCAGTGCGAGCCGTGCGTTCCGTTTAGACGGATGTTTTGTTTACGTTGCACGGTTTTGAGACATGGAGTGGGCTCCATGCATTGAGCCCATAATGTAACCGTTTCATAAAAAAGTGTCGGGTCCACTAGCGTCTTTTCTCTTTTTTAAATATTTTGTGAATTACTATATAGGCTGCAGCTGTAATCTGCACATCTCGCCGTGTCGGAGCCATTTTTCTAGTGACGAATACCATGCGTGGTTGTTGGTGTGCTCGGCTTGAACATGTGTAATTCGTGACGCATGTATAAACGTACCGTTGTATGCATCAGGTTGAGGCATACATATTCTATTATCGAACTGTTCGAGACACACGCCGAGGTGTCGTAAAATACGACCAGAAGCTAAATTGATGTCAGGCAGGCGGTTAGTTTTATTTAGTTTTAGTTTGAATAAACTATTTTTATAACTATATTTCGGCAACCAAACAGTAGCGCCTAAGTCACTATTTAAGCTCAACTTTGGTGCATCTGTATAAACGGGAAGCCACTCTTGCCAATGCTCATGTAATATTTGTTGAAATTTAGTATGAGCAGCCACTTCATTTTTGTTAACACCAAAATCCAGGATCAACCTCGGTTCAAAAATAAGAGCATAAAAGTTATGCTCAACTAATGGGTGAATTATAGTTTGACGCAACGGACATCTCATGTCTCCTTCAACAGGCTCCACCTTTGTTAGTTACACTAACATTTATTCAAACTTAGTTTGCTGTTTTAGATCTACTAACTTACTAACGATGGATATAACTATATATATGTTAGTTTGTGTTTGTCATGCAGGTTAATAATTTCACCGAACCATCTCTCAAAAAAAGTTGCCATCAAAATATATTTTAACTCATTCATGTTGTTTTTTCCACTACGCTGACATTGACAACAGCAGTTTAAGTGCCATTAACCAAAAAGAAGAAGAAGAAATAAGTTTTCTAACACGTTCCCACTAAAAGTTAATGATATTTATATATTATATTTATATTTATTTATATTTAATACCAGAAAAGCATTATGAATTTTTTTGATGTATATGAAGTTGTTGTAATTCTTTTACGAAACTATTTTAATGTATAGTAGTGGCCCGTTCCGGCTTCGCACGGGTATAAAATATATAGCCTATGTCACTCAGTGAAAAAAAATAATTAAATCTATCCAGTAGTTTTGTTTTATTCATTCGCCCGCACGCGTTTAAATTTGGAGAAAAGCAATCCCCCTTTCCGTATACCATGAAGATTCCCTACTATCTTTGGAATATCTAAATTCATATACTACATTTTTACTTATTTACTTCTACATTTTCCCTATGTATTTTATTTTTACAATTAATTACAAAATGTCTTTTTATACAACATTCACAGCTTTCTTGTCATTACACAATACAAATATGTTTTCTTTAGGGGTTACTCTTGGAAGAGCGACATATAGTTGGCCATGTGAAAAACAAACCCGTCCGATCGCAGCTATGTTCGAAGTGCTATAGGGCGAAGCGTGCAATCGCTGTGCCCTGCATTTTAAATCTGTAATATCTTAGATAATGTTCATTTAAATCACATGTTGTCACGGCCATATCGATCTACCTTAAATGAACTATGTATTTAATGTACTTAATTGGATAAGGATTAATGCTATATTTTTTAAATAGGTTTCCAAAATAAGGCAATATTTTTCGTGAAAAGAACGAAAAAAAAAGGTTATTGTGGGTTATCCATAAGAGACATATACCATCGCGGAGTATTCTGTAGCACCTTCCCAAGGTGTACAAATACTTAGTAAAATATTTTGATAAATATCGTAGCGTTCAGCCTGCATTTGCAATGTAGGCGGAAAAAAATGTAATTATTTACGACATCACATTAGAAACCTCAAAAATTACAATATTTCTCTACTCCACATTGAATGGTATTATAATGTTAAAAGCAATTTTGGTCATAGTATCATAGACGATGCAACTAAGAAACTTATCAAAGAAAGAAGTTCACTTCAAAAACAATCAAAGCTGACCGAAAAAGATAAGGAAGATCTAAAATATCTCTATAAAAAAATCAATAAAGAGATAAAACGTTGTTACGAAAGTTACAGAACCAATATTTTAGAAAAACATCTGAATACCACAAAGAAGAGCAAAAAGAGCATTTAAAGAACTCAACACTTCAAAAACTTGGATTCCACACCTCCAGTCTGGGTCTTTTAAAAGTAGTTTGCACGTCGACATAAACAACTTAGCTACAGATTTTTATGCAAAACTATATAGTGCACCTACTATAATATCAGGGACGGCGGCACCCTCGAAGGATAAAAGCGAGACAAATACTATACAATCTATCTATTGAATTAAAAAATAATATCTAAATCTATTTTGAACGCCGTGTGGTATCCGGCTGAATAGAATAGTACCACCCTCATTTCTTACCGAGGTGTCGTAAGAGGCGACTAAGGTAAGTTGACCCGCCGTGTGGTGTCCGGCTGAGTAGAATAGACCAACCTCATTTCTTACCGAGGTGTCGTAAAAGGCGACAAAGGTAAGTTGACCCACCGAGCGGTATCCGGTTCAGTAGAATAGACCACCCTCTTTCTTACCGAGGTGTCGTAAAATACGACTGAGGTAAGTTGACGTCAGGCAGGCGGCCGGTCGTAAAAATGCAGCCAAATTATGTGACAACATGATTATAGCATGTTGTGCCGACCCCACTTAGAGTGGGATAAGGGCAGGAGGATGATGATGATGATCTAAATCTATTTTGAAAAGAATTGAGATCGCTCAGCGCACTATCCTTAAAGTGTGTACATTCAAGCCCATTATTTATCCGACTCTGTACTTGTATCAATCGTGTGAAGTTACGATACGATATAACAGTTATTCATTTCTTCTATTATTCTTAAGCAGCATAGTGAAACTAGCTATGACTGCAATATTTATAACAAGCGCAGAAAATACTCAGTGTGTAATACCAATCGTTTTAGGACATCCTTCACCATGAAATTCTATAAAGTTATTGCACCTTATCTATATAATAAAATTAATAAAAATTTAAATATATATTCCCTAACAAAAGCTAAATGCAAGTATAAGTTATTTCATTATCTTCTTAAACTTTCATACATTGACACTGAAGAACTCTTACATAATTTCTAAATTAATATTTACAGAAAACTTTCAGAGTGCCGACTTTTATTTATATTTATTTTTATTTTTTTATATATAACTAATATGTTCAATACAATTAACTCACCCTCTCTCCATACATGCCTCCTACTCACACTTATATATATTAATTACATGCATACTTCATAAACACAACTCATAAAAACACAGAGAGGTTCTCCTTACAGACATGCTAATAATTATTTTTTTCATTGTATTGTTATTTTTCTTATAGCAAATAGTAACTAAGTCACATGTCTTCGGTGTTTGTCGCTGTTTGCCGAGATACAGTTTTAACTAGTTCGGCTGCAGATGGTCATATATTAAATTAAGCACTATTTGTCATATGTAAGAAAATAAATAAATAAAATTAAGTGTAAAAATGTTCAACGAAGATGAAATCCTTAAACAAATACTGAAACTAAAGGTTGAGAAGTGTGCCCCACGGTATCACAAATGATTACATCAAATATGGTAAGATCGTTTTGCTAACTCCTCTAACTTACCTTTTTAACAAAATACTGTTAGAAGAATATGTTCCCGACGATTGGAATAAATCAGAGATTATTCTGCTCTACAAAAAAGGGGACCCAGCCGACATAGCAAACTATCGGCCCATAAGCCTCATGTCATGTGTTTACAAGTTGTTCGCTTCCTGCATATTAAATAGAATATCGCCAGAAATCGACATCCACCAGCCTTACGAACAAGCTGGTTTCATAAAGGGTTTCAGCACGATCGATCACTTACATGTCGTAGAGCAGGTATTAGAAAAATATGTTGAGTTCCGTAGACCATTATACTTAGCATTCACAGATTATAAAAAAGCTTTCGACTCTATCTCACATAAAAGTATCTGGGAAGCCTTATCATATCAAAATATAGATACTAAATATATTAATATCTTGAAATACATATATGGTAACAGCACAGCAAGAATCAGACTGGATAGAACAGGGAAGAGTATAATTATAAACAGAGGCGCAAGACAGGGAGACATCCTTATACAATATAATAAAAGACTTTCCTTGGTCAAACCAAGGAATTCACGTGGATGGGAAGTATATGAGCCACTTGCGATTCGCAGATGATAAACTACTATTCGCAGAAACTATAAAACAATAAGGCTCAATGATCAATGAGCTACAATTTGTTAGCAGGTTTAGAAATGAATCTCAACAAAACAAAAATTATGACCAACAGCACAAAAATACCTATTTGTATAGACAACAACCCGCTCGATCACATAGAGTCATATGTTTATCTAGGAAAACAAATATCATTTAAAGCAAAGAGAAATCACGAAGAATTAAATAGAAGGATAGCGATAACCTGGAACAAATTTTGGGCTCATAAAGAAATTTTAAAATCAAAACTCCCTATAAAAACTAAGAAAATAGTAATGAACACAGCAAACTTTCCTGCCTTACCTACGGCTGCCAAACGTGGTCATTTGACGGAAAGATTAAAACGAAAGTTCAGTCAGCACAGAGAGCAATGGGAAGAAGTTGTTTGGGTATTCATTTAAAGGATAGAGTAAAAAATACAGATTCGTAACAAAACGAGAGTAACCGACCCCTTAGCCTTTGCACAAGGCCTTAAGTGGAAGTGGGCCGGCCATTTTGCACGTTATACAGACGGACGCTGGACAGCAAGCGTGACAACATGGAAAAGTCCAAATGGGTCTCGAGCCAGAGGCCGACCATACCAGATGGCATGACTAAATTATCGCAAACGCAAGCAAAAACTGGCTCGAGACAGCGAAAGATAGAGAAAATTGGAATTCTTTGGAGGACGCTTTTACCCGAAAGGGGTCCATACTTAAATCTGACCCAGAATGATAATACTTTTAACTATTTCCTATTATTTTATTTGTTTGTCAATATTTTTCTATTTTAATTTTTTACTTTTTAAATATTGATTTTAAATTATTAATAGATTTTGACTTATACTTATTACTTATAACGTTGACATATAAATATAATTTAGATTAGAATCGCGACATAATTACATTAGATATTATAATGTAATTTTTAGAAAGTATTGTTTCTTTTACTTTTACTTAATCGATTGATTTGTATAAATGTATGGGCCTAATAAAGCTTTATTATTATTATTATTATGTAGTGAAGTTTAGCTATTATTTTGATAATTGTCAAATTTTTTTACCATATTTAACCAAAGACAAAATTACATTTAGCTGTCATTTATGTTTTGTTATTGCATGTCATAGTCGTTTTTGTTATACCACGTTTTATAGGGACTTGGCGGAAACGCGGTCGATCGGGATAAAAAGTATCCTATTTGCGTCTCCTGGTTCTAATCAACCTCTCCACCAATTTTCAGCCAAATTGGTTTATCCGTTCTTGAGTTATAAATAGTGTAACTAAGACCATCTTTCTTTTATATATATATATAGATTTCATGTAAGTAGGTACGGGTTATTTACTAAAATTATTAAATTATGCTGATTCTTCCCGGATCGATCCGATTTTTGTGACCGAGGCGAGGCACTACAACAACGGAAATCATTGCAGGCCTGAGACCATCGATCCAACACCAGTACACACCAGAGACTATTCGGTACAGCTCCCAGCACCACTTAGCGAAGTCACCCTCACCAAGTTATATTCAGGCACTATAAAGCGTTCGAGAATAATAAATAATTTGTCACATGTAATAAAATTACATTTTAATTGTTAGTGAGCTACAAGACCGAAGTCTCTCACCACACCGTTAAGACAAGCCGAATCTTTAAACATTTCACACTATAAAGTGTTCGAGAATAATGTATAATTTGTCTCATGTAACAAAATTACATTTTATTAGTGATCTAGTAGACCGAAGTCTCTCATCACACAGCTAAGACAAGCCGAAGCTTTAAACAATGGTTCTGGGATCATAGCGCTACCATGTATCGCCCCAAGTACATGTAAACGTGAGCCTTCGGCTTGCCGTACTAGGTCGCGAGCGCTCCCGGCAACGTCCGCCAGTCATCCAATACCTATATCAGACGGCTGTCGTGACATGCGGCGCTAATGAAAGTTTAGTATAGAAAATCCAAAATGTATTGGGAAAATTTTGATAAAATATTTTAATGAAAAGTGCACATATATGTAACGAGTATCAAATACTTATTACGAATAACCATATTAAATGACAAAAAAATATTTTTATTTATATACCTCCCTAACTTACTATCACTTCAGTACATAACTCTACCAATATATCCATGTAAGGTCGAGATCGTCACATACTCAACCGGATATCATTCGGCATATTACATGACTATTTCAATATAAATAATTTTTAAATAACCATATAAAATAATCTTTAATAGTTTAAATATTTTATTGTTAAATATTTTATATAATAAAGAACTTAAAGTTAAAGTTGATTCTTGTTCGGAAAACGAATAATTGTTTACTATACTAATACTATAATATACTGAAGTTTGTCGCTGTGTTTGTTACGCTTTTAGAGTTAACTAATTTCACGAGTTACCAATAAACTGTCAGTTAGCTTATTTGCAAAATATCTGACACATATCTGGTAATTTTGGGTTTCTCAGGTTTCTGATAGGCTTATTTGGCACTTAAAGTCCCTAATAAGTTCACAGGTAGATCATGTGGCTGTTATTTTGTTTATCCGCTGGATAGCAAACACCTATTTCAAAATGGCCGCGATTTGATTTGTTTCATTTTTTTCACTTTTTAGGCTCTTTTTAGATACATTTATCTGCTACTTAGTTTATTTGTCGATTAACTATCCGATACTTTGTCACTAACTTGTGAAACAGGTTCTAAAGCTACTATTTAATACTATTACACACCGGGCTGACATATAAGATAAAAAAGTCCGTTGTTTCATCGAGAACTGGACCAAAGTACAGTTATTCAGGGTGTTTTAACATTTAATTTTACAGTTACAACTTGGTACATAAAACAATATAAGCAAAATTGAAATTATAATTATTATTCGTTATGTAAAACAGTTTTTGACAGTTTTTTCGTTGACGATTCAAAAGCACTTGTTTACAAGTTTATTTGAATAAAGAATATTTTGAATTTGAATTGAATTTGAATTTGACAAGTAATTGAAGAAATACGCAGCTGTTTATACGTATTGGGCGTACACTTCGACTAGGAATTCATAGCCTCTGCCGCGTTTGCCGACTAGTTTAATCTCTACTCACTCTCCCCAGGGCCTCCAGACTGGAGCGAACTGGTGCCGTCACCTTGAACGTCCTGGGCTCGAATCAATTTGATAACACCATAACTGCCCACTCGCTCACTTTGAAGTTATAATAGATTTAATTTAAACATTGTACACTTGTCAAGAAACGGTGACTACTTAATAATACGTTAAAGGAAACGAGAACTTTTGGACCCAATTTTATTGTAATGGGTTGACATATGATTTTCATAATTTTCTGTTGCGGAGTCCAGTTGGAAAGGGTTTTTACCGCTTTAACATCGTCCATGCGTCGCAGGTCCTCTGCTCATGCAGGACCTAACGACAGTTCTACAAAATCACTACATATTATAAAACAAAGTCCATATTTCCGTATGTACGCATAAAACTTTAAAACTACGCAACCGATTTTGATGCGGTTTTTTTTAATAGATAGAGTGATTCCAGAGGAAGGTTTGTACGTATAATAACATTCAATACGAAGTAGAGAAATACTGTAATTTTTGAGGTTTCTGTAAATAATTACATTTTTTTCCGCTTGCATTGCAAACGCAGGCTCAACCCTACGAGATTTATCAAAATGATGTGCTAAGTATATGTACACCTTAAAAAGGTCTACAGAAAAGTCCGCGATGGTATATATCTATCTCTTATGGATAACCCACAATAGCAGTTTTTTTCATTTACTTTTTACGAAAAATGATGCCTTATGTTCAAAGCAATTTTTATACAATACAGCATTATTCCTTATCCAATTGAGTACCTTAAATATATTGTTGATTTAATATAGATCAATATTGCCGTTTACAGCATGTAATTTAAGTGAACATTTTCGGAGATATTACAGATTTAAAATCCCGCGAGGGGGCCGCGCTTCGACCTATAAGCACTTCGAATTTAGCAGCGACCGGAGGCGCAACTAAATGTCCTTCTTTCAAGTTTATATTGTCTAATGATAAGAAAGCTATGAATGTTGTATGTAAAGACATTGTCTAATCAGTCAATTGTCAATTGTAAAACTAAATAATATCACTACATCAGTCTGTCCCTATGTCCGTATATCCCTATGTACGCATAAAACTTTAAAACTACGCAACAGATTTTGATGCGGTTTTTTTTAATAGATGGAGTGATTCCAGAGGAAGGTTTGTACGTATAATAACATTCAATACGGAGTAGAGAAATACTGTAATTTTTGAGGTTTCTAATGTGATGTCGTAAATAATTACATTTTTTTCGCTTACATTGCAAACGCAGGCTAAACCCTACGAGATTTATCAAAATAATTTACTAAGTATTTGTACATCTTGAAAAGGTCTACAGAAAAGTCCGCGGTGGTATATATATGTCTATCTCTTATAGATAACCCACTATAGCATTTTTTGTCATTTACTTTTTACGAAAAATAATGCCATATTTTTGAAGCAATTTTTATAGAATACAGCATCAATCCTTATCCAATTAAGTACCTTAAATAAACAGTTTATAGATTTAATATAGATCAATATGGCCGTTTACAGCATGTAATTTAAGTGAACATTTTCGGAGATATTACAGATTTCAAATGACGTGAGGACGCCGCGCTTTGCCCTATAACACTTCGACTTTAGCAGCTATGTCCCTCTCTCAAGAGTTTGTTTAAAGACATTCTGTAATTAATTGTAAAAATAAAATACATAGGGAAAATGTAAAAGTAAATAAGTAAAAATGTACTATATGAATTTAGATATTCCAAAGATAGCAGGAAACCTTCTTAGTATAGGGAAAGGAAATTGTTTTTCTCCAAATTTAACGCGTGCGGGCCACAGGCAGTAATGAATAAATCAAAACTACTGGATAGATTTTAATCATTTTTTTTACACTGACTGACATGGGATATATATTTTATACCCGTGCGAAGCAGGAGCAGGCCGCTAGTGTTCTATAAAATACGAAATGAAACGGAGACTTTTAGGCCTAATTGTAATAAGTTAAGGTAAAGTTTAAATAAACTTTTTTTAATTTAATAAAAAAAAATTATATATAATTTATCAAACTAAAACTAAATAAAACTAAAAAAAATATTTTAAAAAATAGCGCAATTTTAAATCTGGGAAAAAAATGTGTTTGGCACACATTTAATAAGTTATCGATTAAAGTAAAGGAATCGTTAAAAATATAATGTGAAAGTCGAATAAAGATTTTGTTATTCCTATTCTTAATCTTATAAGACGTACGTACGTCTTATAAGATTAAGTAAGTAATACGTTGTAAGATTAAGTAATACGTTGTCACATGATTTGGCTTTGTATTTTACGACCGGCCGCCTGCCTGACGTCAGCTTAGCTTGGTCGTATTTTACGACACCTCGGCGTGTGTCTCGAATAGTTTGATAATAGAATATGTATGCCTCAACCTCATGCATACAACGGTACGTTTATACATGCGTCCCGAATGACACATGTTCAAGCCGAGCACACCAACAACCACGCATGGTATTCGTCACTAGAAAAATGGTTCCGACACGGCGAGATGTGCAGATTACAGCTGCAGCCTATATAGTAATTCACAAAATATTTAAAAAAGAGAAAAGACGCTGGTGGACCCGACACTTTTTTATGAAACGGTTACATTATGGGCTCAATGCATGGAGCCCACTCCATGTCAGCGCAGGCAGCGTTCGCAACGAACGTACTCGTATGACACGAATGCTCACTGTGAGCATACACATTCACACAGCACACAACAGCAACACAGTGGCTTAAGGGCAGGAGAATAGAATATACAATTTGCAATAATCGCAAGGCTTTTTGTAGTGAAATCTACTTCCTGATGATGCTGCGAGCATTTCTTTGAACTTACAAAGGGATATCGAATCTAGACTAAGCAAAACTAAAACCCGCTAAAACTCGATGATGGTTGGACTCATTTGGCTAATTTTGGTCTTAAATTATTTGTGAAAGTCCAGGGAAGGTTTATAAAGTGAGTAAATGTGATAAAAATGCTAGGAATCTAATAAAAATATCATTTTTTAAAAAATAGATAATAAAACATTGATGTTATAAAATCGATTTTGCATTATTTTATACTTCTTTACATGTATTATGTTTGCTAATATTGATTATAAATTGATTAAATTTTGGTCCTCTATAGGAGGTCTGGGAGCTTCCATTCCCAGACCTCCCTACCAAACCCCGTAGGTCACCAAGGTGGTCTGGGCCTACGGCCTGAACATTACCCAGGTGAAAAGATCCTGCGAGGAGTAGCCCGGGCCAGGAAGTTCGCGTCCAGGTCCGTACCCCGCCTTCCGTCCGCCCGGGAAGTAACCGAGATGACCCTATTACTACCGTAATAGGAATTACAATTGAATCCCCCTGATCATTCAGATTTTTGTGATGGAGATTGCAGGGTTGGAGAGTGACAGAAGCTAATGTTTATTTCAGGAATAAGACCCAACCCAGACGAAGTCACGGGTAGAATCTAGTAATAAAACAATACAAATTGTTACTCGTAGATCTCAAAACTATATTTATTCCCTACAAGTTTGATGGTATTTGAAGTAACGCGAACTGCTTATTCAATTGTGGCGTCATATTCGAGCCGGAATGCGTAAGGTTTGTCGCGCCTGCCGACCATTTTAACCACTATATGGTCCTCCTTTATGTCTTTGCCTCGGAGCTTAATAGTCCCGTCATTTTCAACTTCCAGCACCCGAAAGGAGTAAGTAGTGCCATCATTCTCTCCTTGTTTACTGTAGATTAGCTTTTCATCTTTTTTTTTTGAGGCAGACACTGCCGCAACTAAAGCGAGACAACTGAATATTAGAATTTTAGACGCCATTACGTTCCAAGATATATGTGTTTTGTTTCAACTAGATGCTTCTATATATACTAACTTAATGGGGAAGACAATTTTCGGATAATTATGATATTGAAATATAATTAATGTATATCACTATTGTACTTAAATCTTATAACGCCTTATATTATTACTAGCAGCTCGCTCCGGCTTCGCACAAGTATAAAATATATATAGCCTATGTCACTCAGTGAAAAAAATTATTAAAATCTATCCAGTAGTTCTGATTAATTCATTACTGCCCGTGGCTCACACCCGTTAAATTTGGAGTAAAACAATTCCCCTTTCCCTATATCGTGAAGATTTCCTGCTATAGGGCGAAGCGCGGCCACCGAAACATATGCAGGTACAGGCACGAGGCGCGCTGCCGCAAATTTAAATCTGAAATATCTTCTAAAATGCTCCTTTAAGTTCATGCTATAAACGGCCATATTTATCTATATGAAATCAACAATGTATTTAAGGTACCTAATTGGATCAGGATCAAAGGATTGTATTGTTTAAAATTGCTTCGAAAATAAGGTATTATTTTTCGTAAAAACAAAATGTCAAAAAAATGCTATTGTTGGTTATCCATAAGAGATAGACATATACCATCGCGGAGTTTTCTGTAGACCTTTTCAAGTTGTACAAATACTTAGTACATTAAATTAATTATTGTAGGGTTCAGCCTGCGTTTCCAATGTAAGCGGAAAAAAATGTAATTATTTACGACATCATATTAGAAACCTGAAAAATTACAGTATTTCTCTTCTCCATATTCAATGTTATATTGCAAACATTTAAAATATTATTTTCTCGAATTGGAAAAAATCGTTTATAAATAAATTATTAATAAACGATTTTTTTTATTTTCCATCCTTTCCAATATCGTCTTTTTCGATAATTTTCATCGATTTTCTGACTTATAATAATTAGAATAAATACAAATTAAAATGGGTAAGTACAAAAAAAATATTATTGACGTTTAACAGATGCGAAATTCCATTAAAATATGTATTTTGTTACGAAGCTGTGGTAGCCCAGCGGTAACACCGTGCGCCTCTTTCGAGGAGGTCTAGGGTTCAAACCCCGGGCAGGCACCAATGAGTTTTCTAGTAAAACATATGTGTCTAATTGATAATTGCAATTTATCACACGCTTTTCGGTGAAGGAAAACATCGTGAGGAAACCTGCATATCTTTAGAGAATTCTGGAGATATGTGTAACCTACCAATCCGCATTGGAGCAGCGTGGTAGGTCTTAGCTCCAATCCTTCTCTCCAAAAAAAAAAAAAACGGAGAGAAGAGGCCTATGTCCAGCAGTGGGATAGTAACAGGCCGTTACTTACTTTTTTTACTTATGTATTTTGTTATTGGACCAATAACCAATGTAACCAATGTAGCCAACATTGGTTACATTGGTTTTATGTATCATCTTTATTATTATTATTATAACATCATCCTCCCGACCTGATCCCACTCTAAGTGGGGTCGGCACAACATGTTATAAACATGATTTGACAATTATGCCAAACATCATGCACGCCAAACGTTGACGTCATGCAGGCGGCCAGTTGGAAAATTATTTCCAACCGGCCGCCTGCATGAAGTCAACTTACCTTATTCGCCTATGACTATACTCAGCCGGATACCACACGGCGAGTCGACTTATTTTAGTCGCGTTTATAAAACACACCTCGGTAAAAAATGAAGTTTGTCATTAGAAAATCCATCACAATAATAAAATAATCGATTAATATGAAATTCATGTACAGACTCACGAACACTTCTAACTCCCTTCTCAAAACATTGTGGTGCGAGTACGACAGTCCCTTCCTGAACCACTGGAATGGTGCACACGCAATGGTGCATAGTTTTTGTAAATAGTTTAGGTACATAGTTTAGTTAAATTATGTTTTTGTTATTACTAACATATGGTATGGATATTGTATCCGATATGAAAATTAAATAAATAAATAAAATATATCATATTTATTATTATTGTTAAATCATCATCCTCCCACCCTGATCCCACTATAAATGGGGTCGGCACAACATGTTATAAACATGATTTGGCATAATTTTCCAACCAGCCGCCTGCATGAGGTCAACTTACCTTATTCGCCTATGACACCTCGGTAAGAAATTGCGGGTGTTCCATTCTACTCAGCCGGATACCACACGGCGAGTCGACTTATTTTAGTCGCGTTTAAAAAACACACCTCGGTAAAAAATGAAGGTTGTCTATTCACATTAGAAAATCGATCACAATAATAAAATAATCGATTAATATGAAAATTGATTAGTTTTTCACATCACTAATAAGAATGGAATTGAAATATTTCCGTTCTAAAGAAATCATTAAGTCTATATCTATACTTCTATACTTCTATATTTATAAATCTGAAGAGTTTGTTTGTTTGTTTGTTTGATTCATTGATTGATTGTTTGAACGCGTTAATCTCAGGAACTACTGGACCGATTTGAAAAATTCTTTTAGTGTAAGATAGTCCATTTTTCGAGGAAAGCTATAGGCTATATATAACAGCTAGCTATATATAACATCACGCTAAGATGAATAAGAGAGGCGCGGCAATAAAAATTATCACGAAAACGGCAAAGTTTAAAGCTTTCCTTGCGTGCGCTAAGTAAAGGATGAAAGTTTAAAAAAAAGTCATGTATTACAAATTTTTTACCCTCTAATAGTCCTAATTAAAAGTCCGTGACAGCATATGTCTAGCTTTTAAGGTTAACCCACTTGAACCATTTTTATGGTTATTAAAATACTGCATTACGGTTTTAATCCTTACACGCGGGCGGGCGGCTGGCGATTGCTAGTTATTTTATAATTTGCATAACAAAAATGCCGTTTGCGGTAGGCTGATACGGATTGGTTCAAATAATCATCTAGTCATACAAATCACTACATAGTATAAAACAAAGTCGCTTTCTGTGTCTGTCTCTATGTCCTTATATCCCTATTTAGACCTAAATCTTTAAAACCACGCAACAGATTTTGATACGATTTTTTAATAGATAGAGTGATCGAAGAGGAAGTTTTATATGTATATGGAATAATATTGAAAATGGAGAACAGAAATACTGTAATTTTTGAGGTTTCTGATATGATGGCGTAAATAATTACATTTTTTTCCGCTTCATTGGAAACGCAGGCTGAACCCTACAATAATTAATATAATGTACTAAGTATTTGTACACCTTGAAAAGGTCTACAGAAAACTCCGCGATGTTATATGTCTATCTATCTCTTATGGATAACCAACAATAGCATTTTTTTTACATTTTCTTTTTACGAAAAATAATACCTTATTTTCGAAACAATTTTAAACGATACAATCCTTTGATCCTTATCCAATTAAGTACCTTAAATACATTGTTGATTTCAAATCATGTTTATAACATGATGTGCCGACCCCACTTAGAGTGGGATCAGGGCGGGAGGATGATGATATAATAATAATAAAACCAATGTAACCAACATTGGTTACATTGGTTATTGGTCCAATAACAAAATACATATTTTAATGGAATTTCGCATCTGTTAAACGTCAATAATATTTTTTTTGTACTTGCCCATTTTAATTTATATTTATTCTAATTATTATAAGGCAGAAAAATCGATATTGGAAAGGATGGGAAATGGAAAAAAATCGTTTATTAATTATTTATTTATAAACGATTTTTTCCAATTCGAGAATTTCGCTATTATAAATGTTTGCAATATAACATTGAATATGGAAGTGAAGTAAGTAACGGCCTGTTACTATCCCACTGCTGGGCATAGGCCTTTTCTCTCCGTTTTTGGAGAGAAGGATTGGAGCTGAGACCTACCACGCTGCTCAAATGCGGATTGGTAGGTTACACATATCACCAGAATTCTCTAGAGATATGCAGGTTTCCTCACGATGTTTTCCTTCACCGAAAAGCGTGTGATAAATTGCAATTATCAATTAGACACATAAGTTTTTACTAGAAAACTCATTGGTGCCCCGGGTTTGAACCCTAGACCTCCTCGAAAGAGGCGCACGGTGTTACCGCTGGGCTACCACAGCTTATTGGAAGTGAAGTATATGAAGAGAAATACTGTAATTTTTGAGGTTTCTAATATGATGTCGTAAATAATTACATTTTTTTCCGCTTCATTGGAAACGCAGGCTGAACCCTACAATAATTAATATAATGTACTAAGTATTTATACACCTTGAAAAGGTCTACAGAAAACTCCGCGATGTTATATGTCTATCTATCTCTTATGGATAACCAACAATAGCATTTTTTTGACATTTTTTTTTTTACGAAAAATAATACCTTATTTTCGAAGCAATTTTAAACAATACAATCCTTTGATCCTTATCCAATTAAGTACCTTAAATACATTGTTGATTTCATATAGATAAATATGGCCGTTTATAGCATGTAATTTAAATGAGCATTTTAAAAGATATTTCAGATTTAAATTTGCGGCAGCGCGCCTCGTGCCTGTACCTGCATATGTGTCGGAGGCCGCGCTTCGCCCTATAGCAGGTCTCATCTTCATGGTATAGGGAAAGGGGAATTGTTTTACTCTGGGAAATTTAACGCGAGTGTGCCACGGGCAGTAATGAATAAATCAGAACTACTGGATAGATTTCAATCATTTTTTTCACTGAGTGACATAGGCTATATATATTTCATACCCGTGCGAAGCCGGAGCGAGCCGCTAGTAATAATATAAGGCATTATAAGATTTAATTACAACAGTGATATACATTAATTATATTTCAATATCATAATTATCCGAAAATTGTCTTCCCCATTAAGTTAGTATATATAGAAGCATCTAGTTGAAACAAAACACATATATCTTGGAACGTAATGGCGTCTAAAATTGTAATATTCAGTTGTCTCGCTTTAGTTGCGGCAGTGTCTGCCGCAAAAAAAAAAGATGATAAGCTAATCTACAGTAAACAAGGAGAGACTAATGACACTACTTGGTCCTTTCGGGTGCTGGAAGTTGAAAAAGACGACACTATTACGCTCCGGGGCGAAGATGTAAAGGAGGACCATATAGTGACTAAAATAGTCGGCTCGCGCGACAAACCTTACTACGCATTCCGGCTCGAATATGACGCCACATATAAATAAGCAGTTCGCGTTACTTCAAATACTATCAAACTTGTAGGTAATAAATATTGTTTTGAGATCTACGAGTAATAATTTGTATTGTTTTTTTTGTATTTACTAGATTCTACCCGTGACTTCGTCTGGGTTGGGTCTTATTCCTGAAATAAACATTAGCTTCTGTCACTCTCCAACCCTGCAATCTCCATCACAAAAATCTGATCGATCAGGGGGATCCAATTGTAATTCCTATTGCGGTAGTAATAGGGTCATCTCGGTTACTTCCCGGGTGGGCGGAAGGCGGGGTACGGACCTCGAGGCGAAGTTCCTTGCCCGGGCTTCTCCTCGCAGGATCTTTTCACCTGGGTGATGTTCAGGCCGTAGGCCCAGGCCACCTTGGTGACCTCAGGGGTTTGGAAGGGAGGTCTGGGAATAGAAGCTCCAAGACCTCCTCCTATAGAGGACCAAATTTAATCAATTAACAATCAATATTAGCAAACAATATATGTAAAGAAGTTTAAAATAATGCAAAATCGATTTTATAACATCGATGTTTTATTATCTATTTAAAAAAAAATTGTTATTTTTATTAGATTCCTAGCATTTTTATTACATTTACTCACTTTATAAACCTTCCCTGGACTTTCACAAATAATTTAAGACCAAAATTAGTCAAGAGTTTGAGTTATAGTATCGAGTTTTAGCGGGTTTTAGTTTTGCTTAGTCTAGATTCGATATCACTTTGTAAGTTCAAAGAAATGCTCGCAGCATCATCAGGAAGTAGATTTGACGACAAAAAGCCTTGCGATTATTGCAAATTGTATATTCTATTCTCCTGCCCTTAAGCCACTGTGTTGCTGTTGTGTGCTGTGTGAATGTGAATGCTCACAGTGAGCATTCGCGTCATACGAGTACGTTCGTTGCAAACGCTGCCTCAGTGCGAGCCGTGCATTCCGTATAGACGGATGTTTTGTTTGCGTTGCACGATTTTGAGACATGGAGTGGGCTCCTTGCAATGAGCCCGTAATGTAACCATTTCATAAAAAAGTGTCGGGTCCACTAGCGTCTTTTCTCTTTTTTAAACATTTTGTGAATTACTATATAGGCTGCAGCTGTAATCTGCACATCTCGCCGTGTCGGAGCCATTTTTCTAGTGACGAATACCATGCGTGGTTGTTGGTGTGCTCGGCTTGAGCATGTGTCATTCGGGACGCATGTATAAACGTACCGTTGTATGCATCTGGTTGAGGCATACATATTCTATTATCGAACTATTCGAGACACGCGCCGAGGTGTCGTAAAATACGACCAAGCTAATTTGATGTCAGGCAGGCGGCCGGTCGTAAAATACAAAGCCAAATCATGTGACAACGTTCTTATAAGATTAAGAATAGGAATAACAAGATCTTTATTCGACTTTCACATTATATTTTTAACGATTCGTTTACTTTAATCGATAACTTATTATATGTGTGCCAAACACATTATTTTTCCCAGATTTAAAATTGAGCTATTTTTTTTAATATTTTTTTTTAGTTTTATTTAGTTTTAGTTTGATAAATTATATATAATTTTTTTTTTTATAAATTAGAAAAAATTTATTGAAACTTTACCTTAACTAATAACAATTAGGCCCAAAAGTCTCCGTTTAATTTCGTATTTTATAGAACATTTAATAGAGCTATCGTTAGGTCCTGCATTAGCAGAGGACCTGCGACGCATGGACGATGTTAAAGCGGTAAAAACCCTTTCCAAGTGGACTCCGCAACAGTAGAGAAAGGAAAATTATGGAAATCATATCTCAACCCATTACAATATAATTGGGTCAAAAAGTCCTCGTTTCCTTTATCGTATTATTAAATAGTCACCGTTTCTTGACAAGTGTACAAAGTTTGAATTAAATCTATTATAACTTCAAAGAGAGGGAGTGGGCAGTAATGGTTCGTTCAGGACGTTCAAGGTGACGGCACCAGTTCGCTCCAGTCTGGAGGCCCTGGAGAGAGTGAAGTAGAGATTAAACTAGTCGGCGAACGCGGCAGAGGTTATGAATTCCTAGTCGAAGTGTACGCCCAATACGTATAAACAGCTACGTATTTCTTCAATTACTTGGCAAAAACTGTTTTACATAATGAATAAAAATTATAATTTCAATTTTGCTTATATTGTTTTATGAAACAAGTTGTAATTGTAAAATTAAATGTTAAAACACGCTGAATAACTGTACTTTGGTCCAGTTCTCTATGAAACAACGGACTTAGTAATGTATAGATTTATAGATAATGTGTAAGTTTGAATAAATGTTAGTTTAACTAACATTTAGACAAATAACAATAAATAAAAATATATAAACAATCCATAGACTAACACATTTGGCAACACAAACAAAAGTGACATACAATTTCCACAAGTCACACACACATACTATCCGACAATACGAAAAAAAAAATAAAACATATGACACGACTAAGATACTTATAATAATAATAATAATAATAATAATAATAATAATAACCCCCCCAAGGGACCACCTTGACGTGGTGGGGGGGCTTAAGGAAGCGATCTTTAATAATGTCATTAACATCTAGACAAATACTCAACTTGATTAACAACTGAGCACACGTTAAATGCCAATAACATCCAGGCAACCTTCCTAACTAACGGTCCCAGCCTCAAAAACGTAATGGAAAAGTCAGTAAAGAAATACAATTTGAGGCCGCTACCCGGAGGTCGTCGGGGCACATCTGGAGTCGACGCTGGATGTGACAGCATGCGGACCGTCGATGGCCTGGGGCTGAGCAGGCGGGCCCCCGCCGGGAATGTACCCGAAAATGCCACAGCCGATATCATTCCGTCATCACCAATTTCATCTACCCATAGCTTATTCCAGTCACCCAACTCATCACCTCACTCATATATAAATCCATCAACATCTCGATCAACCACAACCTCCCCATTGTCATTTGATGTTGCACAAGGGCCTTCGGCCACTTCACTTGTACCCATTGATGACACCAACTCTACGCAAGGATTTATTCGAAATACTAATCACATTTGCGTAGAAACCAGCATAAATATAACACGTTCATTAACAACACCTCACATACTAACTAGTAGAGTCTTACAGGAAATGTTTCCGGCAACCACTTTAGGTGGCAAAACAAGACAGCGTATGAAATGGACTGATGAAATTAATCGGGAACTTCTGCGTTGTTACTATAGAGTGACAATGTGCGAGACTGATCTTACAGCTTATCGCCCATTGCTACACCACACATTTATTAAAACTTACCCTGAGCTGCAACATATAACACAACAAAGACTATCAGATCAAATACGAGTCATACACAAGAACAACAGAATTAGCCCATCTGAACGTCTACGAATTAAACAAGATATATCTGAGGAGATAACAAAAGATAACTCGAATAGCGACAAGGATATCTCATCTACACAAAGTATCCACACCCAATCAAACAATATTATTGATAATAACACTATATCTGTTTCTGCAGAGGGTCAAACAACATCAATGACCGAAGCATCAACAGACGGTCGATACTCAACACCTACGAATACTCAAAACAATAATCCATTACCAATAATTTACACTTCTCCCATAGACGTACCCGTAATATCTTCATTTACAACACAATCATTACAAAATAACTCTAACACATATTTAAATTATACAATAATAGAAAACACTTTTAAAGAAAATCTCATCAAATATAAAAATACAGATCCTACTCAAAGACCTTCTATACAAAAGCTACAAATTACACACTCGACTATTAAAACCGTAAACACTATAAATGATATATTACATACATACCTGCAGGACAAAGTAACGACATCAATAGAGGAATTGCATGAATTAATATACTGTGCAGCTGTAACTGTAATTTCTCTACATGTTAAACCAAAAACACGAAACAAAAATCCATACAACAATAGCACCAACACTAACAAAAATAACACAAAAATACCTCACTGGAAGACACGCCTCATCACACAAATTGAAACGCTGCGCAAAAATATTGGCCGCATGACACAATATATAAAAGGAAACTTAACACTTAATAAGAAACGCAAAATAAACCCAAAGGAATTAACCATTGAACAACTTATAGAACAACTAGATAAAAATAAACAAAAATTATCAGCATATGCAAAACGATTAAAGAGATACGAAGAAAGTAATAAAAGAAAAGCGGACAATAACTTATTTATCAACAATCAAAAATTATTCTATAGAAACCTTAACTCTCAAGACGTAAAAATAACAGAAGTGCCAGATGAAGCGAAGATTCAAAACTTTTGGGAAAACATCTGGTCTTCACCTGAAAAACATAACAATGATGCAGAATTTCTAGAATTAGAACTTAAAGAAGCAGAAAACATAGATTTAATGCCATCTATCGTAATAGATATCGAAGATTTTAAGTCTGCTGTAAGAAAGACTCATAATTGGAAAGCACCTGGTCCTGATAAAATACAAAACTACTGGCTAAAATACCTAACATCAACTCATAATCACCTTACAAAAGCATTCAACACTCTCATACAAAATCCACATGATATGCCCACATTTCTAACACATGGAATAACTTATCTAAAACCAAAAGACACAGACACAATAAACCCCGCCAAATATCGTCCTATTACCTGTCTTCCTACTCTGTACAAACTACTAACATCAATCATCGCACACAAACTTAACACACATGTAGCACTTAATAATATAATACCCGAAGAGCAGAAGGGATGCTGTAAGGGATCCATGGGTTGTAAAGAACAACTTGTTATAGATACTGAAATTCATAACCAAGTCAAACAAAAACATAAAAACCTATTTTACTCGTATATAGATTATCAAAAAGCTTTTGATAGCGTCCCACATTCATGGCTCATACAAATCCTAAAACTATACAAAACTGACTCAAATTTAGTAAATTTCTTAGAACACACAATGCAAACCTGGACAACCACACTCAATATTCATACAAATAAAGGCACACTAAAAACAAAGCCGATAAGAATATTACGAGGAATCTTTCAAGGAGATTCTTTAAGTCCATTGTGGTTTTGTTTAGCCATAAATCCTCTCTCTAGAATTCTTAATAACACAAACTATGGTTATATACTAGATAAACAGCATAATATAAAAATAACACACTTACTCTACATGGACGACATTAAATTATATGCAACAAACCGACAACAACTTAACGCACTACTTACACTAACCGAAAAATTTAGTAGGGATATAAAAATGGCATTCGGGATAGAAAAATGTAAATTAAATAGTATAATTAAAGGTAAATATAAGGAAACAGACTCACATATTTTAACACTACAGGACGGCACTATAAATAGTATGGATTTTAGAGAAACATATAAATATTTAGGTTATCAACAAAATACATCACTCAACCACACAGAAATCAAAAAGACTCTAAAATTGAAATACAAACAACGATTAAACACTGTTCTCAAGACCAAACTGTCTGCGAGAAACAAAACTAAAGCTATAAATACATACGCCATACCTATACTAACATATTCATTTGGAGTAATCAACTGGTCAGAAACAGAATTAAACGCTTTAAACACACTTACTAGAACAACATGCACTAAACATAATATTCACCATAGCCATTCTGCAGTAGAGAGATTCACGATCAAAAGGAAAAATGGAGGTCGTGGGTTCACTACACTCAAGTACACAGTCTACGTTCATATTTTCAAAATAAAGCCAGTAACAGCCCAATACACAAAGCGCTTCTAGGTTTATCCACAACAGGAACACCATTAAAACTAAACAATGCACAATATAACCCGTATCTTAAAATACAAACGGAAAAAGATAAAATAGATATATGGAAGAAAAAAGCTATTCATGGAAAATACCCACATCAATTAGAACAATCACATATCGATAAAGAAGCATCCAATAGCTGGCTCACGAAAGGCAATATATTTGGTGAAACAGAAGGTTTCCTTGTTGCTACACAAGACCAGATAATTAAAACCCGAAACTACTCCAAATACATCCTGAAAGAAAGAATAGAAACAGATAAATGTCGGCTATGTCATAAAGTAACAGAAACTATAGATCACATCACAGGAGGCTGTAGTGCCCTAGCTAACAAAGAATACACATACAGACATGATAATGTAGCTAAACATATTCACCAACAACTCGCATTAAAATATAAACTACTAGATACATACACACCGTACTACCAATATAAACCGAAAAATGTATTAGAGAATAAAGACGTTAAGCTTTACTGGAACCGAGACATTATTACCGACCGTACTATACTAAGTAACAGACCAGATTTAACATTAACACTTAAAATATCAAAAACTACTTTTCTCATAGACGTTTCGGTCCCTAACACAAATAACCTAAAACAAAAATTTACGGAAAAAATACAAAAATATATACCCCTAGCTGACGAAATCAAACAAATGTGGCACCAAGATCTGGTAAAAGTCATTCCTATAATTATTTCTGCAACAGGTATCATCCCTAAATCACTTCTTGATGTCTTACGTTTTCTCGAACTCCCCCAAAATATGTACGTGCCACTACAGAAATCAGTTGTTCTTGACACTTGTTCTATTGTACGACGATTTATGAATCCATCTTCACTTCCTCTACAAAGCTTTAATTCGGACACCCTTCACTTATCTATGCCACACGATACACCCACTATACGTTCTACACAACACACAACACTACACACATTAGCGTCTAACTCAAATCACATATAACCAACCAAACACATTGTTACCTAGTTTCTTGGCTTAGGCCCGAACTAGGTTCATATATACCGGCCCACGTGGTCGAGCCTTAACTATAAAGTTAAACGATAATAATAATAATAATAATTATGTGCTTATAATAATTAAGTGCTAAGACCATGCACAACCGTGAGATATGCAGACTCAGAGTCTACTTTGAAACCAAAAAGGACTCATTGGTGCACAGTGACGTCATTAAATGTGATAAAGGGCTTACTCCCTTATCTCTGGCAAAGGACGAGTGGCATAGACCGGTGGTACTGAGCACTTCTGACCGTGAGGCCATATGGAAAGAGAAGGAGTTGCATGGTCGCTTTTTTAGAGCTCTCCACGAATCTCATGTGGATACAAAAGCGTCCGTGCAGTGGCTGCGCTTCGGTGACCTTTTCGGAGAAACCGAGGGTTTTGTCTGTGTGATACAGGATCAGGTGATTAAGACGCGAAACTACCGAAAGTACATTCTAAAGGATGGCACTCATGACATTTGTCGAGCTTGTCACCTACCTGGTGAATCGCTTAGAGATGTGCTGTCGGGTTGTTCAGCGCTTGCTAATACTGAGTATCTGCATAGGCATAACCAAGCAGCTAAAATTCTCCACCAAGAACTTGCTTTAAGATATGGTCTTTAGGAGGAGAGGCTACCTTACTATAAGTACAAACCGGTGCCGGTACTCGAACGCGACGGTATCCGACTATACTGGGACCGGTCGGTCATTACGGACAAAACTATTTTGGCGAACAAGCCTGACATAGTAGTAGCGGACCGAGTACAATCGCGGGTGTATTTAGTGGACATAACGATCCCGTTTGACGAAAACCTCGTGAAAGCCGAAACTGAGAAGAAACGTAAATATCTAGACCTGGCACACAAGGTTACCGTAATGTGGGGCGTGGCGTCCACTCAAATCATACCGATCGTCCTATCTGCGAACGGACTAATCCCAGCTAGCCTCGCTTACCATCTGAGGCTTGGTTTCCGTGGCAGTTCGCTCGCAGCAAAGATGCAGAAGGCAGTATTGCTGGACTCGGCCAGAATAGTTCGACGGTTTCTCAACCTATCGCCCTGACCCCCGGCCGTTTGGTCTCCCCTGCCGGGGTATTATCCTCCTTATTTATTTATTCCGCCCATCCTTATTTATTTATTTCTTTATATATCTTCTATTATATATGTATATATCAAGTATATATCAAGTATATTTACCCCATTTTATATATTTAGATTAGTATATATATGTATAAAATACATATAACTTGGGCGCGAGTGAGTTTTCGTAAAATAATAATAATAATTCTTTATTGTTAAACTCATAAATTTTACAGAATGTAACTTAAACTATGAATTCCACACTAAGCATGCTTGTATCGTGGAATTCGTTCTATTATGTTACCACTTAATAATTTTTTATCGGACGTTGCGGGTATGTCGAACACCTTAACATACAACAAAATAGGCCAGACAGGGCAAGTTTATCATCATTTTTTTCTTTCTTAATTAACTATTATTTAAAAATTACTACAGTAATACGATAAGATTTTCAGTTTCTTGATAATTTAGATTAAGTAAGAATGACATGGTTTTTTCCTTTACTTGACGTGTTGTGATATTTTTAAAGTTGCATAATTGAGTAAATCTATTGTATATGAATATTGAGAGATTCGGATGATGAGGCAATAACATTCTATTAATTCTGAAAACTCTATTAGTGCGCAAGGTATGATAGTTTGGTAAGGCTATAACTGCTCGATGCATACTAAGGAGAATCCTGTGGATAAAAAGTTGACGCACTCGTAAGACTCTAAATTCCTTGTAAATTAAATCAATCGGGTAGATATAAGGTCTATTTAAAATGGCTTTTATAACTGATCGTTGAGCTATTTCAAGTATTTTTTCAAAGTAGTTTTAGAAGATGCTCCCCATACACAGATGCAATAATTTAAAGCCGATTGACACAATCCTGAATATACAAGTTGCATGATTTTTTTGTCCGCACATTTCCATAGTAATTTGAAAATACCTGCAAGTCTACGAGTTCTACTAGCCAAAGCTATAATATGATCTTTAAAATTAAGTCTTTCATCTACTATTATACCTAGATATTTAATTGTTTTTGATCGCTCAATATATAGGTTACAGGAACACTTATTAACTGGAGAAGATTGGCAATTATGGATTTTTAAGCTTGATATAATGGTTGGCAACGAGTGAGCGGTTTTGTGAAAACATAAAAACGTAGTTTTGTTTATGTTCAATGTAAGGAGGTTATTATTAAACCATTTAGCAAGAGAATTTAAAGTTTTTTCAGGTAATTCAGACACCTTTTCCCATGTTCGTTCCCTAAGGATAACAGCAGTATCATCAGCATAGCAAATAATATCGGTACCTTCTTGAGCAAAATTCATAATATCATTAATATATATGTTGAAAAGCATAGGACCTAAAATACTTCCTTGAGGAATACCGATATTAATTGCTAGTGCTTCGCTTAACTTCCCACCGATTTTCACTTTTTGACTTGTGTTATTCAAGTAACTTTTAAACCACTCCATTGCAAGACCTCTGATACCCATTCGTTCCAATTTACTCAACAAAATAGGCCTTGAGACTGTATCAAAGGCCTTTGCAAGATCCAAAAATATACCAATTAATTTTCCACCTTGATCTAGGCCATAACGTATAATTGATGTGAGCAGAGAGACTGCATTATCACAAGACCTACCTTTACGAAACCCAAATTGCCTATCGCTTAATATGTTGTACTTTTCTAATAATCTAGAAAGTCTTATATAGACTAGCCGCTCGAGTACTTTTGATAAGTTACGTAATAAGGAAATCGGGCGATAGTTGGATGGTTGTGTTGCTGGACCACTTTTATGAACTGGTGTAACCGTGGCTATTTTCCAGCAATCGGGAAAGATCCCTGATGATAGACTAAGGTTGTATATATGAACTAGAGGATCTTCTATACAATTAACTAATTCCTTTACCGTCCTAGCTGTAATACCATCATGTCCGGGTGCGGAGGCAGATTTTAGGTTTTTAATGATTGATCGAACCTCAAAATGGTCAGTTGGTTGGAGGAAAATAGATTTTGCAGATTTTGTTTGCAAATTGATATTGGAGGCAAGTTGCTCCTCAGAAGTATTAATTTTTTGAGATAATTTGTTCCGCAAGTTTTTTGCCAATATTACTGAAGTAATTATTACAAATTTTAAGGGATTCATTTGAGTTTGTTTCCAGATTAAGAAGGGGATTTAAATCACTTCGTTTACTTGGAATGTGACATATTTTCTTAACCGAATGCCAAAGCTTTAGCGAATTATGTCTATTCTCAATCAGCATCTTATTATCGTGTTCATTTTTTAATTTTTTTAAGCAGAGTATTACAGTAGTTAGAGAGTAGTAGTTACAGTAGAGTACATATTTATTTTTTAAGATGACATTATAAGGATACTTTTTAGTCTCTAAGTGCATTTTATCTCTTTTAGAAATGCATTTCAACAAGCCATGAGTTATCCAAGGCTTGAGAATTGTTTGAGATCTCGTTACCCTGATAGTAAGAGAGTGTTCCTCAATTTTCCTGTTTAATAATTCTATAAGAAGTGTTGCGGCTTCGTTAACATCGGATAATGAAGTAATATTTGACCAGTCATAACTCACAAGATCATCTTTTAATTTTTTCAAATTTATTTTGATTTGGTACTTAGGTATATCAAAATGTTTTATTTGTAGCCCGAAGCTAGCAATTGCCAAATGGTGGTCAGTTACGTCATTCGAGCATACAACTGCTTTGATAAACTGCTTCGTTTTGATCATAATATGATCTATACAAGATTTTTCGCGCGTTGCTATGTTAATAGTTGGTATAAGTCCATGAAAGGCAATTAAGCTTAAGTATTCGGATGCATTTGTACTGTTATTAGAGCCTAGTATATCGATATTGATGTCACCTGCAACTATAACATTAGAAAAGTTTTGAAGGGATGTTAACACATTGTTCAAAGATGACAAAAATTTTGAAACGTTACTAACCGACGGATAACGATAAATGCCAACGATTGCTTGACCCTCACTTTTAACAATAAGGCAGTTAGCATCATTAAATTCCGGTTCTTCGGTAAGTACTGAGATATTATTCCTTACATAGATTACAACTCCGCTATTTTGGTTAATAATCTTTGTAGTGGCATAAGCACTATAATGATCTAATTGTCTAATGACAGATACATCAGAGAGCCAGCATTCGGTAAGAATAATAATGTCCAAATTGATGTTAAGACGCGTCAGTAACACTTGTAATTCGTCAAAATTCTTGTTTAAGCTTCTAATATTAAATGTAAGAACCTTAAAACCTTTCAAAAGACCACCTTTACAATCTTCAATGATATTTTTAGCACAACATTCAATGTTAAGTGAATCTAATTCGTTAATTACATGAATATTTTTGTCAATCATCATTAATTACGTTGTAACTAAGCTCAAAGGAAATGTTTGTTCGTGATTTATTGAAGATTGTAAGGTTATATATAATTAACAAATCATCTACAAAAGTAAACAGATTTGAAAGCGAATCCAAAGCTCTTAAATAGTAAAAACCAGGTACAATAATAACTTTATAAGAAAAATATATCGTAAAGTAGTTCAAATCATAAACATAAATGGTGATCCTGAATATCTTACAGTTTACATCCTTGTAAAGGCAGTGATAGATCCAACTCAGCAATAGATTTAATCCGGATCGCATTTTTGCCCTCACGCTTTCGAATGAAGATAAAGCCATTGTTGATCCACACGAATTTGTAATCCGTTTCCTTGGCACGATTTCTTGTTTCTCGAAATAATATACGATTATTTCTTGTTAATCTTTCATTGACAAAAATCTTTAATTTAGTTCCCCCAACTTCTATATCAGACGAAGTTAAGCCACGGCGTAATTTCACAGACTTAAGAAAATCCTTTCGCAAATTTCGTCTAGTGAAACGTACTGCAATACAGCGCGGGTGAAGGTGTGCATTTTCTCCAGAGTATTTTGGACCAACTCGTGAGATCCAGTCTATATCCATATCATCTGTATTGAAATCGACTTTTTTAGCTAATACCTTATAAATGTGCTCCAGGTTTTCATTCGGTTGTTCAGGAACGCCGACAATTTCTATCTGGTTCGCCATGGCTGCTTGAAGTTGGTGTTCAAGATCTTCTTGAAGACGCTCTATAGTGCTCTGCTGTGTAACATTCTCCTTCACGAGAGATTTAATACCCTCATCCATGATTTTGAATCTATCTGCAAGAGAGATCAGCTTACCTTCGATAATCTCAATGGTGCTTTGAAAGTCATCTACAGATTTTTTCAGAGCTAGTACGTCAGACTTAAACTCTTTACGAAGGATACTAAATTGACACTGCAGAACTCGACGAACCTCCGCAGCAACGAGTTTCGCCAACTCTGAACGCTCAGATAGTTCAGACGCTTCTTCGGTGCCTTCACAATAAATCTCGCTATCCATATCTTGTTATAATTTAATATTATAATTTTTATATATTTACACAACAGGTTGATAATGGGAGACTCAAAATTGGTCAGAAGAGATTGGAAGTTTATTAGACGAGGGATCTTTATTGGCAAAATATCATAAAGTCTATAAACCACTCCAATCTATTTTTAATCATGTGCGCTAGGGTTTTACACAGAGTTGATGATAGGGCAATTGGGCGGTACGAAGAAGCTTCTTGTGGGTTATAACGCCAGAAATGAATATATTATTTAAAATTCCAAGAAAAATATTTTTGCCAAATAAACTTAAATTTTTCAAGAAGGAATAGGGGATTCCATCTTCTCCTGGGGCTGAATCCCTAAGTCCTTGTAATTCGATTTCTAGCTCTGTAAATGTAAATGGATCGTCAATAACTAAATTTAACAACAGCTTGATAATGGGAGGCAAAAAAATTGGTCAGAAGAGATTGGAACTTTATTGGACGAGGGATTGGCAAAATATCATAAAGAGATGTCGGGTATCTTCTACAATTGAAAAATATGTGGTCTGTCGTACCTTCGTCTAGGCCACATTCACAAATTGAGTGATCTCGTATTCTTAGTTTTCTGCCAAATGAACAGGTGTACAAACATGCCCCAAACGTAGACGACAAATGGTAGAAGTAACCTGTTTGTTGCCTTTTCGATAGTGATAAAACCAAGGCTTTTTTGGAATTTTTGGTTGAATGGATCTATAATATCTTGCTTTGCGAAGGTCAGTAGACCATTGCTTATTCCACGATCCAAAAATATGCCTTTTTGCTAACGAAACTAGATTCCTGGCATGAACCATATGGTGATTCAAAGAACCAAACCTTGCAGCGTCATTTGCCCATGCGTCAACACTTTCGTTACCTCGGATACCACAATGCCCGGGAATCCAAATTATAACTACCTCTAATCCTTGGTTGGAGAAAGAGAGGAGAATGTCTTTAATTTGCAAAATTATTGTGAAATTCTGATACTTATTTTTCAAAATGTTACCAGCTAAGGATTCTAAGCTACTTTTAGAGTCCGAAAAAATCAAGACTTTATTGAGGTGATGAGATTCGATGTATGAAACAGCCTCAAGGATAGCAATAGCTTCACCTGTGAAGACTGTAGTTTCAGGAGGACACTTAAAACTTAGTACTACATTTATTTATTAATGACTTTGAAGCATCTGTATATAAGGGAAGCCACTCTTGCCAATGCTCATGTAATATTTGTTGAAATTTAGTATGAGCAGCCACTTCGTTTTTATTAACACCAAAATCCAGGATCACCCTCGGTTCAATAAAATAAGAGCATCAAAGTTATGCTTAAATAATGGGTGAATTATAGTTTGACGCAACGGATATCTCATGTCTCCTGTGACAGGCTCCACCTTTTGTTCCTGAGATGGACTACTTTATAACATGTACTCCACCTACCCCCTCTCATTGGTTTGACGATCCATTTACATTAACAGAGCTACAAATCGTGTTACAAGGACTTAGAGATTCAGCCTTAAGAGAAGATGGAATCCCTTATTCCTTCTTGAAAAATTTAAGTTTATTTGGCAAAAATACCTTTCTCGGAATTTAAAATAATATATTTATTTCTGGCGTTATATCTGAAATGTGGAAAACTCAGATTATCATCCCATCAAACCTGGGCAAAACCCACAAGAAGCTTCTTCGTACTGCCCAATTGCCCTATCATCAGCTATGAGTAAAACCCTAGAGCACATGATTAAAAATAGATTGGAGTGGTTTATAGAAAACAAACAGATTTAGGATAAGTCACAATATGGTTTCCGCAAAGGTAAGGGTGAAATGGATAGTCTGTGTATTATTTTAAGTGACATTAATTTGGCCTTCTCAAATGGAGAGCATCTTGCGGAAGGTTTTTTAGACATTTCATCTGCTTACGATAGTGTGCTTCTTCCAATTCTCAGGCAGAAAATGCACCATCTGAGTATTCCTGTGAGGATAATACACTGTATTATAAATTTACTGTCGCAAAGATTTATAAAAGTCCGTTTAAATGGTCATTTACTTCAACCTAGAACTGTCCGGATAGGACTCCCGCAAGGATCAGTTCTCAGTCCCCTCTTCTATAACATTATAGATGTTATACAAGAGGGGAATGAGAACTGATCCTTGCGGGAGTTAGCATACACATTCACACAGCACACAACAGCAACACACTGGCTTAAGGGCAGGAGAATAGAATATACAATTTGCAATAATCGCAAGGCTTTTTGTAGTCAACTCTACTTGCTGAAGATGCTGCGAGCATTTCTTTGAACTTACAAAGGAATATCGAATCTAGACTAAGCAAAACTAAAACCCGCTAAAACTCGATACTCAAACTCAAACTCTGGACTAATTTTGGTCTTAAATTATTTGTGAAAGTCCAGGGAAGATTTATAAAGTGAGTAAATGTGATAATAATGCTAGGAATTTAATAAAAATATAATATTTTTTTTAAATAGATAATAAAACATCGATGTTATAAAATTGATTTTGCATTATTTTAAACTTCTTTACATATATTATGCTTGCTAATTTTGATTATTAATTGATTACATATAGTCCTCTATGGGAGGAGGTCTGGTAGCTTCTATTCCCAGACCTCCCTTCCAAACCCCTGAGGTCACCAAGGTGGCCTGGGCCTACGGTCTGAACGTCACCCAGGTGAAAAGATCCTGCGAGGAGAAGCCCGGGCAAGGAAGTTCGCCTCGAGGTCCGTACCCCACCTTCCACCCACCCGGGAAGTAACCGAGATGACCCTATTACTACTGCAATAGGAGTTACAATTGAATCCCCCTGATCGATCAGATTTTTGTGATGGAGATTGCAGGGTTGGAGAGTGACAGAAGCTAATGTTTATTTCAGAAATAAGACCCAACCCAGACGAAGTCACGGGTAGAATATAGTAATAAAACAATACAAATTGTTACTCGTAGATCTCAAAACAATATTTATTACCTACAAGTTTGATAGTATTTGAAGTAACGCGAACTGCTTATTTATATGTGGCGTCATATTCGAGCCGGAATGCGTAGTAAGGTTTGTCGCGCGAGCCGACTATTTTAGTCACTATATGGTCCTCCTTTACATCTTCGCCCCGGAGCGTAATAGTGTCGTCTTTTTCAACTTCCAGCACCCGAAAGGACCAAGTAGTGTCATTAGTCTCTCCTTGTTTACTGTAGATTAGCTTATCATCTTTTTTTTTTGCGGCAGACACTGCCGCAACTAAAGCGAGACAACTGAATATTACAATTTTAGACGCCATTACGTTCCAAGATATATGTGTTTTGTTTCAACTAGATGCTTCTATATATACTAACTTAATGGGGAAGACAATTTTCGGATAATTATGATATTGAAATATAATTAATGTATATCACTGTTGTAATTAAATCTTATAATGCCTTATATTATTACTAGCGGCTCGCTCCGGCTTCGCACGGGTATGAAATATATATAGCCTATGTCACTCAGTGAAAAAAATGATTGAAATCTATCCAGTAGTTCTGATTTATTCATTACTGCCCGTGGCACACTCGCGTTAAATTTCCCAGAGTAAAACAATTCCCCTTTCCCTATACCATGAAGATGAGACCTGCTATAGGGCGAAGCGCGGCCTCCGACACATATGCAGGTACAGGCACGAGGCGCGCTGCCGCAAATTTAAATCTGAAATATCTTTTAAAATGCTCATTTAAATTACATGCTATAAACGGCCATATTTATCTATATGAAATCAACAATGTATTTAAGGTACTTAATTGGATAAGGATCAAAGGATTGTATTGTTTAAAATTGCTTCGAAAATAAGGTATTATTTTTCGTAAAAAAAAATTGTCAAAAAAAATGCTATTGTTGGTTATCCATAAGAGATAGATAGACATATAACATCGCGGAGTTTTCTGTAGACCTTTTTAAGGTGTACAAATACTTAGTACATTATATTAATTATTGTAGGGTTCAGCCTGCGTTTCCAATGAAGCGGAAAAAAATGTAATTATTTACGACATCATATTAGAAACCTCAAAAATTACAGTATTTCTCTTCTTATACTTCACTTCCAATAAGCTGTGGTAGCCCAGCGGTAACACCGTGCGCCTCTTTCGAGGAGGTCTAGGGTTCAAACCCGGGGCACCAATGAGTTTTCTAGTAAAAACTTATGTATCTAATTGATAATTGCAATTTATCACACGCTTTTCGGTGAAGGAAAACATCGTGAGGAAACCTGCATATCTCTAGAGAATTCTGGTCATATGTGTAACCTACCAATCCGCATTTGAGCAGCGTGGTAGGTCTCAGCTCCAATCCTTCTCTCCAAAAACGGAGAGAAGAGGCCTATGCCCAGCAGTGGGATAGTAACAGGCCGTTACTTACTTCACTTCCATATTCAATGTTATATTGCAAACATTTATAATAGCGAAATTCTCGAATTGGAAAAATCGTTTATAAATAAATAATTAATAAACGATTTTTTTCCATTTCCCATCCTTTCCAATATCGACTTTTTCGACAATTTTCATCGATTTTTCTGCCTTATAATATTTAGAATAAATACAAATTAAAATGGGCAAGTACAAAAAAAATATTATTGACGTTTAACAGATGCGAAATTCCATTAAAATATGTATTTTGTTATTGGACCAATAACCAATGTAACCAATGTTGGTTACATTAGTTTTATTATTATTATATCATCTCGCTCCCGCCCTGATCCCACTCTAAGTGGGGTCGGCACATTATGTTATAAACATGATTTGACAATTATGCCAAACATCATGCAGGCCAAACGTTGAATTATTTCGAACCGGCCGCCTGCATGACGTCAACTTACCTTAGTCGCCTATGGCACTTCGGTAAGAAACTGCGGGTGGTCCATTCTACTCGGTCATACCACACGGCGAGTCGACTTATTTTAGTCGCGTTTTACGACACCTCGGCTAGATTTAAATTTGCGGCAGCGCGCCGCGAATCTGTACCTGCATATGTTTCAGGGGCCGCGCTTCGCCCTATAGCAGGAAATCTTCACGGTATAGGGAAAGGGGAATTGTTTTACTCCAAATTTAACGCATGCGAGCTACGGGCAGTAATGAATTAATCAGTATTACTGGATAGATTTTAATGATTTTTGTCACTGAGTGACATAGGCTATATATATATTTTATACCCATGCGAAGGCGGAGCGAGCCGCTAGTAATAATATAAGGCTATAAGAATTAATTACAATAGTGATATACATTAATTATATTTCAATATCATAATTATCCGAAAATCGTCCTCTCCATTAAGTTAGTATATATAGAAGCATCTAGTTGAAACAAAACACATATATCTTGGAACGTAATGGCGTCTAAAATTCTAATATTCAGTTGTATCGCTTTAGTTGCGGCAGTGTCTGCCTCAAAAAAAAAAGATGATAAGCTAATCTACAGTAAACAAGGAGAGAATAATGGCACTACTTACTCCTTTCGGGTGCTGGAAGTTGAAAATGACGACACTATTACGCTCCGAGGCAAACACATAAAGGAGGACCATATAGTGGCTAAAATGGTCGGCAGGCGCGACAAACCTTACGCATTCCGGCTCGAATATGACGCCACAATTGAATAAGCAGTTCGCGTTACTTCAAATACCATCAAAGTTGTAGGGAATAAATATAGTTTTGAGATCTACGAGTAACAATTTGTATTGTTTTATTACTAGATTGTACCCGTGACTTCGTCTGGGTTGGGTCTTATTCCTGAAATAAACATTAGCTTCTGTCACTCTCCAACCCTGCAATCTCCATCACAAAAATCTGAATGATCAGGGGGATTCAATTGTAATTCCTATTGCGGTAGTAATAGGGTCATCTCGCTTACTTCCCGGGTGGGCGGAAGGCGGGCCCGGGCTATTCCTCGCAGGATCTTTTCGCCAGGGTGATGTTTAGGCCGTAGGCCCAGGTCACCTAGGTGACCTCAGGGGTTTGGTAGGGAAGTCTGGGAATAAAAGCTCCCAGACCTCCTCCTTTAGTAATGATTTTCGCTAATCGCAACTTATATATTCATAGTAGATGGATTTTCTCCATCTCCTAATTTTCCCGTTGAAAAATGTGTATATGCATGAATTACGCCAAATTTAATCAATTAATAATCAATATTAGCAAGCATGATATATGTAAAGAAGTTTAAAATAATGCAACATCGATGTTTTATTATCTTTTTTTTTTAATTGATATTTTTCATAAATTCCTAGCATTTTTATCACATTTACTCACTTTATAAACCTTCCCTGGACTTTCACAAATAATTGAAGACAAAAATTAGCCAAATGAGTCCAGCCGTTATCGAGTTTTAGCGGGTTTTAGTTTTGCTTAGTCTAGATTCGATATCCCTTTGAAAGTTCAAAAAAATGCTCGCAGCATCATCAGGAAGTAGATTTCACTACAAAAAGCCTTGCGATTATTGCAAATTGTATATTCTATTCTCCTGCCCTTAAGCCACTGTGTTGCTGTTGTGTACTGCGTGAATGTGTATGCTCACAGGGAGCATTCGCGTCATACGAGTACGTTCGTTGCGAACGCTGCCTCAGTGCGAGCCGTGCGTTCCGTTTAGACGGATGTTTTGTTTACGTTGCACGGTTTTGAGACATGGAGTGGGCTCCATGCATTGAGCCCATAATGTAACCGTTTCATAAAAAAGTGTCGGGTCCACTAGCGTCTTTTCTCTTTTTTAAATATTTTGTGAATTACTATATAGGCTGCAGCTGTAATCTGCACATCTCGCCGTGTCGGAGCCATTTTTCTAGTGACGAATACCATGCGTGGTTGTTGGTGTGCTCGGCTTGAACATGTGTAATTCGTGACGCATGTATAAACGTACCGTTGTATGCATCAGGTTGAGGCATACATATTCTATTATCGAACTGTTCGAGACACACGCCGAGGTGTCGTAAAATACGACCAGAAGCTAAATTGATGTCAGGCAGGCGGTTAGTTTTATTTAGTTTTAGTTTGAATAAACTATTTTTATAACTATATTTCGGCAACCAAACAGTAGCGCCTAAGTCACTATTTATAAAGTCCAACTTTGGTGCATCTGTATAAACGGGAAGCCACTCTTGCCAATGCTCATGTAATATTTGTTGAAATTTAGTATGAGCAGCCACTTCATTTTTGTTAACACCAAAATCCAGGATCAACCTCGGTTCAAAAATAAGAGCATAAAAGTTATGCTCAACTAATGGGTGAATTATAGTTTGACGCAACGGACATCTCATGTCTCCTTCAACAGGCTCCACCTTTGTTAGTTACACTAACATTTATTCAAACTTAGTTTGCTGTTTTAGATCTACTAACTTACTAACGATGGATATAACTATATATATGTTAGTTTGTGTTTGTCATGCAGGTTAATAATTTCACCGAACCATCTCTCAAAAAAAGTTGCCATCAAAATATATTTTAACTCATTCATGTTGTTTTTTCCACTACGCTGACATTGACAACAGCAGTTTAAGTGCCATTAACCAAAAAGAAGAAGAAGAAATAAGTTTTCTAACACGTTCCCACTAAAAGTTAATGATATTTATATATTATATTTATATTTATTTATATTTAATACCAGAAAAGCATTATGAATTTTTTTGATGTATATGAAGTTGTTGTAATTCTTTTACGAAACTATTTTAATGTATAGTAGTGGCCCGTTCCGGCTTCGCACGGGTATAAAATATATAGCCTATGTCACTCAGTGAAAAAAAATAATTAAATCTATCCAGTAGTTTTGTTTTATTCATTCGCCCGCACGCGTTTAAATTTGGAGAAAAGCAATCCCCCTTTCCGTATACCATGAAGATTCCCTACTATCTTTGGAATATCTAAATTCATATACTACATTTTTACTTATTTACTTCTACATTTTCCCTATGTATTTTATTTTTACAATTAATTACAAAATGTCTTTTTATACAACATTCACAGCTTTCTTGTCATTACACAATACAAATATGTTTTCTTTAGGGGTTACTCTTGGAAGAGCGACATATAGTTGGCCATGTGAAAAACAAACCCGTCCGATCGCAGCTATATTCGAAGTGCTATAGGGCGAAGCGTGCAATCGCTGTGCCCTGCATTTTAAATCTGTAATATCTTAGATAATGTTCATTTAAATCACATGTTGTCACGGCCATATCGATCTACCTTAAATGAACAATGTATTTAATGTATTTAATTGGATAAGGATTAATGCTATATTTTTTAAATAGGTTTCCAAAATAAGGCAATATTTTTCGTGAAAAGAACGAAAAAAAAAGGTTATTGTGGGTTATCCATAAGAGACATATACCATCGCGGAGTATTCTGTAGCACCTTCCCAAGGTGTACAAATACTTAGTAAAATATTTTGATAAATATCGTAGCGTTCAGCCTGCATTTGCAATGTAGGCGGAAAAAAATGTAATTATTTACGACATCATATTAGAAACCTCAAAAATTACAATATTTCTCTACTCCACATTGAATGGTATTATAATGTTAAAAGCAATTTTGGTCATAGTATCATAGACGATGCAACTAAGAAACTTATCAAAGAAAGAAGTTCACTTCAAAAACAATCAAAGCTGACCGAAAAAGATAAGGAAGATCTAAAATATCTCTATAAAAAAATCAATAAAGAGATAAAACGTTGTTACGAAAGTTACAGAACCAATATTTTAGAAAAACATCTGAATACCACAAAGAAGAGCAAAAAGAGCATTTAAAGAACTCAACACTTCAAAAACTTGGATTCCACACCTCCAGTCTGGGTCTTTTAAAAGTAGTTTGCACGTCGACATAAACAACTTAGCTACAGATTTTTATGCAAAACTATATAGTGCACCTACTATAATATCAGGGACGGCGGCACCCTCGAAGGATAAAAGCGAGACAAATACTATACAATCTATCTATTGAATTAAAAAATAATATCTAAATCTATTTTGAACGCCGTGTGGTATCCGGCTGAATAGAATAGTACCACCCTCATTTCTTACCGAGGTGTCGTAAGAGGCGACTAAGGTAAGTTGACCCGCCGTGTGGTGTCCGGCTGAGTAGAATAGACCAACCTCATTTCTTACCGAGGTGTCGTAAAAGGCGACAAAGGTAAGTTGACCCACCGAGCGGTATCCGGTTCAGTAGAATAGACCACCCTCTTTCTTACCGAGGTGTCGTAAAATACGACTGAGGTAAGTTGACGTCAGGCAGGCGGCCGGTCGTAAAAATGCAGCCAAATTATGTGACAACATGATTATAGCATGTTGTGCCGACCCCACTTAGAGTGGGATAAGGGCAGGAGGATGATGATGATGATCTAAATCTATTTTGAAAAGAATTGAGATCGCTCAGCGCACTATCCTTAAAGTGTGTACATTCAAGCCCATTATTTATCCGACTCTGTACTTGTATCAATCGTGTGAAGTTACGATACGATATAACAGTTATTCATTTCTTCTATTATTCTTAAGCAGCATAGTGAAACTAGCTATGACTGCAATATTTATAACAAGCGCAGAAAATACTCAGTGTGTAATACCAATCGTTTTAGGACATCCTTCACCATGAAATTCTATAAAGTTATTGCACCTTATCTATATAATAAAATTAATAAAAATTTAAATATATATTCCCTAACAAAAGCTAAATGCAAGTATAAGTTATTTCATTATCTTCTTAAACTTTCATACATTGACACTGAAGAACTCGTACATAATTTCTAAATTAATATTTACAGAAAACTTTCAGAGTGCCGACTTTTATTTATATTTATTTTTATTTTTTTATATATAACTAATATGTTCAATACAATTAACTCACCCTCTCTCCATACATGCCTCCTACTCACACTTATATATATTAATTACATGCATACTTCATAAACACAACTCATAAAAACACAGAGAGGTTCTCCTTACAGACATGCTAATAATTATTTTTTTCATTGTATTGTTATTTTTCTTATAGCAAATAGTAACTAAGTCACATGTCTTCGGTGTTTGTCGCTGTTTGCCGAGATACAGTTTTAACTAGTTCGGCTGCAGATGGTCATATATTAAATTAAGCACTATTTGTCATATGTAAGAAAATAAATAAATAAAATTAAGTGTAAAAATGTTCAACGAAGATGAAATCCTTAAACAAATACTGAAACTAAAGGTTGAGAAGTGTGCCCCACGGTATCACAAATGATTACATCAAATATGGTAAGATCGTTTTGCTAACTCCTCTAACTTACCTTTTTAACAAAATACTGTTAGAAGAATATGTTCCCGACGATTGGAATAAATCAGAGATTATTCTGCTCTACAAAAAAGGGGACCCAGCCGACATAGCAAACTATCGGCCCATAAGCCTCATGTCATGTGTTTACAAGTTGTTCGCTTCCTGCATATTAAATAGAATATCGCCAGAAATCGACATCCACCAGCCTTACGAACAAGCTGGTTTCATAAAGGGTTTCAGCACGATCGATCACTTACATGTCGTAGAGCAGGTATTAGAAAAATATGTTGAGTTCCGTAGACCATTATACTTAGCATTCACAGATTATAAAAAAGCTTTCGACTCTATCTCACATAAAAGTATCTGGGAAGCCTTATCATATCAAAATATAGATACTAAATATATTAATATCTTGAAATACATATATGGTAACAGCACAGCAAGAATCAGACTGGATAGAACAGGGAAGAGTATAATTATAAACAGAGGCGCAAGACAGGGAGACATCCTTATACAATATAATAAAAGACTTTCCTTGGTCAAACCAAGGAATTCACGTGGATGGGAAGTATATGAGCCACTTGCGATTCGCAGATGATAAACTACTATTCGCAGAAACTATAAAACAATAAGGCTCAATGATCAATGAGCTACAATTTGTTAGCAGGTTTAGAAATGAATCTCAACAAAACAAAAATTATGACCAACAGCACAAAAATACCTATTTGTATAGACAACAACCCGCTCGATCACATAGAGTCATATGTTTATCTAGGAAAACAAATATCATTTAAAGCAAAGAGAAATCACGAAGAATTAAATAGAAGGATAGCGATAACCTGGAACAAATTTTGGGCTCATAAAGAAATTTTAAAATCAAAACTCCCTATAAAAACTAAGAAAATAGTAATGAACACAGCAAACTTTCCTGCCTTACCTACGGCTGCCAAACGTGGTCATTTGACGGAAAGATTAAAACGAAAGTTCAGTCAGCACAGAGAGCAATGGGAAGAAGTTGTTTGGGTATTCATTTAAAGGATAGAGTAAAAAATACAGATTCGTAACAAAACGAGAGTAACCGACCCCTTAGCCTTTGCACAAGGCCTTAAGTGGAAGTGGGCCGGCCATTTTGCACGTTATACAGACGGACGCTGGACAGCAAGCGTGACAACATGGAAAAGTCCAAATGGGTCTCGAGCCAGAGGCCGACCATACCAGATGGCATGACTAAATTATCGCAAACGCAAGCAAAAACTGGCTCGAGACAGCGAAAGATAGAGAAAATTGGAATTCTTTGGAGGACGCTTTTACCCGAAAGGGGTCCATACTTAAATCTGACCCAGAATGATAATACTTTTAACTATTTCCTATTATTTTATTTGTTTGTCAATATTTTTCTATTTTAATTTTTTACTTTTTAAATATTGATTTTAAATTATTAATAGATTTTGACTTATACTTATTACTTATAACGTTGACATATAAATATAATTTAGATTAGAATCGCGACATAATTACATTAGATATTATAATGTAATTTTTAGAAAGTATTGTTTCTTTTACTTTTACTTAATCGATTGATTTGTATAAATGTATGGGCCTAATAAAGCTTTATTATTATTATTATTATGTAGTGAAGTTTAGCTATTATTTTGATAATTGTCAAATTTTTTTACCATATTTAACCAAAGACAAAATTACATTTAGCTGTCATTTATGTTTTGTTATTGCATGTCATAGTCGTTTTTGTTATACCACGTTTTATAGGGACTTGGCGGAAACGCGGTCGATCGGGATAAAAAATATCCTATTTGCGTCTCCTGGTTCTAATCAACCTCTCCACCAATTTTCAGCCAAATTGGTTTATCCGTTCTTGAGTTATAAATAGTGTAACTAAGACCATCTTTCTTTTATATATATATATAGATTTCATGTAAGTAGGTACGGGTTATTTACTAAAATTATTAAATTATGCTGATTCTTCCCGGATCGATCCGATTTTTGTGACCGAGGCGAGGCACTACAACAACGGAAATCATTGCAGGCCTGAGACCATCGATCCAACACCAGTACACACCAGAGACTATTCGGTACAGCTCCCAGCACCACTTAGCGAAGTCACCCTCACCAAGTTATATTCAGGCACTATAAAGCGTTCGAGAATAATAAATAATTTGTCACATGTAATAAAATTACATTTTAATTGTTAGTGAGCTACAAGACCGAAGTCTCTCACCACACCGTTAAGACAAGCCGAATCTTTAAACATTTCACACTATAAAGTGTTCGAGAATAATGTATCATTTGTCTCATGTAACAAAATTACATTTTATTAGTGATCTAGTAGACCGAAGTCTCTCATCACACAGCTAAGACAAGCCGAAGCTTTAAACAATGGTTCTGGGATCATAGCGCTACCATGTATCGCCCCAAGTACATGTAAACGTGAGCCTTCGGCTTGCCGTACTAGGTCGCGAGCGCTCCCGGCAACGTCCGCCAGTCATCCAATACCTATATCAGACGGCTGTCGTGACATGCGGCGCTAATGAAAGTTTAGTATAGAAAATCCAAAATGTATTGGGAAAATTTTGATAAAATATTTTAATGAAAAGTGCACATATATGTAACGAGTATCAAATACTTATTACGAATAACCATATTAAATGACAAAAAAATATTTTTATTTATATACCTCCCTAACTTACTATCACTTCAGTACATAACTCTACCAATATATCCATGTAAGGTCGAGATCGTCACATACTCAACCGGATATCATTCGGCATATTACATGACTATTTCAATATAAATAATTTTTAAATAACCATATAAAATAATCTTTAATAGTTTAAATATTTTATTGTTAAATATTTTATATAATAAAGAACTTAAAGTTAAAGTTGATTCTTGTTCGGAAAACGAATAATTGTTTACTATACTAATACTATAATATACTGAAGTTTGTCGCTGTGTTTGTTACGCTTTTAGAGTTAACTAATTTCACGAGTTACCAATAAACTGTCAGTTAGCTTATTTGCAAAATATCTGACACATATCTGGTAATTTTGGGTTTCTCAGGTTTCTGATAGGCTTATTTGGCACTTAAAGTCCCTAATAAGTTCACAGGTAGATCATGTGGCTGTTATTTTGTTTATCCGCTGGATAGCAAACACCTATTTCAAAATGGCCGCGATTTGATTTGTTTCATTTTTTTCACTTTTTAGGCTCTTTTTAGATACATTTATCTGCTACTTAGTTTATTTGTCGATTAACTATCCGATACTTTGTCACTAACTTGTGAAACAGGTTCTAAAGCTACTATTTAATACTATTACACACCGGGCTGACATATAAGATAAAAAAGTCCGTTGTTTCATCGAGAACTGGACCAAAGTACAGTTATTCAGGGTGTTTTAACATTTAATTTTACAGTTACAACTTGGTACATAAAACAATATAAGCAAAATTGAAATTATAATTATTATTCGTTATGTAAAACAGTTTTTGACAGTTTTTTCGTTGACGATTCAAAAGCACTTGTTTACAAGTTTATTTGAATAAAGAATATTTTGAATTTGAATTGAATTTGAATTTGACAAGTAATTGAAGAAATACGCAGCTGTTTATACGTATTGGGCGTACACTTCGACTAGGAATTCATAGCCTCTGCCGCGTTTGCCGACTAGTTTAATCTCTACTCACTCTCCCCAGGGCCTCCAGACTGGAGCGAACTGGTGCCGTCACCTTGAACGTCCTGGGCTCGAATCAATTTGATAACACCATAACTGCCCACTCGCTCACTTTGAAGTTATAATAGATTTAATTTAAACATTGTACACTTGTCAAGAAACGGTGACTACTTAATAATACGTTAAAGGAAACGAGAACTTTTGGACCCAATTTTATTGTAATGGGTTGACATATGATTTTCATAATTTTCTGTTGCGGAGTCCAGTTGGAAAGGGTTTTTACCGCTTTAACATCGTCCATGCGTCGCAGGTCCTCTGCTCATGCAGGACCTAACGACAGTTCTACAAAATCACTACATATTATAAAACAAAGTCCATATTTCCGTATGTACGCATAAAACTTTAAAACTACGCAACCGATTTTGATGCGGTTTTTTTTAATAGATAGAGTGATTCCAGAGGAAGGTTTGTACGTATAATAACATTCAATACGAAGTAGAGAAATACTGTAATTTTTGAGGTTTCTGTAAATAATTACATTTTTTTCCGCTTGCATTGCAAACGCAGGCTCAACCCTACGAGATTTATCAAAATGATGTGCTAAGTATATGTACACCTTAAAAAGGTCTACAGAAAAGTCCGCGATGGTATATATCTATCTCTTATGGATAACCCACAATAGCAGTTTTTTTCATTTACTTTTTACGAAAAATGATGCCTTATGTTCAAAGCAATTTTTATACAATACAGCATTATTCCTTATCCAATTGAGTACCTTAAATATATTGTTGATTTAATATAGATCAATATTGCCGTTTACAGCATGTAATTTAAGTGAACATTTTCGGAGATATTACAGATTTAAAATCCCGCGAGGGGGCCGCGCTTCGACCTATAAGCACTTCGAATTTAGCAGCGACCGGAGGCGCAACTAAATGTCCTTCTTTCAAGTTTATATTGTCTAATGATAAGAAAGCTATGAATGTTGTATGTAAAGACATTGTCTAATCAGTCAATTGTCAATTGTAAAACTAAATAATATCACTACATCAGTCTGTCCCTATGTCCGTATATCCCTATGTACGCATAAAACTTTAAAACTACGCAACAGATTTTGATGCGGTTTTTTTTAATAGATGGAGTGATTCCAGAGGAAGGTTTGTACGTATAATAACATTCAATACGGAGTAGAGAAATACTGTAATTTTTGAGGTTTCTAATGTGATGTCGTAAATAATTACATTTTTTTCCGCTTACATTGCAAACGCAGGCTAAACCCTACGAGATTTATCAAAATAATTTACTAAGTATTTGTACATCTTGAAAAGGTCTACAGAAAAGTCCGCGGTGGTATATATATGTCTATCTCTTATAGATAACCCACTATAGCATTTTTTGTCATTTACTTTTTACGAAAAATAATGCCATATTTTTGAAGCAATTTTTATAGAATACAGCATCAATCCTTATCCAATTAAGTACCTTAAATAAACAGTTTATAGATTTAATATAGATCAATATGGCCGTTTACAGCATGTAATTTAAGTGAACATTTTCGGAGATATTACAGATTTCAAATGACGTGAGGACGCCGCGCTTTGCCCTATAACACTTCGACTTTAGCAGCTATGTCCCTCTCTCAAGAGTTTGTTTAAAGACATTCTGTAATTAATTGTAAAAATAAAATACATAGGGAAAATGTAAAAGTAAATAAGTAAAAATGTACTATATGAATTTAGATATTCCAAAGATAGCAGGAAACCTTCTTAGTATAGGGAAAGGAAATTGTTTTTCTCCAAATTTAACGCGTGCGGGCCACAGGCAGTAATGAATAAATCAAAACTACTGGATAGATTTTAATCATTTTTTTTACACTGACTGACATGGGATATATATTTTATACCCGTGCGAAGCAGGAGCAGGCCGCTAGTGTTCTATAAAATACGAAATGAAACGGAGACTTTTAGGCCTAATTGTAATAAGTTAAGGTAAAGTTTAAATAAACTTTTTTTAATTTAATAAAAAAAAATTATATATAATTTATCAAACTAAAACTAAATAAAACTAAAAAAAATATTTTAAAAAATAGCGCAATTTTAAATCTGGGAAAAAAATGTGTTTGGCACACATTTAATAAGTTATCGATTAAAGTAAAGGAATCGTTAAAAATATAATGTGAAAGTCGAATAAAGATTTTGTTATTCCTATTCTTAATCTTATAAGACGTACGTACGTCTTATAAGATTAAGTAAGTAATACGTTGTAAGATTAAGTAATACGTTGTCACATGATTTGGCTTTGTATTTTACGACCGGCCGCCTGCCTGACGTCAGCTTAGCTTGGTCGTATTTTACGACACCTCGGCGTGTGTCTCGAATAGTTTGATAATAGAATATGTATGCCTCAACCTCATGCATACAACGGTACGTTTATACATGCGTCCCGAATGACACATGTTCAAGCCGAGCACACCAACAACCACGCATAGTATTCGTCACTAGAAAAATGGTTCCGACACGGCGAGATGTGCAGATTACAGCTGCAGCCTATATAGTAATTCACAAAATATTTAAAAAAGAGAAAAGACGCTGGTGGACCCGACACTTTTTTATGAAACGGTTACATTATGGGCTCAATGCATGGAGCCCACTCCATGTCAGCGCAGGCAGCGTTCGCAACGAACGTACTCGTATGACACGAATGCTCACTGTGAGCATACACATTCACACAGCACACAACAGCAACACAGTGGCTTAAGGGCAGGAGAATAGAATATACAATTTGCAATAATCGCAAGGCTTTTTGTAGTGAAATCTACTTCCTGATGATGCTGCGAGCATTTCTTTGAACTTACAAAGGGATATCGAATCTAGACTAAGCAAAACTAAAACCCGCTAAAACTCGATGATGGTTGGACTCATTTGGCTAATTTTGGTCTTAAATTATTTGTGAAAGTCCAGGGAAGGTTTATAAAGTGAGTAAATGTGATAAAAATGCTAGGAATCTAATAAAAATATCATTTTTTAAAAAATAGATAATAAAACATTGATGTTATAAAATCGATTTTGCATTATTTTATACTTCTTTACATGTATTATGTTTGCTAATATTGATTATAAATTGATTAAATTTTGGTCCTCTATAGGAGGTCTGGGAGCTTCCATTCCCAGACCTCCCTACCAAACCCCGTAGGTCACCAAGGTGGTCTGGGCCTACGGCCTGAACATTACCCAGGTGAAAAGATCCTGCGAGGAGTAGCCCGGGCCAGGAAGTTCGCGTCCAGGTCCGTACCCCGCCTTCCGTCCGCCCGGGAAGTAACCGAGATGACCCTATTACTACCGTAATAGGAATTACAATTGAATCCCCCTGATCATTCAGATTTTTGTGATGGAGATTGCAGGGTTGGAGAGTGACAGAAGCTAATGTTTATTTCAGGAATAAGACCCAACCCAGACGAAGTCACGGGTAGAATCTAGTAATAAAACAATACAAATTGTTACTCGTAGATCTCAAAACTATATTTATTCCCTACAAGTTTGATGGTATTTGAAGTAACGCGAACTGCTTATTCAATTGTGGCGTCATATTCGAGCCGGAATGCGTAAGGTTTGTCGCGCCTGCCGACCATTTTAACCACTATATGGTCCTCCTTTATGTCTTTGCCTCGGAGCTTAATAGTCCCGTCATTTTCAACTTCCAGCACCCGAAAGGAGTAAGTAGTGCCATCATTCTCTCCTTGTTTACTGTAGATTAGCTTTTCATCTTTTTTTTTTGAGGCAGACACTGCCGCAACTAAAGCGAGACAACTGAATATTAGAATTTTAGACGCCATTACGTTCCAAGATATATGTGTTTTGTTTCAACTAGATGCTTCTATATATACTAACTTAATGGGGAAGACAATTTTCGGATAATTATGATATTGAAATATAATTAATGTATATCACTATTGTACTTAAATCTTATAACGCCTTATATTATTACTAGCAGCTCGCTCCGGCTTCGCACAAGTATAAAATATATATAGCCTATGTCACTCAGTGAAAAAAATTATTAAAATCTATCCAGTAGTTCTGATTAATTCATTACTGCCCGTGGCTCACACCCGTTAAATTTGGAGTAAAACAATTCCCCTTTCCCTATATCGTGAAGATTTCCTGCTATAGGGCGAAGCGCGGCCACCGAAACATATGCAGGTACAGGCACGAGGCGCGCTGCCGCAAATTTAAATCTGAAATATCTTCTAAAATGCTCCTTTAAGTTCATGCTATAAACGGCCATATTTATCTATATGAAATCAACAATGTATTTAAGGTACCTAATTGGATCAGGATCAAAGGATTGTATTGTTTAAAATTGCTTCGAAAATAAGGTATTATTTTTCGTAAAAACAAAATGTCAAAAAAATGCTATTGTTGGTTATCCATAAGAGATAGACATATACCATCGCGGAGTTTTCTGTAGACCTTTTCAAGTTGTACAAATACTTAGTACATTAAATTAATTATTGTAGGGTTCAGCCTGCGTTTCCAATGTAAGCGGAAAAAAATGTAATTATTTACGACATCATATTAGAAACCTGAAAAATTACAGTATTTCTCTTCTCCATATTCAATGTTATATTGCAAACATTTAAAATATTATTTTCTCGAATTGGAAAAAATCGTTTATAAATAAATTATTAATAAACGATTTTTTTTATTTTCCATCCTTTCCAATATCGTCTTTTTCGATAATTTTCATCGATTTTCTGACTTATAATAATTAGAATAAATACAAATTAAAATGGGTAAGTACAAAAAAAATATTATTGACGTTTAACAGATGCGAAATTCCATTAAAATATGTATTTTGTTACGAAGCTGTGGTAGCCCAGCGGTAACACCGTGCGCCTCTTTCGAGGAGGTCTAGGGTTCAAACCCCGGGCAGGCACCAATGAGTTTTCTAGTAAAACATATGTGTCTAATTGATAATTGCAATTTATCACACGCTTTTCGGTGAAGGAAAACATCGTGAGGAAACCTGCATATCTTTAGAGAATTCTGGAGATATGTGTAACCTACCAATCCGCATTGGAGCAGCGTGGTAGGTCTTAGCTCCAATCCTTCTCTCCAAAAAAAAAAAAAAAAAACGGAGAGAAGAGGCCTATGCCCAGCAGTGGGATAGTAACAGGCCGTTACTTACTTTTTTTACTTATGTATTTTGTTATTGGACCAATAACCAATGTAACCAATGTAGCCAACATTGGTTACATTGGTTTTATGTATCATCTTTATTATTATTATTATAACATCATCCTCCCGACCTGATCCCACTCTAAGTGGGGTCGGCACAACATGTTATAAACATGATTTGACAATTATGCCAAACATCATGCACGCCAAACGTTGACGTCATGCAGGCGGCCAGTTGGAAAATTATTTCCAACCGGCCGCCTGCATGAAGTCAACTTACCTTATTCGCCTATGACTATACTCAGCCGGATACCACACGGCGAGTCGACTTATTTTAGTCGCGTTTATAAAACACACCTCGGTAAAAAATGAAGTTTGTCATTAGAAAATCCATCACAATAATAAAATAATCGATTAATATGAAATTCATGTACAGACTCACGAACACTTCTAACTCCCTTCTCAAAACATTGTGGTGCGAGTACGACAGTCCCTTCCTGAACCACTGGAATGGTGCACACGCAATGGTGCATAGTTTTTGTAAATAGTTTAGGTACATAGTTTAGTTAAATTATGTTTTTGTTATTACTAACATATGGTATGGATATTGTATCCGATATGAAAATTAAATAAATAAATAAAATATATCATATTTATTATTATTGTTAAATCATCATCCTCCCACCCTGATCCCACTATAAATGGGGTCGGCACAACATGTTATAAACATGATTTGGCATAATTTTCCAACCAGCCGCCTGCATGAGGTCAACTTACCTTATTCGCCTATGACACCTCGGTAAGAAATTGCGGGTGTTCCATTCTACTCAGCCGGATACCACACGGCGAGTCGACTTATTTTAGTCGCGTTTAAAAAACACACCTCGGTAAAAAATGAAGGTTGTCTATTCACATTAGAAAATCGATCACAATAATAAAATAATCGATTAATATGAAAATTGATTAGTTTTTCACATCACTAATAAGAATGGAATTGAAATATTTCCGTTCTAAAGAAATCATTAAGTCTATATCTATACTTCTATACTTCTATATTTATAAATCTGAAGAGTTTGTTTGTTTGTTTGTTTGATTCATTGATTGATTGTTTGAACGCGTTAATCTCAGGAACTACTGGACCGATTTGAAAAATTCTTTTAGTGTAAGATAGTCCATTTTTCGAGGAAAGCTATAGGCTATATATAACAGCTAGCTATATATAACATCACGCTAAGATGAATAAGAGAGGCGCGGCAATAAAAATTATCACGAAAACGGCAAAGTTTAAAGCTTTCCTTGCGTGCGCTAAGTAAAGGATGAAAGTTTAAAAAAAAGTCATGTATTACAAATTTTTTACCCTCTAATAGTCCTAATTAAAAGTCCGTGACAGCATATGTCTAGCTTTTAAGGTTAACCCACTTGAACCATTTTTATGGTTATTAAAATACTGCATTACGGTTTTAATCCTTACACGCGGGCGGGCGGCTGGCGATTGCTAGTTATTTTATAATTTGCATAACAAAAATGCCGTTTGCGGTAGGCTGATACGGATTGGTTCAAATAATCATCTAGTCATACAAATCACTACATAGTATAAAACAAAGTCGCTTTCTGTGTCTGTCTCTATGTCCTTATATCCCTATTTAGACCTAAATCTTTAAAACCACGCAACAGATTTTGATACGATTTTTTAATAGATAGAGTGATCGAAGAGGAAGTTTTATATGTATATGGAATAATATTGAAAATGGAGAACAGAAATACTGTAATTTTTGAGGTTTCTGATATGATGGCGTAAATAATTACATTTTTTTCCGCTTCATTGGAAACGCAGGCTGAACCCTACAATAATTAATATAATGTACTAAGTATTTGTACACCTTGAAAAGGTCTACAGAAAACTCCGCGATGTTATATGTCTATCTATCTCTTATGGATAACAAACAATAGCATTTTTTTTACATTTTCTTTTTACGAAAAATAATACCTTATTTTCGAAACAATTTTAAACGATACAATCCTTTGATCCTTATCCAATTAAGTACCTTAAATACATTGTTGATTTCAAATCATGTTTATAACATGATGTGCCGACCCCACTTAAAGTGGGATCAGGGCGGGAGGATGATGATATAATAATAATAAAACCAATGTAACCAACATTGGTTACATTGGTTATTGGTCCAATAACAAAATACATATTTTAATGGAATTTCGCATCTGTTAAACGTCAATAATATTTTTTTTGTACTTGCCCATTTTAATTTATATTTATTCTAATTATTATAAGGCAGAAAAATCGATATTGGAAAGGATGGGAAATGGAAAAAAATCGTTTATTAATTATTTATTTATAAACGATTTTTTCCAATTCGAGAATTTCGCTATTATAAATGTTTGCAATATAACATTGAATATGGAAGTGAAGTAAGTAACGGCCTGTTACTATCCCACTGCTGGGCATAGGCCTTTTCTCTCCGTTTTTGGAGAGAAGGATTGGAGCTGAGACCTACCACGCTGCTCAAATGCGGATTGGTAGGTTACACATATCACCAGAATTCTCTAGAGATATGCAGGTTTCCTCACGATGTTTTCCTTCACCGAAAAGCGTGTGATAAATTGCAATTATCAATTAGACACATAAGTTTTTACTAGAAAACTCATTGGTGCCCCGGGTTTGAACCCTAGACCTCCTCGAAAGAGGCGCACGGTGTTACCGCTGGGCTACCACAGCTTATTGGAAGTGAAGTATATGAAGAGAAATACTGTAATTTTTGAGGTTTCTAATATGATGTCGTAAATAATTACATTTTTTTCCGCTTCATTGGAAACGCAGGCTGAACCCTACAATAATTAATATAATGTACTAAGTATTTATACACCTTGAAAAGGTCTACAGAAAACTCCGCGATGTTATATGTCTATCTATCTCTTATGGATAACCAACAATAGCATTTTTTTGATATTTTTTTTTTTACGAAAAATAATACCTTATTTTCGAAGCAATTTTAAACAATACAATCCTTTGATCCTTATCCAATTAAGTACCTTAAATACATTGTTGATTTCATATAGATAAATATGGCCGTTTATAGCATGTAATTTAAATGAGCATTTTAAAAGATATTTCAGATTTAAATTTGCGGCAGCGCGCCTCGTGCCTGTACCTGCATATGTGTCGGAGGCCGCGCTTCGCCCTATAGCAGGTCTCATCTTCATGGTATAGGGAAAGGGGAATTGTTTTACTCTGGGAAATTTAACGCGAGTGTGCCACGGGCAGTAATGAATAAATCAGAACTACTGGATAGATTTCAATCATTTTTTTCACTGAGTGACATAGGCTATATATATTTCATACCCGTGCGAAGCCGGAGCGAGCCGCTAGTAATAATATAAGGCATTATAAGATTTAATTACAACAGTGATATACATTAATTATATTTCAATATCATAATTATCCGAAAATTGTCTTCCCCATTAAGTTAGTATATATAGAAGCATCTAGTTGAAACAAAACACATATATCTTGGAACGTAATGGCGTCTAAAATTGTAATATTCAGTTGTCTCGCTTTAGTTGCGGCAGTGTCTGCCGCAAAAAAAAAAGATGATAAGCTAATCTACAGTAAACAAGGAGAGACTAATGACACTACTTGGTCCTTTCGGGTGCTGGAAGTTGAAAAAGACGACACTATTACGCTCCGGGGCGAAGATGTAAAGGAGGACCATATAGTGACTAAAATAGTCGGCTCGCGCGACAAACCTTACTACGCATTCCGGCTCGAATATGACGCCACATATAAATAAGCAGTTCGCGTTACTTCAAATACTATCAAACTTGTAGGTAATAAATATTGTTTTGAGATCTACGAGTAATAATTTGTATTGTTTTTTTTGTATTTACTAGATTCTACCCGTGACTTCGTCTGGGTTGGGTCTTATTCCTGAAATAAACATTAGCTTCTGTCACTCTCCAACCCTGCAATCTCCATCACAAAAATCTGATCGATCAGGGGGATCCAATTGTAATTCCTATTGCGGTAGTAATAGGGTCATCTCGGTTACTTCCCGGGTGGGCGGAAGGCGGGGTACGGACCTCGAGGCGAAGTTCCTTGCCCGGGCTTCTCCTCGCAGGATCTTTTCACCTGGGTGATGTTCAGGCCGTAGGCCCAGGCCACCTTGGTGACCTCAGGGGTTTGGAAGGGAGGTCTGGGAATAGAAGCTCCAAGACCTCCTCCTATAGAGGACCAAATTTAATCAATTAACAATCAATATTAGCAAACAATATATGTAAAGAAGTTTAAAATAATGCAAAATCGATTTTATAACATCGATGTTTTATTATCTATTTAAAAAAAAATTGTTATTTTTATTAGATTCCTAGCATTTTTATTACATTTACTCACTTTATAAACCTTCCCTGGACTTTCACAAATAATTTAAGACCAAAATTAGTCAAGAGTTTGAGTTATAGTATCGAGTTTTAGCGGGTTTTAGTTTTGCTTAGTCTAGATTCGATATCACTTTGTAAGTTCAAAGAAATGCTCGCAGCATCATCAGGAAGTAGATTTGACGACAAAAAGCCTTGCGATTATTGCAAATTGTATATTCTATTCTCCTGCCCTTAAGCCACTGTGTTGCTGTTGTGTGCTGTGTGAATGTGAATGCTCACAGTGAGCATTCGCGTCATACGAGTACGTTCGTTGCAAACGCTGCCTCAGTGCGAGCCGTGCATTCCGTATAGACGGATGTTTTGTTTGCGTTGCACGATTTTGAGACATGGAGTGGGCTCCATGCAATGAGCCCGTAATGTAACCATTTCATAAAAAAGTGTCGGGTCCACTAGCGTCTTTTCTCTTTTTTAAACATTTTGTGAATTACTATATAGGCTGCAGCTGTAATCTGCACATCTCGCCGTGTCGGAGCCATTTTTCTAGTGACGAATACCATGCGTGGTTGTTGGTGTGCTCGGCTTGAGCATGTGTCATTCGGGACGCATGTATAAACGTACCGTTGTATGCATCTAGTTGAGGCATACATATTCTATTATCGAACTATTCGAGACACGCGCCGAGGTGTCGTAAAATACGACCAAGCTAATTTGATGTCAGGCAGGCGGCCGGTCGTAAAATACAAAGCCAAATCATGTGACAACGTTCTTATAAGATTAAGAATAGGAATAACAAGATCTTTATTCGACTTTCACATTATATTTTTACGATTCGTTTACTTTAATCGATAACTTATTATATGTGTGCCAAACACATTATTTTTCCCAGATTTAAAATTGAGCTATTTTTTTAAATATTTTTTTTTAGTTTTATTTAGTTTTAGTTTGATAAATTATATATAATTTTTTTTTTTATAAATTAGAAAAAATTTATTGAAACTTTACCTTAACTAATAACAATTAGGCCCAAAAGTCTCCGTTTAATTTCGTATTTTATAGAACATTTAATAGAGCTATCGTTAGGTCCTGCATTAGCAGAGGACCTGCGACGCATGGACGATGTTAAAGCGGTAAAAACGCTTTCCAAGTGGACTCCGCAACAGTAGAGAAAGGAAAATTATGGAAATCATATCTCAACCCATTACAATATAATTGGGTCAAAAAGTCCTCGTTTCCTTTATCGTATTATTAAATAGTCACCGTTTCTTGACAAGTGTACAAAGTTTGAATTAAATCTATTATAACTTCAAAGAGAGGGAGTGGGCAGTAATGGTTCGTTCAGGACGTTCAAGGTGACGGCACCAGTTCGCTCCAGTCTGGAGGCCCTGGAGAGAGTGAAGTAGAGATTAAACTAGTCGGCGAACGCGGCAGAGGTTATGAATTCCTAGTCGAAGTGTACGCCCAATACGTATAAACAGCTACGTATTTCTTCAATTACTTGGCAAAAACTGTTTTACATAATGAATAAAAATTATAATTTCAATTTTGCTTATATTGTTTTATGAAACAAGTTGTAATTGTAAAATTAAATGTTAAAACACGCTGAATAACTGTACTTTGGTCCAGTTCTCTATGAAACAACGGACTTAGTAATGTATAGATTTATAGATAATGTGTAAGTTTGAATAAATGTTAGTTTAACTAACATTTAGACAAATAACAATAAATAAAAATATATAAACAATCCATAGACTAACACATTTGGCAACACAAACAAAAGTGACATACAATTTCCACAAGTCACACACACATACTATCCGACAATACGAAAAAAAAAATAAAACATATGACACGACTAAGATACTTATAATAATAATAATAATAATAATAATAATAACCCCCCCAAGGGACCACCTTGACGTGGTGGGGGGGCTTAAGGAAGCGATCTTTAATAATGTCATTAACATCTAGACAAATACTCAACTTGATTAACAACTGAGCACACGTTAAATGCCAATAACATCCAGGCAACCTTCCTAACTAACGGTCCCAGCCTCAAAAACGTAATGGAAAAGTCAGTAAAGAAATACAATTTGAGGCCGCTACCCGGAGGTCGTCGGGGCACATCTGGAGTCGACGCTGGATGTGACAGCATGCGGACCGTCGATGGCCTGGGGCTGAGCAGGCGGGCCCCCGCCGGGAATGTACCCGAAAATGCCACAGCCGATATCATTCCGTCATCACCAATTTCATCTACCCATAGCTTATTCCAGTCACCCAACTCATCACCTCACTCATATATAAATCCATCAACATCTCGATCAACCACAACCTCCCCATTGTCATTTGATGTTGCACAAGGGCCTTCGGCCACTTCACTTGTACCCATTGATGACACCAACTCTACGCAAGGATTTATTCGAAATACTAATCACATTTGCGTAGAAACCAGCATAAATATAACACGTTCATTAACAACACCTCACATACTAACTAGTAGAGTCTTACAGGAAATGTTTCCGGCAACCACTTTAGGTGGCAAAACAAGACAGCGTATGAAATGGACTGATGAAATTAATCGGGAACTTCTGCGTTGTTACTATAGAGTGACAATGTGCGAGACTGATCTTACAGCTTATCGCCCATTGCTACACCACACATTTATTAAAACTTACCCTGAGCTGCAACATATAACACAACAAAGACTATCAGATCAAATACGAGTCATACACAAGAACAACAGAATTAGCCCATCTGAACGTCTACGAATTAAACAAGATATATCTGAGGAGATAACAAAAGATAACTCGAATAGCGACAAGGATATCTCATCTACACAAAGTATCCACACCCAATCAAACAATATTATTGATAATAACACTATATCTGTTTCTGCAGAGGGTCAAACAACATCAATGACCGAAGCATCAACAGACGGTCGATACTCAACACCTACGAATACTCAAAACAATAATCCATTACCAATAATTTACACTTCTCCCATAGACGTACCCGTAATATCTTCATTTACAACACAATCATTACAAAATAACTCTAACACATATTTAAATTATACAATAATAGAAAACACTTTTAAAGAAAATCTCATCAAATATAAAAATACAGATCCTACTCAAAGACCTTCTATACAAAAGCTACAAATTACACACTCGACTATTAAAACCGTAAACACTATAAATGATATATTACATACATACCTGCAGGACAAAGTAACGACATCAATAGAGGAATTGCATGAATTAATATACTGTGCAGCTGTAACTGTAATTTCTCTACATGTTAAACCAAAAACACGAAACAAAAATCCATACAACAATAGCACCAACACTAACAAAAATAACACAAAAATACCTCACTGGAAGACACGCCTCATCACACAAATTGAAACGCTGCGCAAAAATATTGGCCGCATGACACAATACATAAAAGGAAACTTAACACTTAATAAGAAACGCAAAATAAACCCAAAGGAATTAACCATTGAACAACTTATAGAAGAACTAGATAAAAATAAACAAAAATTATCAGCATATGCAAAACGATTAAAGAGATACGAAGAAAGTAATAAAAGAAAAGCGGACAATAACTTATTTATCAACAATCAAAAATTATTCTATAGAAACCTTAACTCTCAAGACGTAAAAATAACAGAAGTGCCAGATGAAGCGAAGATTCAAAACTTTTGGGAAAACATCTGGTCTTCACCTGAAAAACATAACAATGATGCAGAATTTCTAGAATTAGAACTTAAAGAAGCAGAAAACATAGATTTAATGCCATCTATCGTAATAGATATCGAAGATTTTAAGTCTGCTGTAAGAAAGACTCATAATTGGAAAGCACCTGGTCCTGATAAAATACAAAACTACTGGCTAAAATACCTAACATCAACTCATAATCACCTTACAAAAGCATTCAACACTCTCATACAAAATCCACATGATATGCCCACATTTCTAACACATGGAATAACTTATCTAAAACCAAAAGACACAGACACAATAAACCCCGCCAAATATCGTCCTATTACCTGTCTTCCTACTCTGTACAAACTACTAACATCAATCATCGCACACAAACTTAACACACATGTAGCACTTAATAATATAATACCCGAAGAGCAGAAGGGATGCTGTAAGGGATCCATGGGTTGTAAAGAACAACTTGTTATAGATACTGAAATTCATAACCAAGTCAAACAAAAACATAAAAACCTATTTTACTCGTATATAGATTATCAAAAAGCTTTTGATAGCGTCCCACATTCATGGCTCATACAAATCCTAAAACTATACAAAACTGACTCAAATTTAGTAAATTTCTTACAACACACAATGCAAACCTGGACAACCACACTCAATATTCATACAAATAAAGGCACACTAAAAACAAAGCCGATAAGAATATTACGAGGAATCTTTCAAGGAGATTCTTTAAGTCCATTGTGGTTTTGTTTAGCCATAAATCCTCTCTCTAGAATTCTTAATAACACAAACTATGGTTATATACTAGATAAACAGCATAATATAAAAATAACACACTTACTCTACATGGACGACATTAAATTATATGCAACAAACCGACAACAACTTAACGCACTACTTACACTAACCGAAAAATTTAGTAGGGATATAAAAATGGCATTCGGGATAGAAAAATGTAAATTAAATAGTATAATTAAAGGTAAATATAAGGAAACAGACTCACATATTTTAACACTACAGGACGGCACTATAAATAGTATGGATTTTAGAGAAACATATAAATATTTAGGTTATCAACAAAATACATCACTCAACCACACAGAAATCAAAAAGACTCTAAAATTGAAATACAAACAACGATTAAACACTGTTCTCAAGACCAAACTGTCTGCGAGAAACAAAACTAAAGCTATAAATACATACGCCATACCTATACTAACATATTCATTTGGAGTAATCAACTGGTCAGAAACAGAATTAAACGCTTTAAACACACTTACTAGAACAACATGCACTAAACATAATATTCACCATAGCCATTCTGCAGTAGAGAGATTCACGATCAAAAGGAAAAATGGAGGTCGTGGGTTCATCGATATAAAAAATTTACACTACACTCAAGTACACAGTCTACGTTCATATTTTCAAAATAAAGCCAGTAACAGCCCAATACACAAAGCGCTTCTAGGTTTATCCACAACAGGAACACCATTAAAACTAAACAATGCACAATATAACCCGTATCTTAAAATACAAACGGAAAAAGATAAAATAGATATATGGAAGAAAAAAGCTATTCATGGAAAATACCCACATCAATTAGAACAATCACATATCGATAAAGAAGCATCCAATAGCTGGCTCACGAAAGGCAATATATTTGGTGAAACAGAAGGTTTCCTTGTTGCTACACAAGACCAGATAATTAAAACCCGAAACTACTCCAAATACATCCTGAAAGAAAGAATAGAAACAGATAAATGTCGGCTATGTCATAAAGTAACAGAAACTATAGATCACATCACAGGAGGCTGTAGTGCCCTAGCTAACAAAGAATACACATACAGACATGATAATGTAGCTAAACATATTCACCAACAACTCGCATTAAAATATAAACTACTAGATACATACACACCGTACTACCAATATAAACCGAAAAATGTATTAGAGAATAAAGACGTTAAGCTTTACTGGAACCGAGACATTATTACCGACCGTACTATACTAAGTAACAGACCAGATTTAACATTAACACTTAAAATATCAAAAACTACTTTTCTCATAGACGTTTCGGTCCCTAACACAAATAACCTAAAACAAAAATTTACGGAAAAAATACAAAAATATATACCCCTAGCTGACGAAATCAAACAAATGTGGCACCAAGATCTGGTAAAAGTCATTCCTATAATTATTTCTGCAACAGGTATCATCCCTAAATCACTTCTTGATGTCTTACGTTTTCTCGAACTCCCCCAAAATATGTACGTGCCACTACAGAAATCAGTTGTTCTTGACACTTGTTCTATTGTACGACGATTTATGAATCCATCTTCACTTCCTCTACAAAGCTTTAATTCGGACACCCTTCACTTATCTATGCCACACGATACACCCACTATACGTTCTACACAACACACAACACTACACACATTAGCGTCTAACTCAAATCACATATAACCAACCAAACACATTGTTACCTAGTTTCTTGGCTTAGGCCCGAACTAGGTTCATATATACCGGCCCACGTGGTCGAGCCTTAACTATAAAGTTAAACGATAATAATAATAATAATAATTATGTGCTTATAATAATTAAGTGCTAAGACCATGCACAACCGTGAGATATGCAGACTCAGAGTCTACTTTGAAACCAAAAAGGACTCATTGGTGCACAGTGACGTCATTAAATGTGATAAAGGGCTTACTCCCTTATCTCTGGCAAAGGACGAGTGGCATAGACCGGTGGTACTGAGCACTTCTGACCGTGAGGCCATATGGAAAGAGAAGGAGTTGCATGGTCGCTTTTTTAGAGCTCTCCACGAATCTCATGTGGATACAAAAGCGTCCGTGCAGTGGCTGCGCTTCGGTGACCTTTTCGGAGAAACCGAGGGTTTTGTCTGTGTGATACAGGATCAGGTGATTAAGACGCGAAACTACCGAAAGTACATTCTAAAGGATGGCACTCATGACATTTGTCGAGCTTGTCACCTACCTGGTGAATCGCTTAGAGATGTGCTGTCGGGTTGTTCAGCGCTTGCTAATACTGAGTATCTGCATAGGCATAACCAAGCAGCTACAGAGGCTACCTTACTATAAGTACAAACCGGTGCCGGTACTCGAACGCGACGGTATCCGACTATACTGGGACCGGTCGGTCATTACGGACAAAACTATTTTGGCGAACAAGCCTGACATAGTAGTAGCGGACCGAGTACAATCGCGGGTGTATTTAGTGGACATAACGATCCCGTTTGACGAAAACCTCGTGAAAGCCGAAACTGAGAAGAAACGTAAATATCTAGACCTGGCACACAAGGTTACCGTAATGTGGGGCGTGGCGTCCACTCAAATCATACCGATCGTCCTATCTGCGAACGGACTAATCCCAGCTAGCCTCGCTTACCATCTGAGGCTTGGTTTCCGTGGCAGTTCGCTCGCAGCAAAGATGCAGAAGGCAGTATTGCTGGACTCGGCCAGAATAGTTCGACGGTTTCTCAACCTATCGCCCTGACCCCCGGCCGTTTGGTCTCCCCTGCCGGGGTATTATCCTCCTTATTTATTTATTCCGCCCATCCTTATTTATTTATTTCTTTATATATCTTCTATTATATATGTATATATCAAGTATATATCAAGTATATTTACCCCATTTTATATATTTAGATTAGTATATATATGTATAAAATACATATAACTTGGGCGCGAGTGAGTTTTCGTAAAATAATAATAATAATTCTTTATTGTTAAACTCATAAATTTTACAGAATGTAACTTAAACTATGAATTCCACACTAAGCATGCTTGTATCGTGGAATTCGTTCTATTATGTTACCACTTAATAATTTTTTATCGGACGTTGCGGGTATGTCGAACACCTTAACATAGAACAAAATAGGCCAGACAGGGCAAGTTTATCATCATTTTTTTCTTTCTTAATTAACTATTATTTAAAAATTACTACAGTAATACGATAAGATTTTCAGTTTCTTGATAATTTAGATTAAGTAAGAATGACATGGTTTTTTCCTTTACTTGACGTGTTGTGATATTTTTAAAGTTGCATAATTGAGTAAATCTATTGTATATGAATATTGAGAGATTCGGATGATGAGGCAATAACATTCTATTAATTCTGAAAACTCTATTAGTGCGCAAGGTATGATAGTTTGGTAAGGCTATAACTGCTCGATGCATACTAAGGAGAATCCTGTGGATAAAAAGTTGACGCACTCGTAAGACTCTAAATTCCTTGTAAATTAAATCAATCGGGTAGATATAAGGTCTATTTAAAATGGCTTTTATAACTGATCGTTGAGCTATTTCAAGTATTTTTTCAAAGTAGTTTTAGAAGATGCTCCCCATACACAGATGCAATAATTTAAAGCCGATTGACACAATCCTGAATATACAAGTTGCATGATTTTTTTGTCCGCACATTTCCATAGTAATTTGAAAATACCTGCAAGTCTACGAGTTCTACTAGCCAAAGCTATAATATGATCTTTAAAATTAAGTCTTTCATCTACTATTATACCTAGATATTTAATTGTTTTTGATCGCTCAATATATAGGTTACAGGAACACTTATTAACTGGAGAAGATTGGCAATTATGGATTTTTAAGCTTGATATAATGGTTGGCAACGAGTGAGCGGTTTTGTGAAAACATAAAAACGTAGTTTTGTTTATGTTCAATGTAAGGAGGTTATTATTAAACCATTTAGCAAGAGAATTTAAAGTTTTTTCAGGTAATTCAGACACCTTTTCCCATGTTCGTTCCCTAAGGATAACAGCAGTATCATCAGCATAGCAAATAATATCGGTACCTTCTTGAGCAAAATTCATAATATCATTAATATATATGTTGAAAAGCATAGGACCTAAAATACTTCCTTGAGGAATACCGATATTAATTGCTAGTGCTTCGCTTAACTTCTCACCGATTTTCACTTTTTGACTTCTGTTATTCAAGTAACTTTTAAACCACTCCATTGCAAGACCTCTGATACCCATTCGTTCCAATTTACTCAACAAAATAGGCCTTGAGACTGTATCAAAGGCCTTTGCAAGATCCAAAAATATACCAATTAATTTTCCACCTTGATCTAGGCCATAACGTATAATTGATGTGAGCAGAGAGACTGCATTATCACAAGACCTACCTTTACGAAACCCAAATTGCCTATCGCTTAATATGTTGTACTTTTCTAATAATCTAGAAAGTCTTATATAGACTAGCCGCTCGAGTACTTTTGATAAGTTACGTAATAAGGAAATCGGGCGATAGTTGGATGGTTGTGTTGCTGGACCACTTTTATGAACTGGTGTAACCGTGGCTATTTTCCAGCAATCGGGAAAGATCCCTGATGATAGACTAAGGTTGTATATATGAACTAGAGGATCTTCTATACAATTAACTAATTCCTTTACCGTCCTAGCTGTAATACCATCATGTCCGGGTGCGGAGGCAGATTTTAGGTTTTTAATGATTGATCGAACCTCAAAATGGTCAGTTGGTTGGAGGAAAATAGATTTTGCAGATTTTGTTTGCAAATTGATATTGGAGGCAAGTTGCTCCTCAGAAGTATTAATTTTTTGAGATAATTTGTTCCGCAAGTTTTTTGCCAATATTACTGAAGTAATTATTACAAATTTTAAGGGATTCATTTGAGTTTGTTTCCAGATTAAGAAGGGGATTTAAATCACTTCGTTTACTTGGAATGTGACATATTTTCTTAACCGAATGCCAAAGCTTTAGCGAATTATGTCTATTCTCAATCAGCATCTTATTATCGTGTTCATTTTTTAATTTTTTTAAGCAGAGTATTACAGTAGTTAGAGAGTAGTAGTTACAGTAGAGTACATATTTATTTTTTAAGATGACATTATAAGGATACTTTTTAGTCTCTAAGTGCATTTTATCTCTTTTAGAAATGCATTTCAACAAGCCATGAGTTATCCAAGGCTTGAGAATTGTTTGAGATCTCGTTACCCTGATAGTAAGAGAGTGTTCCTCAATTTTCCTGTTTAATAATTCTATAAGAAGTGTTGCGGCTTCGTTAACATCGGATAATGAAGTAATATTTGACCAGTCATAACTCACAAGATCATCTTTTAATTTTTTCAAATTTATTTTGATTTGGTACTTAGGTATATCAAAATGTTTTATTTGTAGCCCGAAGCTAGCAATTGCCAAATGGTGGTCAGTTACGTCATTCGAGCATACAACTGCTTTGATAAACTGCTTCGTTTTGATCATAATATGATCTATACAAGATTTTTCGCGCGTTGCTATGTTAATAGTTGGTATAAGTCCATGAAAGGCAATTAAGCTTAAGTATTCGGATGCATTTGTACTGTTATTAGAGCCTAGTATATCGATATTGATGTCACCTGCAACTATAACATTAGAAAAGTTTTGAAGGGATGTTAACACATTGTTCAAAGATGACAAAAATTTTGAAACGTTACTAACCGACGGATAACGATAAATGCCAACGATTGCTTGACCCTCACTTTTAACAATAAGGCAGTTAGCATCATTAAATTCCGGTTCTTCGGTAAGTACTGAGATATTATTCCTTACATAGATTACAACTCCGCTATTTTGGTTAATAATCTTTGTAGTGGCATAAGCACTATAATGATCTAATTGTCTAATGACAGATACATCAGAGAGCCAGCATTCGGTAAGAATAATAATGTCCAAATTGATGTTAAGACGCGTCAGTAACACTTGTAATTCGTCAAAATTCTTGTTTAAGCTTCTAATATTAAATGTAAGAACCTTAAAACCTTTCAAAAGACCACCTTTACAATCTTCAATGATATTTTTAGCACAACATTCAATGTTAAGTGAATCTAATTCGTTAATTACATGAATATTTTTGTCAATCATCATTAATTACGTTGTAACTAAGCTCAAAGGAAATGTTTGTTCGTGATTTATTGAAGATTGTAAGGTTATATATAATTAAAAAATCATCTACAAAAGTAAACAGATTTGAAAGCGAATCCAAAGCTCTTAAATAGTAAAAACCAGGTACAATAATAACTTTATAAGAAAAATATATCGTAAAGTAGTTCAAATCATAAACATAAATGGTGATCCTGAATATCTTACAGTTTACATCCTTGTAAAGGCAGTGATAGATCCAACTCAGCAATAGATTTAATCCGGATCGCATTTTTGCCCTCACGCTTTCGAATGAAGATAAAGCCATTGTTGATCCACACGAATTTGTAATCCGTTTCCTTGGCACGATTTCTTGTTTCTCGAAATAATATACGATTATTTCTTGTTAATCTTTCATTGACAAAAATCTTTAATTTAGTTCCCCCAACTTCTATATCAGACGAAGTTAAGCCACGGCGTAATTTCACAGACTTAAGAAAATCCTTTCGCAAATTTCGTCTAGTGAAACGTACTGCAATACAGCGCGGGTGAAGGTGTGCATTTTCTCCAGAGTATTTTGGACCAACTCGTGAGATCCAGTCTATATCCATATCATCTGTATTGAAATCGACTTTTTTAGCTAATACCTTATAAATGTGCTCCAGGTTTTCATTCGGTTGTTCAGGAACGCCGACAATTTCTATCTGGTTCGCCATGGCTGCTTGAAGTTGGTGTTCAAGATCTTCTTGAAGACGCTCTATAGTGCTCTGCTGTGTAACATTCTCCTTCACGAGAGATTTAATACCCTCATCCATGATTTTGAATCTATCTGCAAGAGAGATCAGCTTACCTTCGATAATCTCAATGGTGCTTTGAAAGTCATCTACAGATTTTTTCAGAGCTAGTACGTCAGACTTAAACTCTTTACGAAGGATACTAAATTGACACTGCAGAACTCGACGAACCTCCGCAGCAACGAGTTTCGCCAACTCTGAACGCTCAGATAGTTCAGACGCTTCTTCGGTGCCTTCACAATAAATCTCGCTATCCATATCTTGTTATAATTTAATATTATAATTTTTATATATTTACACAACAGGTTGATAATGGGAGACTCAAAATTGGTCAGAAGAGATTGGAAGTTTATTAGACGAGGGATCTTTATTGGCAAAATATCATAAAGTCTATAAACCACTCCAATCTATTTTTAATCATGTGCGCTAGGGTTTTACACAGAGTTGATGATAGGGCAATTGGGCGGTACGAAGAAGCTTCTTGTGGGTTATAACGCCAGAAATGTTTAAATGTTTAAGTTTATTTGGCAAAAATATTTTTCTTGGAATTTTAAATAATATATTTATTTCTGGCGTTATATCTGAAATGTGGAAAACTCAGATTATCATCCCATCAAACCTGGGCAAAACCCACAAGAAGCTTCTTCGTACCGCCCAATTGCCCTATCATCAGCTCTGAGTAAAACCCTAGAGCACATGATTAAAAATAGATTGGAGTGGTTTATAGAAAACAAACAGATTTAGGATAAGTCACAATATGGTTTCCGCAGAGGTAAGGGTGAAATGGATAGTCTGTGTATTATTAAGTGACATTAATTTGGCCTTCTCAAATGGAGAGCATCTTGCGGAAGGTTTTTTAGACATTTCATCTGCTTACGATAGTGTGCTTCTTCCAATTCTCAGGCAGAAAATGCACCATCTGAGTATTCCTGTGAGGATAATACACTGTATTGTAAATTTACTGTCACAAAGATTTATAAAAGTCCGTTTAAATGGTCATTTACTTCAACCTAGAACTGTCCGGATAGGACTCCCGCAAGAATCAGTTCTCAGTCCCCTCTTCTATAACATTATAGATGTTATACAAGAGGGGACTGAGAACTGATCCTTGCGGGAGTTAGCATACACATTCACACAGCACACAACAGCAACACACTGGCTTAAGGGCAGGAGAATAGAATATACAATTTGCAATAATCGCAAGGCTTTTTGTAGTCAACTCTACTTGCTGAAGATGCTGCGAGCATTTCTTTGAACTTACAAAGGAATATCGAATCTAGACTAAGCAAAACTAAAACCCGCTAAAACTCGATACTCAAACTCAAACTCTGGACTAATTTTGGTCTTAAATTATTTGTGAAAGTCCAGGGAAGGTTTATAAAGTGAGTAAATGTGATAATAATGCTAGGAATCTAATAAAAATATAATTTTTTTTTTAAATAGATAATAAAACATCGATGTTATGAATTGATTTTGCATTATTTTAAACTTCTTTACATATATTATGCTTGCTAATTTTGATTATTAATTGATTACATATAGTCCTCTATGGGAGGAGGTCTGGTAGCTTCTATTCCCAGACCTCCCTTCCAAACCCCTGAGGTCACCAAGGTGGCCTGGGCCTACGGTCTGAACATCACCCAGGTGAAAAGATCCTGCGAGGAGAAGCCCGGGCAAGGAACTTCGCCTCGAGGTCCGTACCCCACCTTCCACCCACCCGGGAAGTAACCGAGATGACCCTATTACTACCGCAATAGGAGTTACAATTGATTCCCCCTGATCGATCAGATTTTTGTGATGGAGATTGCAGGGTTGGAGAGTGACAGAAGCTAATGTTTATTTCAGGAATAAGACCCAACCCAGACGAAGTCACGGGTAGAATATAGTAATAAAACAATACAAATTGTTACTCGTAGATCTCAAAACAATATTTATTACCTACAAGTTTGATAGTATTTGAAGTAACGCGAACTGCTTATTTATATGTGGCGTCATATTCGAGCCGGAATGCGTAGTAAGGTTTGTCGCGCGAGCCGACTATTTTAGTCACTATATGGTCCTCCTTTACATCTTCGCCCCGGAGCGTAATAGTGTCGTCTTTTTCAACTTCCAGCACCCGAAAGGACCAAGTAGTGTCATTAGTCTCTCCTTGTTTACTGTAGATTAGCTTATCATCTTTTTTTTTTGCGGCAGACACTGCCGCAACTAAAGCGAGACAACTGAATATTACAATTTTAGACGCCATTACGTTCCAAGATATATGTGTTTTGTTTCAACTAGATGCTTCTATATATACTAACTTAATGGGGAAGACAATTTTCGGATAATTATGATATTGAAATATAATTAATGTATATCACTGTTGTAATTAAATCTTATAATGCCTTATATTATTACTAGCGGCTCGCTCCGGCTTCGCACGGGTATGAAATATATATAGCCTATGTCACTCAGTGAAAAAAATGATTGAAATCTATCCAGTAGTTCTGATTTATTCATTACTGCCCGTGGCACACTCGCGTTAAATTTCCCAGAGTAAAACAATTCCCCTTTCCCTATACCATGAAGATGAGACCTGCTATAGGGCGAAGCGCGGCCTCCGACACATATGCAGGTACAGGCACGAGGCGCGCTGCCGCAAATTTAAATCTGAAATATCTTTTAAAATGCTCATTTAAATTACATGCTATAAACGGCCATATTTATCTATATGAAATCAACAATGTATTTAAGGTACTTAATTGGATAAGGATCAAAGGATTGTATTGTTTAAAATTGCTTCGAAAATAAGGTATTATTTTTCGTAAAAAAAAAAATATCAAAAAAATGCTATTGTTGGTTATCCATAAGAGATAGATAGACATATAACATCGCGGAGTTTTCTGTAGACCTTTTCAAGGTGTATAAATACTTAGTACATTATATTAATTATTGTAGGGTTCAGCCTGCGTTTCCAATGAAGCGGAAAAAAATGTAATTATTTACGACATCATATTAGAAACCTCAAAAATTACAGTATTTCTCTTCATATACTTCACTTCCAATAAGCTGTGGTAGCCCAGCGGTAACACCGTGCGCCTCTTTCGAGGAGGTCTAGGGTTCAAACCCGGGGCACCAATGAGTTTTCTAGTAAAAACTTATGTGTCTAATTGATAATTGCAATTTATCACACGCTTTTCGGTGAAGGAAAACATCGTGAGGAAACCTGCATATCTCTAGAGAATTCTGGTGATATGTGTAACCTACCAATCCGCATTTGAGCAGCGTGGTAGGTCTCAGCTCCAATCCTTCTCTCCAAAAACGGAGAGAAAAGGCCTATGCCCAGCAGTGGGATAGTAACAGGCCGTTACTTACTTCACTTCCATATTCAATGTTATATTGCAAACATTTATAATAGCGAAATTCTCGAATTGGAAAAAATCGTTTATAAATAAATAATTAATAAACGATTTTTTTCCATTTCCCATCCTTTCCAATATGGACTTTTTCGACAATTTTCATCGATTTTTCTGCCTTATAATAATTAGAATAAATATAAATTAAAATGGGCAAGTACAAAAAAAATATTATTGACGTTTAACAGATGCGAAATTCCATTAAAATATGTATTTTGTTATTGGACCAATAACCAATGTAACCAATGTTGGTTACATTGGTTTTATTATTATTATATCATCATCCTCCCGCCCTGATCCCACTCTAAGTGGGGTCGGCACATCATATTATAAACATGATTTGACAATTATGCCAAACATCATGCAGGCCAAACGTTGAATTATTTCGAACCGGCCGCCTGCATGACGTCAACTTACCTTAGTCGCCTATGGCACTTCGGTAAGAAACTGCGGGTGGTCCATTCTACTCGATCATACCACACGGTGAGTCGACTTATTTTAGTCGCGTTTTACGACACCTCGGCTAGATTTAAATTTGCGGCAGCGCGCCGCGAATCTGTACCTGCATATGTTTCGGAGGCCGCGCTTCGCCCTATAGCAGGAAATCTTCACGGTATAGGGAAAGGGGAATTGTTTTACTCCGAATTTACTGCGTGCGAGCTACGGGCAGTAATGAATTAATCAGTATTACTGGATAGATTTTAATGATTTTTGTCACTGAGTATCATAGGCTTTATATATATTTTATACCCGTGCGAAGGCGGAGCGAGCCGCTAGTAATAATATAAGGCTATAAGAATTAATTACAACAGTGATATACATTAATTATATTTCAATATCATAATTATCCGAAAATCGTCCTCTCCATTAAGTTAGTATATATAGAAGCATCTAGTTGAAACAAAACACATATATCTTGGAACGTAATGGCGTCTAAAATTCTAATATTCAGTTGTATCGCTTTAGTTGCGGCAGTGTCTGCCTCAAAAAAAAAAGATGATAAGCTAATCTACAGTAAACAAGGAGAGAATAATGGCACTACTTACTCCTTTCGGGTGCTGGAAGTTGAAAATGACGGGACTATTAAGCTCCGAGGGAAACACATAAAGGAGGACCATATAGTGGTTAAAATGGTCGGCAGGCGCGACAAACCTTACGCATTCCGGCTCGAATATGACGCCACAATTGAATAAGCCGTTCGCGTTACTTCAAATACCATCAAACTTGTAGGGAATAAATATAGTTTTGAGATCTACGAGTAACAATTTGTATTGTTTTATTACTAGATTGTACCCGTGACTTCGTCTGGGTTGGGTCTTATTCCTGAAATAAACATTAGCTTCTGTCACTCTCCAACCCTGCAATCTCCATCACAAAAATCTGAATGATCAGGGGGATTCAATTGTAATTCCTATTGCGGTAGTAATAGGGTCATCT